>JACVVK020000006.1:2435000-2667500 GCA_018292915.2 Batillaria attramentaria | reverse complement strand
AGTTCTATGGTGCAATGTAGGAATATCAACACGCAGGACTGTTGAGTAGTACGACTACCAACCAGGTGGGAAAAAAAATCTAAAGAAGCACAGTACTATCAATACATCGGACTGATGAGACCTTGATTAAGTGTAGGACCATAGAACCGTAGGCAGTGTTCCTTACAGCTTTCAAAACTGAAGGACACTTTGATCCTCTCCGTCAAATTCAGAGGGTCATTTTGTACAATCAGTGGCGTACAGCCTCAAAGTCAAAATCTCTGCATCAGATTTACTACATTTAGAAATCTGTGCGTAAACAACGCACTCATGTGTGTAATAAGGAACACTTGCAGTACATGTACATGTACATGTACTTTCGAGTGTACAACTACTGAAAATTTGGACTATTGACATGGAGGACTATCGGAATAGGACTATTGAAACCGAGGACTTGGTATGTAGGCCTGTTGACATGCACCCCGGGGGTCACTGTGTGAGGGGGTGTGTGTGTGTGCGCATGCATTTTTTAATTTTTTATTTTTTGGTGTGTGCTGGCAAGCTGCTGTGCAATCTGAGTTTGACACTTACTTGTGCACAGGAACACTGCACAGACAAATTTATGCAGTCCAAAGCATGCACGGCCGATGGACATCCAACTAATCATCTGCTCTTTGTCAAATGCTTACTCTGTACTTCATAATACCCTGTACCAGCAAACCTTAAACAGGTCCCATTTAGTGTGAATTACTGTACACGTACTTAAAAAAGGCAATATATATATATATATATATAGATCCATCTATGTTGTGCTCCTAGTACAAGTTAAAACAATCAGAACCCAAAAAAACCCACAAATAACAACCAGCAAATAAACTGAACATCAATGATTTCAGAATGCACCCTAGATTACAGGTGACATTTTTAAAAACATCTTTCATCCTACAGGCTACACATCCAAACCAAAATCCACACGCCGATCACACTCCTTTGTCTAGTATGAGATACTTAGAAAATCTGACACCAACCTGTGCCTCCATAACACACTTGTGAAAACTCCGCAGCTCACTGCTGCACCGCTGCTGGTTGAAGTCATTTCTCTTCCAGCATGCCATCATCACCGACATCTCTTCCACACAATATGCAGCTGAAAAAAAGTTGAAGAGCATTACCAAATCATACTTGCAATTAAAAAAAAAAATTACTGGGGGCTTTTCAATGTTCACCAAGTTTAGTACAACTGCATGCAAATTTCTTTCAACCTCAGCCCTTACTGCCCTGTACTCACACTCATACACATATAATGGATAGTCCGAGAATAACCGGCTCCGCCATCTTGAAATGAATGAAAACGATATTTTACACACAATAAACTCACCAGTTGATTTGTCCTTTTTGCTGGACACATAGTCACGCAAAACAGGCGGTAACACAATTTTGTATTTATAGCCTAGAGGCGTATAATTCGTGAACTTTTTGTAAGGTTTTGTTGCGGCGTACACAACTTCTGAAAGCCTAGGCATTTTGTGCCGATCGTTGCGAAGTAGGGGTTCTTGTGTCAAAACTCAAATGGTGCAGCCGGGTCTGTTGCAGACGACACTAGCATGAGAAGTGTGATTTGTAGAGCATCACAACGTTGTAGAATCAATTGTTTTCTTTCTGCGATAGTTACGTTAACGGAACAATAATCGGCATGGGTGGAATGGAATGAATTTGTCACATTTCCTTAGAAATATACGCAAATACAACTTGTATAACATCACAAACTTCTCAAAGTCACGGCCATGCCGGTCATACAACAATAGTAGTTGTGCCTATCAAGCAATTTGCACATGATTTGATGACGTCAATACATTAATACTTTTTTTATTGGTTTCTTTACCAATTAAGCGTATAAATTTTACATAAACTGTTAGTTATATCAAAGGTGCAGTAGCTTTCAATATGGTTTAAAAGTTAAACGATGTACAGATAATTGAGCGTGAATGGGCAAAAGTACCACGCCAACAACAACTTCCGGTAATACGGCCGGGAAAATTTTTAGGAAAAAGAGATCTGTTGGAGGCAGTTAACGCGTAGAAAAAAATGGGTGACAGACTGAAGGCTTTGCGAGAGAAATCTCAAATGAGAAAGCAGCTTCTTGCACAAGCGGTAATTTCAAATTTTCTGTGGACTGATTCACGGCAGCCCCCCGTCTCTCTCTGTGTCTCTCTCTCTCTCTCTCTGTGCTAGTGTAGAAACGCCAACAGTTAATAAATAGCGTGAACGTGCTGGGAATGCTGCAAAGCTCACATATTGATTACCGCTGACACTTAAGTTTGATGACAGAGGTGCTGAGAATAGTGAGAATATGAAAGGCCGTTTACACTTTACTGGCCGGGTTCGTGCGTTGAACCCGGCTGTAGGGCCAATCCGCATTTCAGATCTAAACAGACACCACATATTAGCGACAGAGAGACACCCTTTCGATGACTGTTCTCCAGGAGCAAAATCATCTGATTGGCGTGTCAGATTCTCTGGTAGCCTCTTTTTTAAAATGAAAACATGCGCAAAAAGTTACGCACACGGCTCAGTGTAACAGCAGGTGTGTGTACCAACCTAACGCATTGTTTATCTGAGTATTCTGTTCATAAAAACTTAATATGAAGGAAAATAACAAGGGGGGGGGGGGTGTATAACCCCAGCCATCATTTTACCTTTAATGAACGAGTAGTTTACTTGTCAGCTAATCCAGGGGGGGGGGGGGGGGGGGGGGGGGGGGGGGCTTGTCTTTGAGGCAGCCAAGCCTGTTGCACGTTGGTGCACGGTTCCTTGGATGTATCTGTTACTGTGTTAGCACACCTTCACAGCTGGAAAGCACACCTTTCAGTTTACACATTATTCGGCATCTGCCGTTATTTGCTGTGCTGAGGTTACGGTAATCATGAAATGTCTATCAGCTTGGAGTTGACTCACCCAGTGGACTGAAGACAGCACTGAAGACAGGAGCCGAGGCTGCTGGGAAAGAACCCAAATCTGCCTTTGAAATTGTGAGGTATGTCCTCCTTCAAGCCCAGCGTGGGTACCAAAAAAAAAAAAAAAAAAAGTAAATTATTTGTGAGAACTTGGTAGACTGCGGGCACTGCATTTTATAAGATAAAATCTGTTTCATTTCTCATGTGCAGAGTGTCTGTAAGGATTTTTTACATTTTGTTTTCAGTTCACTTTAATTAATTTTTAAAACTGAGTAGACTGTCAGCACTGCATTTTATAAGATAAAATTTGTTTCTTTCCTCATGTGCAGAGTGTAAGGATTTTTTAAATTTTGTTTTTAGGTCCACTTTAAAAATAAGCAAAATCACTTCCTTTCAGTGAAGAGCCCGTACCTGCAAAAAAGGTGGCACAAAGCAAAGCAAAAGATGACGTCCCGGCAGCAAAAGATGAAGGCTCTGAGAAAAAAGAAGTATGAAGAATGGTTGATGACAGTTTGTGTGTGGATGTACTAGATAATTGGTAACTCTGTGTGTGTGTGTGTGTGCGCGCGTGTGCATGTGTGTGTGTGTGTGTGTGTGTGTGTGTGTGTGTGGACTATCCACATGAACGTCTTTGTGAAGTCTTTGTCTTTTTAAGTTTGATGATGTTCTTTCACCAGGATGAAAAAGACGATGAGGATGAAAAGGATGAAGTGTACACCGATTCAAGTGCTTTTCTGAAGGTAATTTTGCTTACCATCCTCTGTGTGTGTGGTAGATGGATGTGTGTGAGGAAGATTTGGGATGTGTATGCTGGAGGTTTGGCTTTTTATGCCTTTTTTTTTTCTCTTTTTTTTTCAGATCATCTCACCCTTTCGGAAAGTCAACTCAGTAACTGCAATTATTATTAGTTTTAATTGAAGTTGTAATGGTGGATTTATTTTCAGGGAACTCAGAGTGCGAATCCCCACAATGACTACTGTCAACACTTTGTGGATACTGGTGAACGGCCTCAAAATTTCATCCGTGATGGAGGTGTGTTTTCTGTGAGAATATGTGCGGAACGAGTGGTCAGCGCAATGTCAAAAGCTGGGGGGGGGGGGGGGGGGGGGGGGGGGGGGGGGCTGGGTTTAGGAGAACAACACAGATATATGTACACTTACATGTAGATTAGATCTGCTGGAGCCGTGTGAATTTTATATGGTATGATTCTGCTTAGGCATTTGCAGTACACTTTAAACGCATAGCTTAGCTCTAGGTTTTGTCCATTTGTGTGTAAATATTTGTTTTTCTGCCAACTTCTTTTGAAGGTACCATGAAGGTACCATGACACTTTATGTGCAAGTGATCTTGACATAGCGATATTTACTACAACCAGGACTGCAGGAATGTGTGCATGCTGCTGCTAATTTCATAGTCTATGCACGTAGAGTACCGGCGGGTCTATGCGCTCATTCACCCTCTGCGCTCACTGAAATTCCTCTAGCCAGCCTCTGGTTAAAGCTACGATCACCATTCACATGTTGACGTGTAGGAAGATCTCTCAGCTATCTAACCTCACAATCTGCTCGCCCCCGTCTTTTCAATTGTTCCGTCAGCTGTATGGTTTGTGAGGCGACTCAAATTCTGGTTTATGCAACATAGGCTTGGTGCGTGCGCTCACAGTTGGATGGTATTGCGCCCGGGGGTCGATATTGCACTCGGGTAGGGATGGTCTTGCGCTCGTTTGAAATAACTTCCTCTGGGTAACTTATTTGCTTATAAAAATCTATTTTAATGGCAAATAAAGCAGTCATCATTCAATAAAGACACAAGGCCATAGTAGATACTCAATGTTTATTAAAGAAGCAGAAAATACAGTAACTAAAGCTGCAGCGTTCAACAGTCACAGAACAAGAAATCAACAATGACCCACTCAGGAAAACCTGTTTTTTTCCCCGCACAAACAGGTCAGAAAATTATTTAAAAAAAAAAGAATTCAAATAAGGTACAAAGACGCATATTCTGGTCTTATGTTTCGTGGGGGGGGGGGGGGGTTGAAGTCACTGGGGGGAGGGGGGGGTTGTGGTTTGAAGTCACTGGGGGGAGGGGGGGGGGGGAGAAAGGGGCAAAGAGAAGGGACAGGAGTTTGTCCAGTGGTTGCAAATGACTAGAGTATTCCAACTGAAATAAATGGTCAGCTTGACATTTAAATGAAATATTGAAACACCCTATGGCGCATAGCCCAACCCCATGTTTTTTAGCCTCCACTATGCGCTCACCCCCCTAAATCACTCCTGGTTCGTTGTACAGCATTTCATTCATACCAACCCATCACCTACACCACTTGCAAGCTGTCTTGTTAACATTCAAAACGTATAGATCTGTCTGAATTCAAAGCAGCACCTGCTTTTGCCAGCGAGTATGTCCACTAATCCACCCCATTAGTGAAGCAAGGAAAAAGGAACTTACCTTTGTGTGAGTCAAACCAGACGCTGTATCTCGCAAAACGCGCGAAAGGATGCGAGGGTCAAGTAAAGGGAAGCAATCCAAGGTCGTGAGAAGATGCTAAGCAGTAAATTTGGGGCTATCTATCTTGGTGAGCGCATTGCCCACTCGATCGTGCAGACCCGCTGGTACTCTAGATGTTAAGGTGTGCTAATTGCTGATCCAAGTCTTGTTTTTTAGGTCTTGCTAATCGTTTTGAGGAGTACCCCAAACAGAGAGAACTGATCCGACTCAAGGATGAACTCATCAGTACTACAAATAGTCCACCAATGTGAGCATTTTTAGATTTTTATTTTCTTAGTGTATGGCTTCTTTTCCTCTTGCTATTTCACAGGCTTGACAGTGTATGTATACAGTACAGCTTTCTGTTAATGTTAAACCGTTTGGTCCAGAAGAAAATCGATGTGGTTGTCTGACTGTGCTGGTTTCTGTTTTAGGTACCAACAGTGTAACCTTGAGACCTTTGAACTGAGGGATTTGCATTGTAAGTTTGATGTCATTCTGGTGGAGCCACCCCTGGAGGAGTATCAGCGCACACAAGGGGCAGTGTTTGACAAATACTGGGACTGGGACGAGGTTCGCACCCTTCTTCTTGATGCAAAGATTTGGCATCAAGTGATCAACATAGGCAGCAATCGGTCTTATATATATGCCTTGGGGAAGCTTCCGTCAAGAAAAACAAAAATCCTCAAAGCCCATCTCTGTTATGAGCAATCTGATAATGGAAAAAATTTTCATGTACATGTACCAGCAAAATTATAAATCATACACACAGGAACCAACTACGCAACAGTGTATTTCTATACTGTCCAGGTTGTGAAGTCTACAATGAAATCTTTCAGTTATTGCCTTTACCTTTTTTCTTTTTTTCTAAAACCATTTTGTAGAAAACCATTTTCAGATTGATAACAGAAAGTTTCTGTTACTGTACTTTCCAGTTATTCCAGAAATATTGATTCCTTTCAGATTGAAGCTCTTGACATTCCAGCAGTGGCTGCTCAGCGCTCATTTCTTTGGATCTGGTGTGGAAATGCTGAAGGACTAGAGCGAGGACGACAGGTAAGATTTTTGTGTGTGTGACTGTTTTCCATGTGTGTTTATTGTTGTTTGTTTTTGTTCTGTACCATGCAGTTTTAATTCTGAAATTTTCAGTAACAGGTTTGTTGGGACACTATTGACCATTTTTGTGCATGCCAAAATATTTCTATAGCCAGCAGTGATAGGCTGCTAAGGTATTTATTGCCACCTTTTTATCGTGTAGCTGTGATTCAAGACTTTTATAAGACTTTGTAAGCGGTCTGAATTTGATTTATTTGTTTACTGTGCAGTGTCTGAAGCGATGGGGTTTTCGGCGTTGTGAGGACATCTGCTGGATCAAGACAAACATCAACTCACGTCAGAACAAGAATCTTGAACCAAACGCAGTCTTCGTCAGAACGAAGGTAAAACATCTAACCGGGCAGCCGTCTACCGAGTTTTGTCATTTCTAAAATGCCATTTTTGTCACAGTCATTTCAGCAGATGGTCACACACCTTAAATGATTATGTGCTCAGAACATATTTTTCTTTTTACAGGAGCACTGCTTGATGGGCATTAAGGGGACCGTGAAGAGAAGCACAGATGGTGATTTCATTCATGCTAATGTTGACATTGACCTCATCATCGAGGATGAGCCAGAGTTTGGATCCAAGGACAAACCTGTAGAGATTTTCCACATCATTGAACATTTCTGTCTTGGGCGGAGACGCCTGCATATTTTTGGTCGCGACTCGACCATCAGACCGGGGTGGCTGACTGTGGGGCCTGGACTCACTTCCAGTAACTTTGATGCTGAAGTAAGATGTATAAACAATTTAGTTAAGACTTTACAGTTTTTCTTCTAGTTCTCATAGATGTACTCGTGGCCCATTTTCCTTTGAAAAAATAATTTTGTGCAGAGAAACTTTTAAAACAGTGAAGTGTGACAAAGTGCAGTAAAGTTCTGAATCTAGATACTAGTAGTTACAGTACTCTTCTAGAGCACTTAAATTAAAATCATGCCAAAAAGGCACGGAATTGCACAGTTTTAGCCTAATTTAAAAAGAAAAAGTGTAGCACCTCTACTTTGCATAGGAGCGCTCATGGCAGGGCTTCATATCTGCATAGGACATCGGTCACAGGCCGATTGAAGCGTGAAATGTTCGATTTACTTTCTTTCTGCACCACAGTGGGCAATATTCAGGAAAAATGTCGTACACTGTTAGTGTCAGCCCAGACACTTTGTCCAGTTAGTGTTCCTTGGAAATGGAGCCCTGTCGTGGCTTTGCCACTGAATGCCACCAAGTTTTCCTTCTCTTGGACCGTAGACCATTTTGAGCCTGTTACATGTACAGCATATTTCACTGTCAGTATTCTTGTTCATGTTAACTGATGTTCAGTTTGCTTTGTGAAAAAAATATTTTCGTCGGTAGACAACTGATTTTGCAGAATGCTGAAGCATGCATACTGAAGGTGAACCGTACATTGTGTGTTGCAGGTTTACTCCAGTTTCTTCAAGTCCCAGGAGGATCTGGTCACGGGCTGCACGGAAGAGATTGAGCGACTGCGGCCCAAGTCTCCCACACCCAAAAATAAGGGCCAGGGAGGAGGGGGAGATGGGAGGGGGAGAGGTAGGGGGAGGGGTGGCTCAAGGGGGGGACCTCGTGGAGGACACATGCAGTCAGGCATGGGTGGCCCAAGATATGGACAGGGGAGGGGGTTTGGCAAGAGGTGAAAATTGGAGGCGAATAAGAGACGACTTAATTCAGCAACTTGAAAGAATGTGGACGTGTCTACATTATTTGGACAGCCAGTGTGGAGCAGAAGATGGGTGCAAAGCATTCAAACCTCGTCAAGAAGTCACCAGCCCCAAAGCATCAACACAGTTACATGTCTAGAGCCTTCCATTGCTCATGGGCGAGTGGGAGGAGCCTCTTGCGTGAGAGAGGAGGTTGCAAGTGCCCATTTTGCAAAACACACTTTTCTGAGTAGTGATTGTAGTGCTGCTTTAACTATGGCTAGGCCTTCCAACAGAACATAGAGCATGTCTCTGTTCTTCAAAAAAATTTTGTCATGAACATGATAAAAGATACATGTACCAGTCTCCAGATGCAAATTTTGACATTCCTTGACAGTTTTCAGCTACTTGTTTGGCAAGATTGGACAGAACAGCAGGGGCGTGTTGCCTAACATTCTCGCTCGGCGAGTCTGACTCGCGAGTGAGGCGAGACTGGCGAGAGCGACTATGCAACGGCCAATTGGCAAGCGAGAAATTCAAAATGACTTCCACGTGCGAGAGACAAGAGCTGCTGAAGAAAATATTACTATTAGAGCTCAGCGAAGAGGACGATGTCTCCCCTCTCCACTTTAACATTAAAAAATGTAATTATGTTAATTATTTCTAGATCTGGACCTTAATAGTAATAGCACCACAATGCAGGGGAAGATACAGGAGCCATTAATGGCTATCAGTTTAACCTTGGTTGTATGTGTATTGTTATCAACAAATGAATGGCCAAAAAAAAGTCCTAAATAACAATCCGAGAATCACGAATTGACGTTCGGCCATCTTGAAACTAGTGCGCAATCCACGATTCGGCGTGCTCGCGTCTTCTCGCGAAGACTAGCGAGCAAGAAATGGTACGCAACGCGCACACTCGCGTATTCTTGCAAGATCTCACTAGTTCTCGCCTTAGGCAACAGGTCTCAGGTGTGTCACAGTCTGTAAGACATTCAGCATTTCAGGGGAGACATTTCTTGGGAAGGCTTATGTGTGTCACATTTCACCCGATGACAGACATGCTTGCGGTGATGAGCGTCACGTGTACAGACATTTGTGTTTGAGTGTATGCTAGCAAAAACTGGATGTCAGAAATGTACCAATTCTAAAGCTGTATGTTCGGTGATGTTATTGAAACTGTTGTGAAATTATTGGATAAACATGAAGCATCAACTGCATGTGCAAGCGTGTACATGTGTGTTTTAATGAGAGAGAGAGAAAAAGACAAGACGACTTAACAATTCAAGGTATGTTTAAAAATTTATTTTCACTTGGTACAGAACACCAAGCCATTTATCTACACGTACATAATGCACACACATCCACCGACCCCAGAAATGGTCGCACTATCTGATGTCTGTGAACTGTTGATCCATGAAAAAAAAAAACTCATCACAATCTTCATCTAACACAGAATGGATGCTATGTTGGTGTGATTTTAATGATGAGCCAGTGAAATATTCCCTCAAGATTTCAGATTTTTTTAACTTGAACAATTTGAAAGAACTGACCAAAACAAGATACATCAGACCAGTCAAATGTCACAGTCACAATGTTTGGTTTCCGTGCCACACAACTCCACAAAGCCTTGACTGAACATCTCTTCTGGGCCTCTTTCACCAAATGGTAGAGAATCAGGTGCCTAGAACTGTTGTGGTTACTTTAAGAGGTCATCCAAGTATGGGGTGCGTGTTAGGTTGCCAACTGCTGCCATGGATGGCTTGCCGTTCACAAGTTTCTTCGCCACCTGCACAGCAAGAAACAATAATATCACAAACTGGTTTTACTTTGCTATGGTTAAATCGGTCACCATTCTAAGCAAACAAATGTAAGCATTTCTGGTTCCCTGAACATTTGTTGAACACTCCCCTTCAGTGCCGTGGTACATAAACAAGAACATGCAAGAACAGGATCAAACACCACAGTCAGGTGACTGAGTACTTCAGCATGGAGCACCTACAAATGAACACATGACTCCAGAAAAGAAAATTATATCCACCCCTTGACCAGAAGGACAAAAAAGAAGAGCGGTTCAAGTGTGATCCGGAATTTCCAACAGAACATAACTTTTTGAAACCATGGCTCCCCGTAAACACCTGAAGAAACATCACACAGTGCTACTCTAGCTGCTCTACTTACTGCTGTGACATCAGAGGTGTTGATCTGGTCAACGTATTTGAAAAGCTCTGTAGCGGTGAGGACCTGGTCACTCCCCAGGGCCTGCTCACCAAGGTCCTGCAGTTGAGACTCGTTCGTCTCCAGGTACATGCCAATCTGTGACTTCAGTTGCTGCCTACAAACACACCATGGACCACCCATGAGGTAAGTACAGAGGAAGTAAGGATCCCTTTCCATTCACAGAGTTTGTTTGCTCATTCACTTTATGATACACCTTATCAGCCTTATCTAAAAGATAAGATGAAATTACATCTGCAAACTGACAAATCTTCACCAAATGCATAGCATAACAAAATGGTTTGGGGAAACATCACAAAATGTTCTGCTCTGCAGCAGGAAAACAATTTGAGGAATCCACATTGTGCAGGTGAGTAACTCGAGGACTTTTTACAGCTGTCTAACAGCGACACTGAATCAAAAGTAACAAGCTGTGTGGATAGGTGCTGAAGTGAAATCGTAACGGGCATTACTTGGCGACAGCAACATGCTTCTCCTCCAGACCGGTCTTCGTGACTTCGGCAAACTGGTTGAAGGCCGCCCGCAGCACCTGAGGATAAAGCAGTCCAAGATGTGTTCAAGAAGAAATCAACTTTCTGGCAACATCCAGTTACAGCCACTTCCAGAACATCCCCCAAAAATCTAACATGCAGTTTTGCCATTTGAATACATACATGTACATGTAATACAATGCTCACTCACACTGCACAGAAACACTCCTGAAAATGGTGGATGCTCACTGCACCTTACAACAACATGCCACAATGCATGTTTCTCTTGAAGAATATGATGTTTAAAATCTCACCTTCTCCATCTCAGAGGGCTGTGTGACAGCAAAGAAACCAAACAAGCCACCGTCTGTGTAGTTGGCATTGATGCAGGAAATCTGAAAGTCAACAGAACATCGCACCTAAGAAGCACATCAACAATATCATCGTGCAGTGTCAAATAACACTTCTAAATCCTCAAAGAATAATCCAGCACAATAGATCTACTGATCAAACTGACCTGTACCACTTTGCTGAACATGAACTCCTCGTTTACTTTTCAAAAACACATCTTGCCATGCTAAAAACTGAAAAATAACCAACCCACAAATACTACAAGCCGACAATGGCCTTGTTGCCGATTCTCGTTATGGCGCGTGAACATGCGTGAACGTGCGCGATTTTGGACCGAGACAAGGCTTGATAGACTCGGCATGTGGGCTACTCGAGTCACACACGATGCCGCACTACCACTGCGTTGCGATCGGCTGCCAAAATGGCTCGAGAAAATCAGATAAGCTGGAGAAATTCCCAGAGAGGGTCTTACCTAATGGTGAGATCGTTCAGTTTGAGCCCTTTTCTTCAAAAGTTTCAAGAAATTTGTGGATAAAAGCGATTCGAAGGCAGAACGCCGACCCGTCTCGGTGGCCTAGCGTGTGCAGCCGCCATTTCGTCGGGAACAAGCGGACAAATTCTGTCCCGGTACCTACATTGTTTGAACACAATCGTTATGGAACCAAAAATCAAGAAAGAAAGACTTTCATTTCCAAGCAAAAGTTCAGTTCGCACTAATAAACAGCCAAAGTGCTTGAATAAAAATTAGTGGCAAGCCACAAGTCGACTTGACCTTTACACCGCCTACCTCTCGGTTGAAGCGACTGCCGATCTGCTTCAAGGGCTAGAGCGATAAGCTGCGCTTTTGTGTAGCCACTTAAACGCACGCCCCTGTCTTTCAGATATTTTTTCAGTTCAGGAACTTTCATTGATTTAATTTTATCGCGAATATCTTCGCCGGTCGAAACGCTCACGTTGCTCGCCATCGCATGCGAAGCCCACCTCAGGTGGACCGTTCGCGTCTCCGGCGCTGGAGAGCACCCGACTCTTCGTAACCGGCAACCGCGGTATTAGGTGGGCACTCACAGCAAAAGGTGCAGGAGTGGCCTGAGCCGCAGCTTGCGTAAGACGTGAAGTGGCGCTCCCAAGACTGTACTTGATGCTTGGACCCATACCCATGACATTCTGCAGCACTGCTGCGTGCAACAAATCCTTGCCTGCCAGGCTGCAAAAAAAATGTGAGGGAAAAATATCTTGAAGAAGATCATGCTCTGCAAATAGTGTAGATGCACCTGGGGGATAAATGAAATCCCAGCCAAGACCAGAAGGAATGAATCACACTAGCAAGCACACGTCAAATGTTTCTAAGCCTCATCATCGACGTTGTCTTGTTATCGTTAGTCCAAGTGCTGTGGCAGTAATGGAACTACTCTTTAATGGTCTGTAATCTTACAGGAGACAACCCTAATCATAGTAGCCCCCCTCCCCCTGTATTTTCATACTTCAGTCTTCAGGTTCTTGGTCACTGTCAGCAAAAATTAATGAGACTGACTACCCTATAGGCTATAGGAAGCATGTGACCATGAGAGCAGTAACTCATTTTTTCCTGCTTGACGTGTGCATGTGGTTTTGTTTCCAGGCTCCAATTCTAATAAGCAGCCCAACACAAACACAAACTGTACAGACCTGTTTAGTAAAATATCAAAAAGCACTTCTGCAAGTAATTTTCACAAGATGAAGGCAGCCACAAAGTATCACATGACAGCGGAACTAAGCCATTCAGCCATTCAGGAGAAATTCACCGAATATTTACTGAACAGGAGTCAAGTATGTACCAGCAAGGAGAAACAATATTTACAACAGAACAGGCACCAGTTATTGAGTTAGCGCAAATCTGGTGCGACTTGAAATATTCATAAACTCAACAGTAAGCTATCAGTACCACTGTCACTGTATCAGTGTCAACCAAAATAAGGCCTGAATATTCACAGGGCAATCAGTTTCACACCACATACACATGTATACATACATACATGTACACACAAAGTAACACCAGTCAGAAAAGTATTATATAAAGTAAACATACAATTAAAAAAACAAAAAAACGCCAAGTGACAGATAGACGTACAAATCCACAGCGACCAAACAAAGTTCATGCCAAGGAGCCATGCTGCCAATGGCTACACTGTAATGCAGTGCACAGGCTGGAGTAACCATCTTTTCACATCCGCTGGAGGCATGTTACAAACACCACAGTTACACAAACTAGCACATTTTTAACACATTAAATATGACACTACAAGCAACTGAGCATGAAAACTTGGACACGCTGGTCAAGCTGATACACTGAGACATACACACACAATATCTCATGTCATGTCACACCACCTACCGGCCGGGCTTTCCAAAACTGCCAGTGCTTTACGTCAGACAAACAAACAGGTCACACAGTTCACACCATTTTCATGTCAAGTTTTTGAAACGAAACTACCACACTACATGAATCACAAACGTGGGACAAAACACATACTCTACGTGGGACAAATATATACTCTAAAGCAGTCTCTGTCAAACAGGTCAGACTCAGAGGGTTTGGGACTGGAGGGTGGTGGGTTTCTTGAGTACTGAATGTTATCTTCTGTTTGCATCCCTCAGTATGCTAACCTTGCAGTTCCAGTGAACGATGATAAAGACCAGAACACAAATTCAAAACAACACAATGACAGACCTGTGCACCCCCAGCTTCACAAAAGAGTAGACCCAAGGCTCAAAAAGAGGGAGATCTGGTCCGAAAGAGGGAGATTTCCACTTTCGAGAAACAACATAACCGCAAGTTTTAGAAACACACAAATAAGAAGTTATAAGGCCTGTTTCTACCCATTCACACCCAGCAAAGCACACAATAAAACAGAACACAGTACAGTGAAGTCCGGCTGTAGTGATAGACCCATGTAGTGATAGTCCGGCTGTAGTAATAGAATTTCTTGGTCCCGGTCCCAGTTGTTCATGTTCTTTGTTAACTTAGTCCGGTTGTAGTGATATTTTTCAGGCCGGATATAGTGATAGTCCGCTTGTAGTGATACTATTTTCAAGTCCCGGGGAAGCTAAAGTCCGGCTGTAGTGATAATGTTCGAGAGTAATCTCCCTTTACCAAAATGGCGAGCAAACGCCAGCAACGCAATGTGCTTAGCCCTTGGGACCAAATTTTTTTATCACTACATCCGGACTATTACTACATCCGGATGTCCGGTTATAGTGATATTTTTGTAGGTTTTATCACTACATCCGGACGTCCGGTTATAGTGATATTTTTGTAGGTTTTATCACTACATCCGGCCAATCGCTTGTAGTTGTAGTGATATCTTCAAAGCTGATTAAAGACTAAATTTCATTCCTAAAAAATCTGACGATTTTTCATTTAACCCGTATTTCTAAGTGGCCCTTCTCTCTCTCTCTCTCTCTCTAAAACACGCACACACACACACACACACACACACACACACACACACACACACACACACACACCGACTGTTGAACTGCTAGGACGGGGGTAGGTTAACACAGGACATTTGCAAGCCTGACAAAGACGACAGAAGAAACGTCACAAAACGAAATCAATAGTGGTTCCAAAATCACCTTATTACTGCCTTGAGGCTAGTTTACCAAATGTGCCGCCGCTTTGAAGCTTTGAAGATATCACTACAACTGCAAGCGATTGGCCGGATGTAGTGATAAAACCTACAAAAATATCACTATAACCGGACGTCCGGATGTAGTGATAAAACCTACAAAAATATCACTATAACCGGACATCCGGATGTAGTAATAGTCCGGATGTAGTGATAAAAAAATTTGGTCCCGAGGGCTATCACTACATCCGGACTTCACTGTATTGGGAATGCGCAGTGTGTAATGTAGTCAAAAACTGCAGCAGAAAATGATTCTCATCATTGACAAATGATACGCATCACATCACAGAGCCAATGAGTGTCTAGAGCTATGTCTTCTTTGACAATTTTTCTCCTAGAAATACGCTTTTCTTCCTCTGGGACACTTTCAGTCATGCCCAATAGACACGAGACAGCACAGATTTTAGTTTATGATTAAAAAAGATTCCAGGGGCTCATCCCCTTGACCCCCCCCCCCCCCCCCCCCCCCCCCACCCCCAGCATATCACTGGTCTCACGTGCAAGCACTGCTCTTTGCAGTTGATTACCTCAGGATTCGGATCCAAGACGTCCCAGCAGCTCTACAGTCGAGGCTCGCAACGACACCCAAGCCGACTCGGCAAATTGCATTTCGCGGGCTGTACGGTGCGAATCGAACCTGACCTTACGCACTGGTGACCGAGTCGCGTAATCACTAGACCACCAACCGCCTCCCAGCACCATAGTCTTGATTTTGGCAGTCAGCGGTCAACTTTAATAGGCGCTCCTGCTGCAATACCACCATGGCCGACATTTCCGACATGATGAGAATCATTTTCTGCTGCAGTTTTTGACTACATTACACACTGCGCATTCCCAATACAGTGAAGTCCGGATGTAGTGATAGCCCTCTTTGCTGGATTACCAGATGACGTTGAAGAAATTACTCCACAATCAGAATCTTCGTCGTCCGTCTCTCGATTACGCTTTCGGGTAGCCATCGCTCAAGTGAATGGAGACTCCGGAGACAACCTCAGACCCTTTGTTGGGGTTTTTGCGTCTCTCTCCACGCGAGGTGATTGGAACACCCTTTGTTATTGCGAGCTCTGCTCTAATTGGCTGCATGAAAACGAGGAGCCAATCAGGACGCGCGTCTTATAGGCAATGGCGCGAACAACGCGTTTCCGTCTAAATACCGTGTGAAACCACAAAACTGGCCTAGGAACCGAAAAGTGTGGTTTGGAGGTTCCAAAAATCGTAGTTTTCGCGACGCTGGCGTAGACGCGTAAAAAGCACCCCAAAATCGTACAGTTTACGCCAAAAGCGGGAGAGTGCACAGGTCTGCAATGACACTCACACAAATCATGCCTCACTTCTGCACAGCCAGGGAGTAACGTGTCATGACAGTAAGGAAGACGGAGGTATTGAAATTAGTGGGAGCCAGGTGAGCAACATTGGGGAAATCCATTTTCTTTTTAGCACCTCAAAAAAGCTTACCTAGGACCCTCCACAGCAAAAGCAGCGTAGGTCAGATCACCGCCAGTATCCACGCGCAGCTCTCCTGCAGATGAAAATTAAGACTCAATATATATGGTAACTTCAAACTAAACCCAGCTATTGATTCAAACTTTTCGACAAGAACTGTCAGCAGCAACCTTCCAACTTAATATTCTGTCTAGAAATAAACATGCACTTCAGTTTTTTCAAAAATTATTCCCGTCATTGTTCACTAGGCAGAACTGCGACGCTACAGCAAATTGTTGTTACTGTCATTAGTGTAAAGCTGTGATTAGCATAACATTACCACTGTCGCTTTCTGGCAGCAAAACAACAAAATCTTTCTCAGGCTACTCGAACAGTCTTCCTAGGGGATGTCCTCAGATTGCTTCACTGAGAATGTCTAACATCATTCAATTCCTGTCATTGCTATAATCTTCTCTTAGTTACACATACTGCACAAAATACAACATTCTCACAATTGTTAGAATACTGCTACCATGTCGGCGAGACTTACCACCACTGTACTTTGCCTTGTCAGCAGCAATGGCAGCCGAAGAGAATGGGTGGAAGCGCTGAGCCTGCGCCACCAGCTCATCATGGTCGACGCCAACTCCCACCAGCGCAACGCGGCCAGTGGAATAGTACGTCTTCATGTAGTGCAGCAGCTGCTCCGAATTGTATTTGCCGATCATGTACTCCGGTGCGTAAAGAGATCGGCCCAGGGTGTCCCGGAATGCCGCTTGATGAAGCAGGTCATATGTCCCTGTCAAAAGACACAATATTGGGCGAAGATTCATTCAATGCCTATCACCAGTGGTAAGCAGAAACATCACGTCAGGAAAGGGAACTGCCACCAAGCAAGTCTGCGTCTGAGTCATGCTTATGGACACAGAGAGGCCAAATCCCCCCAGCTGCAATTGTGAGACTGATACAATGCTAGCCACACAATGTAAGCTCAGTGCCTCACGTAATCCCACACTTGAAAACTTTCAAATGATAACTTCTGGAACCTCATAACCGCCTTACGTGCCACAAACACATTCCATCCAAGCAGACTTGGAACACTCACAGGCGTTGGGCTGCGATTTGAGTACGGCCAGGTCTAGCTTGAGACGCTCTTGTATGTCTGCAAGTTCCCAAGGCTTGAATGTCGGAGCAGTTGTGACCTGCTGCAGGACATTTGAAGCTACTTCCCTTGAAACAGAAAATAGCGAATGTTACCAAATTCCTAATAACACTAGGACTGAATAAAATACACACAAATTTTATCTGCAACCTGAAAATGCGGTAGGGGGTGGAGGGGGGTGTACACTAAGAGTAAGAGCTTTGTAAGACAAAATTAATATACAACAGCACCAGAGTGTTTTTTGTTGTTTTTTTTTTTTCTCAGATTATAGAGACAGAAAGAAAATGTGATATGCTGAACAGTTTTGTCAGAAGCAACAAGTGTCCACTTAAGGGGCAGAAAAAGAAAACCAAAATGTAGACAATTTTAAACAGCAGCATAAAAAACATCAGTGAAAGTTCATTATATAAACTATTACTGGACGAAATGGTTTTTCTACTTACAAATTGTCACGAAGACAATTCACCGTGTAAAACATGTACTCTCGGCTAGAGGAGCACCTGCAACCAAAATAAGAAAATCAGCATGTCATACTCAGACTAGAGCCAGTAGAGGCAAAGCTACTCAATCATCAATGCAGAAAAAACTGTCCACCTCTCAGAGCCACCTTCCTTTTTCTAATTCAGCAAATAAACTAAAGGGATAGCTACCTTTCAATTCTTCAGTCAAACAGGTCTCTGAAATTTCAGCACAACTATCAGAATTCAAACTAAACAAAAAAAACAGCAACTTACGTAAAGTTTGCACCAATCTGCTCCAAGTTTCTTGTGATTCCAAAAGCGGTTGCACCTTGGGTACTCTGTACAAATAGAGAGAATATAAACCAGACTATAATACTGTAATGCTTGTCTGCGTATGTCCTAAACAACAGTAAAAGTGATTTTAGTTTTTTTGCATGTTTTTAGAATGTGTACTCCTGGTTACATTACACACAAGGCACATTGAAACTCACACACCCCAGGAGGAAAAGAAAGAAGCTGGTGATCTTAGCATGTATCAACATCAGAACAACTATGCACATTCTGTGTTGCACTAGTGCAGTCAATCAAGGAGAGTGTGAAGTTCTATAAATTATAAGTTAACAATGCAAGTTGCAACTTGGCTATACATGTATATGTTTTCTCCACCCTCAGACATAATGGCGACAGTGCACAACCAACACTAACCATCAGAAATGTACAGTACTAGAGGCTGCTAGTATCAGAAAAAATTGTGTGTAATAAATAGGGTTTTTTAATTTTACTTGAGAATTACAGCACTCACCAGTCCAGATGCAATACGCAGGCAATGTGTTACTCCAAGATTGTCCCCAGTCTCGTATCGTGAGCCAGCATTGGCCACGAAGGCAATCCGGGATACAGGAGAGTAGTTCTCAATGGAGGCAACAGTGACACCATTTGGAAGTTTGCTTAGCTGTTGTGGACAAAACAACATTCTCTGCAACTTCTTCTGAATGAGACAAATCATAATCACAGTTATTAGTTAAAAATTTTAACAATTTGAAATTGAAACAAGCCAGTAGTTTAGTATTTACACTGTAAACTTTAATACTTTCTGTGCAAACCTTTGGAGACTCTCTTGGCAGAGCCGTACCGCTCTCTCTCGCATCTTGGCGAGCTGCAGCTGAGTAGAGTCGAGCCTGTAACATAAAGTCATAAAAATCAGCACTTGAATGCTCGTTCATAGACCTCTACTTCTGGGCTTAGACAGAGTAACGATAGTAGGGCGTTCCATTCATAATCTCATATGTCCCAGTCAAGAGACAGAAACGGTCAAATTAACACGAGCATTCATTCACTTTTCGTTTCCGATTATGTCCACGAAAAGGACCTTTGCAAGGTCGCGCATTAGCGGTCACATAAAGCACGTACTCCTCACCAGTTTGAAGGCATACTAAACACTGAATTGCTATGTTCTATTTTCATATGTGTATGTCACACCTGTAAGGTCCTGGCGGCCCTCCTCGATATCACAGATGCCATATTTCGTTTGTAAGCAGCTGGATCAAGCCGCTAACCTGAGTCGGAGACGACAAAAATGGCCGAAAGTCACGTGATATAAGGGAATTCACTCCTATCGACCTACTCTTCTCTCCGCCGCAGAAATACGTAATTTCGATTTATCTCCACCTTCATTTGATTTCTCAGTTGAACCGATTTATGTGTATATGTACATTTACAATTCATAATTTATAAGGTGTGGGAATTTACTTACCATCGATATGATTTATTTAAATCTGTCGTGGAATGGCTTTTCCCGGCCGTTTAGGCCGACGGACACTGTGTATGACACTAACATGTCGGTACACTGTATAAAAAAAAAGTAATGTTGATGCCGATTCTGCCGGTGGCAGAACATGTGTGTGTGTGTGTGTGTGTGTGTGTGTGTGTGTGTGTGTGTGTGTGTGTTCTCTATGTAGAGAAACAACTAAAAAACTCAGTGTTTTTTTTTTTCTATGAAAGGCAGTTCAGTTTGACACTTCAGGTTCCGGCTCGGAATCATAGTACCTGCAACAATTAGGTACCTGAAGTATTGAAGAATGCAGTCAGTACTAGTAATATAACTTGACTGAGTAGGGCAGTTCAGTTTTCAGATGTGACGCAAAGACATATACAACACTGTGTCACAGTGAAGATACAAAATTACACCTTTTTAATTTTTGTCAGTTTTAATCATTTCTGTCAACTCAACTGAGTTGTCAGTGCAGAACATCTGCAGGATGTTACTCAGTGATCGGGAAGCAGTTACTGATTCAAGTTGGCAGAAAATCTAAAGTGAAGTGACAAAATTGAATCAGTTTTTATGTATAAGTTAGTGGCATTTCAAAGTCTCCCAGGCATAAAAACTCAGTTCAGCAAACAAAACGGAAGATATAAAAACCCTCTAGCTGTTGCCTGAGCATACCGTGGCATTTGTTTCAAACTGGCTCAACCGACTCTGTGACCCTGACTGGTTGAGTGATAAACGGTTTCCCAGTACCGGCAGTGGGCAAGCACACTATCACAGCTAGTTCGCCGACTGTTGCATCAAATGGTTTTATTAATTCATGTGACAGCCGGTTTAGGGGTACAGCTGAGAGGATTGCGAAATTAACAACTTGACTACTATTGCCGCGCCCGTGACTGACTTGTGAAATTCCCGGCCGTCAGCGGCATATGACTAGCTGTTCATAGTTCAGTTCTTGGTGCATTCTTTTGTAATAGAAGAAGCATGAGCTTTGATTTTTGTAGCAAAGACTGATCGTTCAGCGGGCATCGTGCAGGTCTTGCACTTGGGGAAGTGAATGGATTTGCGAAGTACCCGAGTACTACAAGGGTACGTAGCAGCAGAGACTCTGGCTGCTAGCCGTCACTTCCACGCGGGACGCAATCGATGACGCGAAGGTCGCGTGTGCACAAGTACTTGGGAGTAGCAAGCAGCCGATTGGGCGTTGCAATCTGCCTCAACCAATCGCATGCCAAAGAAACAAACTGGTTTCACGTTGGCTCACCTGCCGAGGCCATCGACATGTTGTTTACAAAGCGGAGTGCATCACATGTTGACGAAGGCTGGGTGTGTTTTATGACCGCCCACTATAAATCCGATGTATTTTGCACCAGTGGTCCGTAGAGATCTCTCACAATACCTCTGAAATCGCAACAAGGAAAGTCCACGAAGACGAGGCGAAAGTCAAAGGGCCTCGGATGTCGGTGACCACTACCCGGCCTCACCACGAAACAGGTCAGTCATGTTCATGTGATGTGGTGGCCACTGCAGGGTGTCCGGTGACATTAGGGATAACGGTCATGGATAGAGAGAAAAACGATGTCAGCAGAGAAAACATGTGCAAATCGTAGCTCAGACTGTGCAGATCCATAGTACGGTATACGTGTCCTGTATTTCCTTGTTTGGGCAGTTTTGTTGGGTCCGTCCTACTAATTACCGAAAACAACTCTTAATACGCCTAGAACGCAGTTAAAACATAGAAATAACAACACACAAACATGATTAAAGGTGAAAAAAGAGACATTAAACTAGTTTAAAGGAAAAAAGTACTTATTCACTCCAAGAGAACACGACGAAATGAACGTGTCTCCCAAGGGAAGCGACTCTGGTCCGGACTGGTTATTTTCTGCAATATCACCTTTTTTTTCTTTTAGCTTTTTTTAAGGCCACTTTTTCACCTTTAATCATGTTTGTGTGTTGTTTTTTCTATGTTTGAACCGCGTTCTATCTGTATTAAGAGTTGTTTTCGGTCGTTTCGTTGTTTTCGGTCGTTTCGTTGTTTTCGGTCGTTTTGTTGTTTTCGGTCGTTTCGTTGTTTTCGGTAATTAGTAGGACCGAGTTTTGTTCATACCGGAGGTCTGCAACTGAAAACCTTTAGATTTGCCAGATTTGACTCCTGCCATTCATGATAGAAGTCAAGGCCATTGATGCTGATCGTGGACGAAGCCAGCATTCTTACGTATTCACATATGTATATTACATATCGCATGTAGTTCAGAAGATGCACTCTGGCAGAGGTTTTCTTTGTAAATTAATGTATGTATGGTAACACTTGCAGTCGTTCTTTGCAAATAAGATTTATTAACTACAATGTAAATAAGACTTCTTAACAAGATGTATACAGTTATTATAAACTAAGGAAAATAAGTGTCCCAGAATGAAAGTCTGAATAGGGCAGGATTCCTGTAAATCGATGCCATTATGTCGGAACTCAGTATATATGTTACACTGTATACGTCACCACCTACAGCAAACAGTATGTTTGATCAGCATGTGTAACCATGTCAAGAACAGGATTCCTGTCATGAGAAGGAAACAGAGAGGCCATGTAAAGTAGGCCACTTATCTCATGTGCAAGGACATCATTTCATTTATCACTCATGTGTTGTGACACTGTGGTCTCCTGGTCACACCTGGTTTACTTAGCAGCTAGTAATCTTGGGTCTGATAAATATGCACGGCATTAGAATTTGTCCCCTTCCCCGGTGGTGTGGTGGTTAGCACTTGGGATCATGAACCGGGAGACCTGACCCAGCGGAGGCTAGCTGGATTTTTCCTACCTAGGTTGGCTCCTACCCAGAGTGGGTGTGCTATGGGCCAAACGGGGAGGCTGTTGCCACACAGATGAGATTTACCCACTTTAATGGTGTGGCTTTAGGGGTGCCTCCCTTGGTATGACATGTCTTATGATGTGGATGATTATACAGCTGGCACCACACGTGCCATAGTTCCTGGACCTGGTTAATGCTGGGGTATTTATGACGGGAAGCGTGGAATGCGGCCCAAATCATACGGACCTCCATGGCATCATCTTACTATCATCCTCATCTCCATCATCGTGCTTATGATTAAAATTGCCCCAGCTTTTGAGCTCTCCGTGGATTTCACCCATGACCTGGGAGAGTTGTGGCAGCAAAAAAAAAAAAAAAAAAAATGCTTGTCAATACTACTGATGTCAATACATAGTTCATGGTTCAGCCACATAGGCATTCTGTTTCATCAAGAAAAAAAAAGACTTCACGATTTTCTGTTCAAATATAGTACGTACGCCACATCATAGTTCCTGATGTGTATACTAGCTGCTTTCAGGTGGAGACTGCTGAAATGGAAATGGATTCTATAAGGATTTGCCTGACCGGGACAGAGTAAACAGGCTGATCAAACACCCATGGGGTAGCAGAAAAGACCGTCTAGTGTAATACCCCTTGTGACTTGGCCTAGGGGCGTTGATTTACAGTGCTCCTTACTGATGAAGCAAGTGTTGAATGTCAAGGTGGAATGAGGTGCATAGGAGTGCTTCTGCACTCAACTCGAGGCATGATACTTAGCTACTGAAATGTAAGGCAGAAGAAAATGGGCTTCACGGTTGAACATTTCTTACTTTTACAGTTTTAAATCTTGACTGACTTTCTTTGTCAGGGACATGTGCATGAATGATTGAACGTCAACTTATAGGGAAAATTCTAACAGCAAAGCCTGATGCTTAACAGCACTGGCTCCTGTTCTTGTGTGGTGTATTTGGTAACTCAGTCGCCAATGATTTTAAATGATAACTTTTATGGAGCAACTTTTGCATGTATACTAATTGCAGAGAAAAGGTTATTTAGGCAGTTAGTTTGAACTGATTTTATTTTGTTGCACTGGTGAAAGTACAGAAAAACAGTTTGAGCAAAAACAAGACATACTTATGACATGCTCAGTAAAAATTCGATCTATCAAAGCACAAATCGTGGCAAAATACACGCAGTTGTCAGTATATGTACAGAGTCTTGGGTATGCACAGGATCATAGGTACATATATACACAACTGTCAATACAATGACAAAATCACAGGTGCACTATCATCAGTACATGTACAAAATCATGGGTACATATATATATACAATTTCATCTGTACATGCACAAGATCACAGTACATACACACAACGTGCACAAAATCACAGGTACTGACACACAGTCATCAGTACATGCTAAAAATCATAGGTACATACAATCAACAGTACATGCATAAACTGATAAAGTCATGGGTACATACACACAGTCATCAGTACATGCACAGAATCAAGGGTACATACACACAGTCACCAGTACATGCACAAAGTCATGGGTACATACGCACAGTCATCAGTACATGCACAGAGTCATGGGTACATACGCACAGTCATCAGTACATGCACAGTCATGGGTACATACACAGTCATCAGTACATGCATAAAGTCATGGGTACATAAACACAGTCATCAGTATATATGCATAAAGTCATATATGGGTACATATATACACCGTCATCAATACATGCACAAAGTCTTGGGTACATACACACATCCATCAGTACATGCACAAAGTCATGGGTACATACACACAGTCATCAGTACATGCACAAAATCATCAATATATATATATGCACTCAATTATCAGTTATAAACTATAGGCACATACACAGGTCATCCGCGCATGAGTATACACACACACACACACACTGGCATGCACATGCACACACACACACACACACTGGCACGCACACTGATACTACGCGCGTGCGCGCACACACACACACACACACACACACACACATGGTGACTACGGTCGATGTCGCGCCAGTCTGATGTCACACCAGTACTTTCGGCAGCTTTCATGATCTCATCGGTGTTTTCACCAGTGGATTCAGGAATGGTGGCAATCCGCAGTGAGTTGCGACAACTATATTGTTCCTGTCCGTCCAGACGATCAGTCAGCTGAAGAATCTGGCGGTCTTTTTCCTGAACTTGTTTCTTCAGCCCGAGTATTTCTTGTTTCAAGTCCACAATTTCTTTGCGAACAGCGCTTGTCACTTGGGCTGCCAAAGCTTTGACAGCAAGTCAAGGACTTCAGGATCGTAGAAGACCGCTTTAATGTCGTCTGTCAGGGATGGTGGCCGGCTGCCAAAGCTTTTGACAGCAAGTCGAGGACTTCAGGATCATAGAAGACCGCTTTATTGTCGTCTTTCAGGGATGGTGGCCGGGGGTGTGTGCGATAAGGTGCATTGCCATCGCCACTGTAGAGCCAGATGATGTGTCGTCAGTGAGCGCGCTTGACATGAAATCAGGATTGGCTGGACTAAGAATGGTTGTTTCACTTTCGTAAAACATCTCAGTGGACATGTGGACCCTCTTTTCGTCGCTTTCCTGGGGAGATGACGCTGCCCAATACTTCCTACTTCAATACTTCCACTGCTCTTTTGAAAATCCAACAACAAGCCCCTTTCAAGGAACTAAACCATTCCAAACTTCCAAACTAACACTTTGACGTCATTCACAGAAGTCACCTTTTCTGACTGTCTAAAGAAGGTTTTAGGAGTACAGATCAATTACTGAGCAAGACTGCATTTGACATCATTGTCACTTGAGGTTCTCAGGAGGTATATTTTATGTTTCGATACTTCATGTTTTTCCAGCTCGCATCCTCGCCTAAATTTTCACTCATGCAGAGGTCGTCAGCTATTTCAGAATTATATCCACTCTTGATGAAAAGTTCACAAGTGTTCAAACATCTGTTTCCAATAAATGGGCACAAAATCCCAGTTCTACCATAATACAGTATATTTCTGGAAAAAAAATGGCAACTTGATTTCCATACACACTATACACTCTGCAGTGATCAGCACGAGGATGAGTCTTAAAAATTCATTGCTTTGGAAGTCGACCCAAATCATGCAAGACGCTGCACTGAAAGTTGCATAAGACCAAGACCCAAGAGATTTGTGTGTGTGTGTGTGTGTGTGTGTGTGTGTGTGTGTGTGTGTGTGTGTGTGTGTTTTTTGTCCAAAAAAAAAAATTTGAAATTTGAAAGCCTCCTTGGTGTGTGGGCCAACAGCATACCATTGCAATAAATTTCTTCAGACATTTTTGTATCCCGTGTCTTGAAACAGAATCTCAGGATTGATGTAGCCAGGCGCAAACAAACAAAAAACACACGCACAAAGGTCTCTCAGGTCTTGATCTTAGGCAACTTTCAGTGCAGCGCATTGCATGATTTTGGCCAACTTCCAAAACAATATTCTCCACTACACAGACATTCCATTTTGTAGAAAGGGCATAAATATTTGCATACTACAGTCACAGATGTTTTATTTTGTAGCCTGTATCTGTACTTTATTTGTGGGTGTTTTCTACAGTCCTTCAACTTCAAGTCAGGTGAGAGTATCACACACCGTCTGGTAGCTGCTGGTGTACAGTCAACACAGCCGGCAGCCTCAAGATGAAGGCTGGTTGGTTTGCACAGTTGAAGACGCTGCTATGGAGAAACATTCTCCTGAAGCGGCGCAACCGTGGGCAGTTGTTCCAGGTACAGAGTGATCCCATCTTTGTGTGTGTGTGTGTGTGTGTGTGTGTGTGTGTGTGTGTGTGTGTGTGTGTGTGTGTGTGTTATTGTCGCAATAATCAAATGTGGATGAAGTGTGACTACGTTTCTCAGGTTTGACACCCATTCCACCATCTCCTGCTTCAAAGTTCTTTTGCTAAATTGAAACAGTCTGTACCACTGGGTAGAGTGTCTCAATGCTCGGGCCATGAGTTTGAGTCCCGGCTGGGGCCAAATATTTGTACTGGCCTTTTTCTCATTGCCCCGTCTTTGATATCACCATTAAGTGGTGGATAAGGACATTATACTCCACTTGCCACCCCACGCCCTGTACCATTGTGTCATGTCAGTTGAAAACTTTGAGCGAGTTTTTTAGTTTTTTTAATTTCATTGCCTTTTTATTTCATTTTTCTACACAGTTTTGAACAGAATGTTCTTGTCATAATTTCAAAGCATAGTAACAAACTGGCAGACATTTGAATTGTTCTTTCTCTTTTCTGTTTCCTCAGGAGGTCTTTTTCCCCATCATGTACCTTGGAATCTTGGTTATGATCAAGGTACTCGCCCAACCAGATGTCAAACCACCTGTATCGTTCCCCGTCAATCATCTGGCCAACTTTTCCTTCGACACCAGGAGACAGATTTTTGTTACCGCCCCTAATGGTTTTGATGTCAACGCCACCATGGCAAAAATTTCAGCCCGGCTGAATGGTGCACAAGCCCTTCAGTTTCGGACTTTCGCTTCACAGCAAGAAGCAGAGGACGAATATTTGAAAAACAACGAAAGCAATGGTGATCCAGTTGGAATCATGTTTGGTTACAATTCTGAGTCTTCTGGGGGCAAAAGCTATGCTATCAGGATGTCAGCAGGTGCATCTGTGGACTCGGACAAGACTTTCACACAAGATCAAGGTGAGTTATACATGTACAGGTTTACTGGCATCGCCCATCACTGACAGTGAACCAGATAACAGTAGAGCCAAGTGATTGTTTCTTCTTCTAGGTTTTTGTGCCAGTTTTTATGTTGTTTCCATAGTAATGGAAACAACATCATAGGACGGGCTAAATTTTCCACGTTCATGGGCAAGCATCTGTGGTACAAACGCACGTCACTGCCGATCTCCCGCAGAGACGATTATGCAAGTGTAACTCTGACAATGACGTAAGAAAATGTACGTCATCGATGCTGGCATGTACAGTGCACCGAACGCACTTCTCCTCCTCAGTGAGTGCCGTCTGTGTGGATGTGTGTGTGTGTGTGTGTGTGTGAATTGTGTCCGGGCCCGTTTCTTCGAAAATACTCAACCGAATGGCTTCAAATTTGGGGTATCCAAATATATCAAAATGTTACATTAGACGATTCAAGCGTGTGATGATTGCTTAAGTGATTTGGGAGTTATCGCCCTTTTGAGACAAGTTGGTTGTCTTTCGTGTACAGGCGTAATATTTATTTAAATCACTCAATTTTTTGGCAGTAGATAGCTTGAATACGGACTCTGAACAGAGTCACTGCTAGAAAATGGTCGCTCTTATAGTTTTCATGTAAACCGAGCCTGAGTTGACATTGCATGTGAACCCAGTTCAGATGCCTATTTCTCCGAAAATACTGAACCCATCGATTTCAAATTTGGGGTTTCTTAATGAATCAAGATTGTTGAATAGAAGGCCCGATCCAGGTACGATTGCACACATGATTTGCGAGTTATCGCCCTTTTCAGAAAAAGTGGCTTTCTGGCGTTTAAAGGTGTAATATTTACCTAAACCACTCCATTTTTTGGACATAGATAGCATGAATACAGACTCTTAACTGAGTGAATTTTGGAGGTTGTCGCTTTTATACTTTTGGCGTAAGCCGTACCTGATGAAAGTGCTGGTGAACACACTTTAGATCTCAAAATCGCTCCTACTATACATAGATAATGAGCCTGGGGTGCCGTAAAAAATATACAAAAAAATTAGAAAAATTCACTGCAGCCGTTATCGTCAGTTGACCCGAAAATTTGTACTCACAGCACATTTCCTCTACAAGCCACACGCCTCACAAACATCGAAGAAGAGACGCACGCGCACTGACGTTAAGTAAGTGCGTCATGTTTGATTGACGTGATGCTGTTTTTTCTTGGGGGTGTCTCGCCACTTTCTTTCCGAATTCCTCTGTTTGGAGACGTGGTGTATTTTACTTCTACTATGTCGCCATCTTCGTGCAATCGCAGAGAAGACACGGGATACAACAGAATACAACTCCAATACTTTATGAACAGAATATGCACGGAGAACAAATTCATGAAAGAAGAAGAACCCAGAACGCTGTGCAGGGCTGCTTACGTACTGAACAGGTCAGATCTAGAACATTTCTCAACTTACTGGAAGGTTCGATATCTTTCCAAGGTGACGTAATCTACTGACGTTACTGCACCAGCATGTTCTGGGATGGTCTAGAAATTATTTTGCATCGAAATGCAGTATCTTTTCGCGATCTCTACAACTTGACATGTGGAAAGCGGGAATTTCAGTGGGTTTCGTTTTTGCCACTGACTCACACTCAGAAGCATAATGCAAAGATCTTGGAAACATAAAGATAGTTCACTTACCTCCCTTTGAGGGACAACGCGTAAGAGTTGTCTGCGCGCATTAGCGCGCATCCCGCAGATCTACGCAGTAATGGCAGTATGGCAGAAAGCCAGAAACCACGCAAAAATTCGGGCGTGCAATGGTGTGCAGCGCCGAATTGCTGTCAGAAGCGAACACCAGGAACGGGAAAACCTTTCTGTAGATTTCCCCCTTGAAAAATAATGCCTACGATATCGAAGTTGGAGCCAAGATCGGTATCGAAGTTGGAGCCAAGATTATGTTTTCTCCCAAACATAACACATAGCATCACACGTGAAAACCAAAATCGCCGCATTCACGACGTGTGACTGGCGTAAATTTAGTATAGAATCCGCATGCTTGTAAAAAGTCTGTTTGTTTGACCCAACCCGCCTACACTAGCCGCCGTAAAACATTTTAACAAAATAAACAAAAACGAAGATGTCAGCGACTGACAGGTGGTCTCCCCCCATATATTTCGCATGTGTTTTAGGCCTATGGAAAACATAAGACAGTACTCTCAAAGTTCCGGAGGACGAACGAAAGATCTAGTTTGGCTTTCACTGCTGTACGTAGGCTACGCAGTGCATTTCGTTCGATGTGTTCAAGTAAAACTAGTACGGAACACAGAAAGATCGAATGTGCGAGAGATCCAAAGATGGACGCATCCGCTGAATACTTCCTGCTAACTCAGCATTAATCATATCTGCGACCGACGATCCAGCAGATTCTATGTTGTGATATGGTTTTACAATGGTTAGAATGAAGTTCAGCCGGATGATTTTGTTCTGTGTGTGTGTGTGTGTGTGTGTGTGTGTGTGTGTGTGTGTGTGTGTGTGTATCAGTGCAACGTGCCGCTAGCACAGTTCAAGTCAACGTTATTTGTAAAGTTTAAAAAAAACAAAACACCACCGCCAACAAAACAACAAAAACAACACCAAAACCTGATGTCTGCGCCTGCCACGTGTGTTTACTGCTGTTTGTTTACACTGCATGCAAACCTCTTGATTTTTAAGAAAAGAGTACTGTACATACCTACAGATTTCCCCCCAACAGTATGTGAACTGGAACAAGTGCCGATGAACGTACCTGCCGCCGTATGAGTGACAACTCTTGTGTGTGTGTGTGTGTGTGTGTGTGTGTGTGTGTGTGTGTGTGTTCTGAATTTAGATGCAGGTAGACGCTAGCACAATTTAAGTCACCGTGATTTGTAAAGTTGTCAGGGAAAAAAAAATACGCTGTATCTGCGTCAGCCGCGTGTGTTTACTGTTTGTTTACACTGCATGCACACGTACCACTTGAGGTCTTTTTTTTTTTTTTTGACAAGAAAGCGAAAAATAAATGTTTGTTTTTCAACAGGAATACCAAAAGAAGTACAGTCAAACCTGTGTAAGGCGGTCACCCAAGGGACTGGACCAAACTGACCGCCTTAGACAGGTGGCCGGGTTGTCCAGGAAGGCATGTCAACAGCTAGCATGTCACCCAATGAATACTCTAGTGGTGCATGTGTTACGAGCTGACAACAGGGCTCGTCTAAAGCTCTCTATACACTTGAAAATACGTGTTTCGGGTCCTTTTTATTTATTTTTTTATTGCACACCGTTTGATTTCAAACAAACAGATCAGCAGGTGATCGACTGACGATGCAACAAAGCAACAAGAAGCTTCCTGCTGAGAGCGGATGCACGCACATTAACATGTCGTCGTCTCAATCGGAAGCAATAGAAATGACAAACAGGGTGACAACACCTTTATGTATTCGTACACCTTGGAATTTGATCGGTTTACAAACACAAAGCTGACTGCTTCCTACAGACCTCGTACTGATTGCAAAGCAATCAAAAGGATGCCGCTAACAGCCACCCCCTCGCCCCCACCAATCCCCCGGCTATTCACTCGGAGGGGGAGGCGCGTGTCAGTGAACCGCGGCGTAGCTAATCCTGGATTGTCAAGCAGTTAGGCAGCCTGTCTTATCAGTTGAGAACACAGCAGGGGCCCGAAGGCGGTCACTACACAACAAAGTGACTGCCCTGTACAGTGTGAAAGGTCGTTTTGGACTGCCAAAATAGGTGGCACGACCACGTTAGACAGTGACCTGGTTATACAGTGCATATATAGAGGGAAAACGCTCGGGGATCCTCTGGGGTGACCGAGTTAGACAGTGGCATGGCTTATACAGGTGACCGCCATGGCAGGTTCGACTGTATTTCCCCGTTTATATTTGTCTGTTATTTGAACAATTCGGCGCAGAACACAATTGCATGCCCGGCTTTTGTGATCGCTTTCCACTTTCCGCCATGCTGTCAGCATAGGGGCCAGATCTAGGATGCGCGCTCATGCGGGCAGACAACTCTTCGCGTTGTCCCGCTATATGTCTCTCTTACGAGGGCAGGAGTGACGCGTCTTTCTGATTCCAAGGTCTTTGCATAATGTGTGTGTGTGTGTGTGTGGGGGGGGGGGTGCGTGCGTGCGAGAGAGAGAGAGAGAGGGTCTCTTCTCCGATACCAGTAAGCAATCGTCTGTCAGTCAGGTCTGCGGGAAGTAACTCTGTCAAAGGGGAACGACTTTATTACAAGAATTCATTCACCCATGTAGAACCTCGCATACGCCAAAAAGTTGTGACGTCAACCAGCTAGGCGAGCTCACACGACCTCATGTGTTTGGGTTTTTGCAAGTGCATAGAGGCACGATAAGGGTTTTCAGTACTTTCTTTATGTCAGCATGCTTGATGTCAGAGAGCTTGCGTTCCAGCGTGTGCGCGCGGGCTGCATACATGACACAACGACTACGACTGTGACTACAGCATGTCATTGAATGGAAACAACATATTGGGCTGGTGGCCATCTTGTCATAATAATATAATAATAATTCTTATAATGCACACAATGCCCACTGTAGTAGGCGCTAGGCCCTAAATGCTTTACAAAGTCACACTTAAGATTTGAATATAAATCATGAGGAACAAAGATATATGCATGTATAGAAAACACATAATGCAGCAACCAGCACACACACACACACACACACACACACACACACATACACACACACACCTGCACACGCACATACACTAAGCCATAAAGTGTCGCACTCAAACTGGCTGTAGATTACAGGTATGCCAAATCTGTCTGTCAGAGGCATGCAGACGCTGTGAAGCGTATGTACTGTGTGGAAAAAGTAAGTTTTCAGCTTTGATTTGAAGGAAAGTAAAGTAGGAGCACGGCAGAGGCTGAGGAGAAGAGAATTCCAGACAAGAGGGGCTTGATACGGAAATGCCCTCTGACCGAAAGATTTGGTATTAACCCTAAGTGCCAGAAGATGTTTTTCATTACAAGATCTCAAAGACTGAGAAGGGTTGTAGATGTCCAGCACAGCAGCCAGGTAAGGTGGGAGAGAGCCATTGAAGTGGCGATAAGCCAGATAATATGAGGTGATAACGCCTTTTTGCCTCTCTTGATAAATAACATTAACAACAATCAGGAAACATAGGCATCATGAAAGTTGTCATTACTATTATTATTATCTACTATTATAAACAACACTGTAGTAGATTTCCATGCAGTGCCCATGGTTGTATGTGTCCCATCTCATTGGCTTGCTGTATGTTGCAGGGGGCTGCCGAGGAGGTGACAATGCTAATGGCGCAGGTTTGGGCAACTGTGATGTCAACAAGTACTTGGTATCAGGATTTGCTCAGCTGCAGAGTGCCATTGACCAAGTGCTAATAGAGGTAGAGAAAGAAAGTTTGTATTTGTAGACTGACGAAAGCTGGTAATCTTGTGTGTCTGCCTTTTTCCTGTGAATGCCGCCAAGTGTACTGACACAAAAGAAGTGATTGCCAGCATCTAAAAAAATCAGGAAAAGTATATAGTCAAAACCCAATCAGTAAAAAATATTGTGCCATTTCTTTGCTCAGCCAGCTTTGCGTCTTAATTTTTTTCTTGTTTGTTGGGTTATATTGTGTGTGTATCATGGTCACACTAGGGTGGTTTGTAAATCAAAAAGATGTAGCACATTTTGAATCATAGTCTTAATCACAATCCTCTTTCTTTTTTTTTCTTAATCACAATCTTTTTTTCTTTTCTTTTTTGTAACCAGATGATTGCATACTTTCTTTGTAGATTAGCTTATTTTGCGGTACCTGCATGAACTGACATGATTGTCAGATCTTGGCTCTCTTGGGCTGTTTTAACCTTTATGAGATGCATACACATATCAGTTTTACCTACATGTTTGTTTCATTTTTTTTTTTTTTTTTGTGGTGGTGGTTCTCGTTGTTGTTTTGATTGTGGTGGTGGGGGAAGGGGGTGGGGGATAACATCTTGATGTAGGCACCTTAGGGTCAGAAATCTTAAAAACAAAATGCACATTTTATTGCAGAATGAAACCTCCAGCATGCTGCCCAGTACCAAGGTGGATGTTCAGATGATGCCAAAAGATGAATACACCCCCAACCTGTCGTACCTGCAGACTTTTTCATCCATCTATTTTGTCTTGGCCTACTCTTTCTTCGTCAACTTCCTCACTGTCAACCTCGTGGCTGAGAAGGAGAAGAAGATCCGAGAAGGGATGCTTATGATGGGCCTTCGCAACTCTGTCTTTTGGTGAGCAATAATGTAAAAGTAGAATGAATATCTTTCTCTATAATTCTGAGAAGAGAAGGGTCAAACGAAACCCCTTTTAATGGAAACAAGTAAACGTTTGAACAGCGTTGGCTGTCGAGGTTTAGTACCAGTCACAATGCACGTCAAGCAATGTTTCACTTGTAACACTGCACTCACTGCAACAAAGATTTTTCTCTTTCCTTCTTTGGCAATTTCTGGTTCAAAACTGTCACCTAAGGCATCATAAATTTCACCAGATTCGTCCTCACTACCCATGCACATAAACACTTAATTGGCGGCTTCAGCATCAGTCGGTATTTGCCTTCTGTCCAACGCAGAGATGACAAACGTTCCAGATCTATCAAACATAGCATGTAGTCAAAGCATTCTCCCTTGTAAAAGAACTGTTAATAAACTGCTACTCTTTTTTTTTCTCTCTTTTTTTTTGCTACCACAACTCTTTGCCGGCTCCAGTGGTGTTCCTCCCTGGTAATGGGTGGAATCCATGGAGGGCTCGGAAGCTGGGGCAATTTTTATTGATGATGATGGAGATGAGGATGATGGTAAGATGATGCTATGGAGGTCCGTGTGGTTTGGGACTGCGGGACAGGGCCGCATTCCACGCTTCCTGTCATAAATATCCCGGCATTAACCAGGCCCAGGAACTACGGCACCTGTGGTGCCGGCCATGTAATCATCCACATCATAAGACGTGTCATACCAAGGGATGCACCCCCAAAGTCGCACCCGTGAAGTGGGTGAAGCTCGGCTGTGTGGCAACAGCCTCCCCATTGAGCCCATAGCACACCCGCTCTGGGTAGGAGCCGACCTAGGTTGGAAAAATCCCGCTTGCCTCGGCTGGGATTCGAACCCGGGTCTCACGGTCCATGATCCGAAGTGCTAACCACTACACTACGGGGGCCGGTATAAACTGCTACTCTTGCCTGATTCTTGCATACAAGATGAATACCGAAAGAAGGGTAAAATTACTACCAAAAAAAACGTGGGCTACTCATGCACCGTACGAATATTTTAATGTGTTAATCATTCTACCTAGTACTAGTAGTAGTTATAAAGTGACTGTGCAGACCACTGAAACTGTACCATAGTCCTGCAATTTTGGGCTGCTGTTGCTGTGCAGCAGCACACACTGATACGTTTTAACATCAGTGGTTGTGTTTTCAGGCTGTCCTGGAGTCTGGTGTATTTTGTCCTCATTCTTGTGGTGACCATCATCGTAACAGTGATCGCAGTGGCGGCCAAGTTCTTCGAGAACAGCAACGCGTTCCTGCTTTTTGCCATGCTGATGCTGTATGGATTGTCTATCATTGCCTTGGCCTTCCTCCTTACTCCCTTCTTCAAACAAGCAAAACCAGCAGGTGGGTACAGTATTTACAGTGAATTTGTCGTCGTAAGTTAGGCACACTCTGAGCTTGACTGTAATTCCTCTGCCATGACCCAAACCTGTAACCAGTGACGTGACACTGAAACAACAGGGCTGTAGAACTGTCAGGTAGTATACTAGGTCTTTTCATTTAGCCGGAAACTTTAAATTGCTAGTCCAGGCATCAACACGCCTTGGACTCACTTCTTGGACTCCACCCTTCCCCCCCTGCCCTTTCCCCCCTTCCCCGCACACCAACAAAAAAAAAAGGGTGTTGATTTAGTGGGAAAGTGTTTTCAAACTGCTGCTTTCTTTTCTTCCTTATTTTAGTTTCTTTGTGTGTGTGTGTGTGTGTGTGTGTGTGTGTGTGTGTGTGTGTGGAGGGGGAGGATGGGGGTGGTGTCTATTTTTTCCTTCAGTTTTTTGGGCAGGTGTTTTTTATCAAGTCCTATGTAGGTCTTCTCATCCGTGTTAACCCTTCTTTCACCACTTGCTTGACAAGCTAGTTCACACCCTTCCAGGTGACAAATGGTTGTTGAAAGTGTTGCCCACCATAACAAGTGTTCTTTGTCAAGATGCCAGCTGCTAGCCAGTGGAGTCATGTCTCATGATTGCCTTGTGCAGGACTAGTGGCAAGCTTTGCCACTCTGCTTTGCTCCCTGGTGTACCTGGCGGTCAGCCAGACACGGACCTACACAAACAACACGGTCGAGAACTCCGTCCCAGAAGCTGCCCAGTGGGCGATGTGTCTGCTGTCTCCGTGCGCTTTGGCCCTGGCTATTGATCAGGTAAGTTACGGATGCCCTAAGTAGAGTGTCTTTCTTGTGTGCTTTATGCCTTGTTGCAGCAGCATGTTTCAAAGACTTGGGGGCCAGCTTTGGTGTAACCATTACGTGGACACACAATAAGCATTAGATAAGCATTGCTGAGATGGGATTTGACATGATGGTTAAATGTCTGCTTCAGATCCTGAGGCACAGGTTCAAATCCTCGCTGGACAGGAATTTGATGGGATTTTTCCCATCCAATTTGAGTCAAATTTAAGTGTAGACTCATTTACAATTGCAGTGCCTGTCTTGCCTTTGTGTGTGCATGCGTGCATTACATTAAGTATGCATTTTAAAGATCCAATTCCATGTTGGAGGGGGACACAGAATGGAAAACAGTTACAAACCATGTATGCAGGAAAAAAAAAAAAAAAAGAGGGGGGGGGGGGTGGTGTACTGTGGCCTCTTGGCAAGCAGGCTAATTTTCCCTTGCCGTGGCAATGGGACTGTAACAATAGGCACATATTGCCATATAACATAACAGTTGTTTTGTTACTTTGTTCTTTGGCTGGTGCTTTGTTCACTCAGACATGGTTTCCGCTTTTTACAGGGTATTTACTTAGACGTCGCCAAAGGTGGGATGAACTTCGACACGATCAATGAGGGGTTCTTCCCCCTGTCCGCCCCCCTGGTGATGCTGCTGGTGGATGTAATCCTGTACTTCTTGCTGGCTATTTATCTTGACCATGTTATTCCAGGTCAGTTACCCCCTCTTGTATGCAAGGCTTCATATCCCTGTGTGACATCATTCTTTGATCGATTCATTTCGAAACATCCTACAGGCTGGGGAATTTTCAGTCATATGGCAATTTTCAGTCGAATTTCCTATCCTTTCAGCCAAAAAAATTTTAAGTTTCAGTCAAAGAAAAGGAAGGAGGGAAAAGGTTGCACACACTATCATGATACATGTAATGCCATGTGGAACAGTATAACTTCATTTTTGATAACTTGCATGTCAGTATCAAGGCAGTATTTTACGTTTTGGTGTCAGGGGAAGCTACTAAATGCCTTTAAAAATGCTAAGGTTTGTTCTCTTAAGTGTGGGCATTGCCCCTGTGTTCCCTCAGCAGGGTGCTGCCTCTGCACCCCAGCCAAGGTTTCAGTCTTTTTTTTTTCCCTCAGCAATTCCTCAGCCTGATCCTATTGTGTTCCAACCAAGGTGGACACATGACCTATTATTTCTGTGTCATTTCTTACTATTCAAGACAAATGCCCTGTACTTTTTTGTCAGGCAGGACATATGCCCTGTAATAGTTCCCGCAGATATGAAGCTCTGTGTATGATAGGTTGTTTTGCACACGTGTGTGTCTTTTCAGAAGAATGTACTCTTTTCTCTTCATCAGCACTGTTTGTTTTGTTTTTTAACTGAAAGATACTGGGGATCTAACTTTAGATCACACTCCATGGACCATCTGACTTCTGTTTCACACACTTCTGTGGATGATGATAATAATAATAATAATAATCTTGTTTAGCACAGTGTTCCACAAAGTGGGCTCAAGGTGGCTCACAGTTACAATCTGAGCTATCAACATTTCACGACACCTACCGTCGAAAGACACACGCACACATGCACACATAGAGAGAAAACCTGCCATTCCACCAGCAGGAGGGCTAACAGCAGCAGAAGATCTATAGTAAACTAGCAGGCACATTAGGTGCATTATGAATGTATTGGGGAAGAGAATGACATCTGAATACATCTGAAAGTATCTTCATCCAAATGACCCAGTGCAGATCTTACGCATGGAAAGGTGTTCAGAGCTAGAGTGAAGAGAGCAGGATGATGAACCTTTGCTTTGTTGGATTACAGCATCACCCTGGCATGATTTGAAATGACGTACCTTTGGTTTGTGTGTGTGTGTGTGTGTGTGTGTGTGTGTGTGTGTGTGTGTGTGTGTGTGTGTGTGGTGTTGTTGTTGTTGTTGTTGTTTGTTTGTTGTTGTTTGTTTTTTTTGTTTTTTTTTTTTTTGGGGGGGGGGGGTTGAGTGCAGCCTAACCTGAGAGTAAACCCTTGTGGGTATGTTCGCAGTCCATATGATCACTGTCAGCTGCAGATATTTGCTCACTGTTTGTTACCATGTCTCAGGTGAGTTTGGGCCACGATACTCTCCTCTTTTCTGCCTGAAACGGTCTTACTGGTTTCCAAACAAACAAGGCAGTGGAGAAAGAACTTACCTCATGAATGGAATCGGTCAAGGGGACCATGACGATGTCATTACAGGACCCAACATTGAGCCAGTCTCAGCAGATATGCGCAGCAAACGCACTCTCAGGCAAATGCTCCAGTTTTCCCTTTATTTTATGCTACTTATTCTTTGGTCCATATTGTCTTAGCATTAGCACCCATGGTCACTTTCGTGGCTTGGTAGCCATTTGCACTGAAAATTTGTAAACGACCGGCCCCCGTAGTGTAGTGGTTAGCACTTCGGATCATGGACCGGGAGACCCGGGTTCGAATCCCAGCCGAGGCAAGTGGGATTTTTCCTACCTAGGTCGGCTCCTACCCAGAGCGGGTGTGCTATGGGCCCGATGGGGAGGCTGTTGCCACACAGCCGAGTTTCACCCACTTCACGGGTGCGACTTTGGGGGAGCTTCCATTAGTATGACACGTCTTATGATGTGGATGATTACACGGCCGGCACCGCAGGTGCCGTAGTTCCCGGGCCTGGTTAATGCCGGGATGTTTATGACAGGAAGCGTGGAATGCGGCCCTGTCCCGCAGTCCCAAACCAAATGGACCTCCATAGCATCATCTTACTATCATCCTCATCTCCATCATCATGCATAATAAAAATTGTCCCAGCTTCTGAGTCCTCCATGGGTTCCACCCATGACCTGGGAGGAACACCACAGGAGCTGGCAAGGAGTTGGGGCAGCAAAAAAAAAAAAAAAAATGTGTAAACGAGATCCCGCAAAAGGGGGACGGAGTTGCACAACCACTTTCGGGAGCAATTTTAGCAATTTTGAGATTTTTCCAATTCCTGGCCTTTGAACACTGATACAACTTCTGTGGTAGTTACAAGACTGAATATAACTTCTAAACATGTGGAAAAGACCATTTACTCAACTACGCCATACTGGCCTGGTTTCAATGTCACACTTGTACCAGCCATTTTCTCAAAATGGCTGCTCTTTAACGGCCATGTTTCAATAAACATATCTCAGGCCTACACTGTGTTACAAGAATAATTTTTAGAAAGAAAGCTTATCATGTAACAGTAAGTTTATTGCCCCAAATTATACTTTGCCCCCTTTTGGGGGGTTCCATCACATTTAGATGTGAAGTATTTTATTTCATTAGACTTTTTCAAGATTGGCATATATAATGCAGACATAGATAAGTGCTTTTTAGCCTTATTTTGATGACCACCTTGTGCTGTTAGTTTGAGGACAGTAGAATAAGGACACAATCATTTGCTTTTTATTTTGCATTTTATAACATCCTGTTTATTATTACTGCAGGATCATGAACATCACAAAGATCTTCAAGAGCAAGCAAGAAACAACCACTGCAGTGAATCGTAAGTCCAGACTTCTTCCGTGGTGGATCATGACAGCTTTGCATGTGCAAACATGCAAAAGGCATAATGGTTGAACTAGGATTTGACCCTGGTTCGTACCTTGTGAATAGAATTTTAGATCAAATAAGCTGTTTCAAAAGCTTTTTCAGTTGTTTTCTTTATTTGTATATACAACAATATACTTACCAGAAAAATCATGTATTTCTAATATTCCTTCCATGTTTTTCAAATTTATAGTGGATGTGTATGTTCTTTTTCAGAATTGTCCCTGGACATGTATGAGGGACAAATTACTGCACTGCTTGGCCATAACGGTGCAGGAAAGACCACCCTCATCAACATGTTGACAGGAGTGATGCCCCCCACATCTGGTACAGCCACAATCAACGGTCTGGTGAGTTTATGGGTCACTACCTTGTGTACCAATCCCCACTTATGGATCTAGCAAGAGAATTCCCACGTTTCGTAGACAAACACTTGTTTCAAAAGGCCCTTAGAAGTTAACCCATGTTCACTGTTTGCAAAAGATGCATCACATATATATATGCCTTGCAACTCGGCCTCACCGACAGATTTGACCTTTTCATCAGATATTCCAAGATGATGAAAAAATATGTCAAGAAACCAATGGCAACTGACTTGGAAAAAATAAACAACTCTTGAGTAGTCTGATAATAAAATTAAAGATGCCTCCAGCAAAGCCAGGTGTTTCTTGAACAGGTCGTCTTGGTGTTGAATATTAACGCCTGCACTTCTAGTAAGCATATAACATTGTTCCTTTTGGTTTTCCAGACTGAAGTTATTTGAAAAATTGATGATGAGTCATTTCAGCTGCACACAGCAAACCTTCATCTCTGCTTGGGACAAATAAAATCTGTGCACTTTGTGGTGTGAATTCCTTATTTCCTTACATGTTTTTCTCCTCGCTTCAGGATGTGGCATGCAGCGGGGACATGGAGGAGATACGGACTATGTGCGGCATCTGCCCTCAGCACAACATCCTGTACGATGAACTCACCGCTGAGGAGCATCTGCGTATCTTTGCGGGAATCAAGGGGGTCCCTGAGGACAAAATAGATGGTCAGGTAAGCATCACAGAAGTCTTTGCCGTAACAGATGCACATTTGACCTTGTCAGGTAAACATAACTTTTTGAGAGTATATTGTAGACTTACAATGATTCTAAATATTCCTTGCCTTAACTGATGGGTTGCATTCATTTAGATGTGTCTGTCCTTACATATACATGACAGACATATAGAATACCACAAAAATTACATCTTGGATTGTCATGTTTTCACTAGACCAGTTTTGAAAGGAATTTCAGATTTCAGCTTCAGTGTTATATTTCTCACTCCACTGCATGTAATCCTATCTTATTCAGGGTGGAGAAATGTGTAAACAGTTTACCTTTTCTTTTTTTGTTCTTTCTTTTTTTCCATTTTAACTTCCTTTCACCCTCAGAAAATATTGAGAACAACCTTCCTGCTGTAGTGGGATCAGCATTTATCGGACTGCTGACATGAAAATGCCAATGTTCGGGGGGCTTTAGAATTTACTATAGCATTTTTATAGGTTCAGCAAGCTTTGAAGGATGTGGACATGCCCGACCAGGCCGCAGTACTTGCTTCCAAACTTAGCGGGGGTCAAAAACGAAAACTGTCAGTTGCCATGGCTCTCATTGGTGATCCAAAGGTGAGAGTTAGATACTACGGAGGTATTGTTACAAAAACTTTCTTTCATGTTGCCTTACAGATTGCCGTAGTTTCAACAAGAGTCACATTTCAGTGGGCTTATAAAAAAAAGAGTAATTTTCAGTGCACTTGTCGACATTTTTTGTGTTAGTGGTCTTACTGAAACATCCAGTAGTATTCAAAGTTTGAATGCAGTTTCTCTTTGCACTAGCTTTTTGTTTGGTCTGCATTGTGTTACTGTTTATTTTCATGATCTTCACACCAGATCATTTTCCTGGATGAGCCCACGGCAGGCATGGACCCTTACTCACGGCGCCACCTGTGGTCACTGCTGAAAACAAGCAAAGAGGGACGGGTGATCTTACTGACCACACATTTCATGGATGAAGCAGACATCTTGGCAGGTTGGGACATATAATATTGTTCACAAGTTACTAGGCTCAGGCTTTGGAATTGCTTCATGTTCTTGCTGGTTTGTTTCTTTTGTGTGCTTGGTATTGAAGGCAGTTTTATGCATAGGATTTATAAAGTTCTTTTGTTGGTGGTGGTGGTGGTGGTGTTTTTAACCATTTCTTAGACCTGTGAGCTTGTAGGTGCATGCAAAAATAACAAGGAGACAAAAAATTAGAATCCTTTGTGAAAAAGGAACTTGATCAAAACATGACATTTCTGAGACTTCATGTAGATGCAGTTTGAGAGGGGGAGCAGGGATGGAGGAGGGGGGGGGGGGGGTATATAGAGATGGGCACGGAGTAGCGGGGATGTGGCCTGGTGTTTTGGGAATCATGCATGCTCTCAGGGTGAACAATGGGCACCTAAATATAATCATATGACCAAGAGTGTTTAGATTTCTTTCAGTTTTTTTTTTAATCATGTCTTGTTCACACAAACTTGCCTAATGTTTGCCTCCAGACAGGAAAGCTATTGTCAGCAAAGGAAAACTTCAGTGTGTCGGGTCATCCTTGTTTCTGAAGAACAAATTTGGAATTGGCTACCACCTCAAGTAAGTTCATTCAGTGGCATTTCGGAGAATTTTATTCTGCATACATATGACGCATTTTGCGAAATTTCTATGCGACATTTTATAACTAGAGGAGCAAAGCTTCCTTGGCTCACTTGTGAGATGGGTCAAGGTCATTCAAAAGAGCATGTTTGTATCACTAGCTATCCTGAAGTAGGGTGTCTCTTGTGTTCATAGGTCCTAAGAAAACGGCAAATGGCGAAATAACAGTTTTCCCAGGACAGCTTCTATGACCTTGACCTTAGGTCAAGGTCATTCAAATGAGATCTGTAAGTGAAGAGCTTATCAGTAATTATCATTATGCCAAGTTTGACAGCTCTAGTTTTTGTAGTTTCTGTACAAGTGGTAATGTAAAATTTCACAACAGACAGCTGTAATGACCTTGACCTTGAGCCAAGGTCATTTGAATGGGTATGTGTGCATAGGTCTCATTGCTGTCTATCATTGTGCCTTGTTTGGTGCATCTCCTGTTTGTTGTTTCCAAGAAAATGCTAACGTTAAAGTCTCCGCAAAACATGTTGAATGGCCTTGACCTTGACTCAAGGAAATTAAATACAAGCATGCCAGTACAGGTTTTGTCAATGTCTATCATCATGCAAAGTTTGATGCCTCTGGTTCCCCTACATTCTGAGAAAACGGCAATTTTAATTTCCAATGCGACAGCTATTGATGACCTTGACCTTCAGTCAAGGTTATTCAAAATGGTATTTCTTGAAAGGTCTTACTACTGTTTATCAGCAAGCCAGGTTTGGTGCTACTGCTGTTTATTGTTTCTGAGAGATTGCAAATGTTAAGGTTTTCGAAGGTTTTCCGCAAAACTGCTTGTGTGGCCTTGACCTTGATTCAAAGTCACTGAATACAGGTATGTCAGTGAAGGTGTTGTCAATGTCTATCATCTTGCAAAGTTTGATGTCTCTGGCTTTCCTAGATTCTTAAAAATTGCCAATGTAAAATTTCCTAACAGACAGCTTTAGTGACCTTGACCTTGCGTCAAGGTCAATCGTTATGGTATGATTTGAAAGGTCTTATGGTTGTCTATCAGCGTGCCGAGTTTGGTGTCTCTGATGTTCATTGTTTCTGTGAAAATGCCAATGTTAAGGTTTTGGAAGGTTTTCCGCAAAACAGCTTGCATGGCCTTGACCTTGACTAAAAGTCACTAAGTACAGGTATGTCAGTAAAGATGTCGTCAATGTCCATCACCATGCAGAGTTTGATGTCTCTGGCTTTTTTAGACTCTGAGAAAATGCCAATGTAAAATTTCCAAACAGACAGCTTTAGTGACCTTGACCTTGGGTCAAGGTCAATCACTATGGTATTTTATGAAAGGTTTTACGGCTGACTACCAGTGTGTCAAGTTTGGTGCATCTGCTGTTCATTGTTTCTGAGAAAATGCCAATGTTAAGGTTTCATCAGGCTCTCCGCAAAACAACTTGCATGGCCTTGACCTTGACTCAAAGTCACTAAATATAGACAGGCCGGTAAAGGTATTGTCAATGTCCATCATCATGCAAAGTTTGATGTATCTGGCTTTTCTGGATTCTGAGAAAATGCCAATGTAAACTTTCCAAACAGACAGCTTTAGTGACCTTGACCTTGGGTCAAGGTCAATAATTATGGTATATTTTGAAAGGTCTTATGGCTGTCTATCAGCAGATTAATTTTGGTGTCTCTGCTGTTTGTAGATTCTGAGAAAAGGCCAATGTTAAGGTTAACTGCGGACACACAGACACACACACACACACACACACACACACAGACAGACGACGGAGGGTTATTACATAGACTCACTTTGTTACACAAGTGAGCCAAAAATATGAGACATAGTCGCACGGCGCGCGAGAAAATCGATCCCTGCAGCTCTTTGCCAGCTCCAGTGGTGTTCCTCCCAGGTCATGGGTGGAACCCACGGAGGACTCGGAAGCTGGGACAATTTTTATTATGCATGATGATGGAGATGAGGATGATAGTAAGATGATGCTATGGAGGTCCATGTGGTTTGGGACTGCAGGACAGGACCGCATTCCACGCTGCCTGTCATAAATAGCCTGGCATTAATCAGGCCCGGGAACTACGGCACTTGCTGTGCCGGCCATGTAATCATCCACATCATAAGACGTGTCATACTAATGGAAGCACCCCCAAAGTCGCACCCGTGAAGTGGGTGAAACTCGGCTGTGTGGCAACAGCCTCCCCATCGGGCCCATAGCACACCCGTACACTCCGGGTAGGAGCCGACCTAGGTAGGAAAAATCCCGCTTGCCTCGGCTGGGATTCGAACCCGGGTCTCCCGGTCCATGATCCGAAGTGCTAACCACTACAATACGGGGGCCAGTGCCCTGATTCATCTTACACTTGTACTCAAGAGCCCGTTTGCTCTCTTTCAGCATGGTGGTGGAACCCACCTGCAATCATGAGACTGTGACAACCTTCCTTCAGAACCATGTGAACGGCATCGAGTTCCAGCGTTCCCACGGCAAGGAGCTGGCCTACACCATCCCTCTCGCAGAAGTGGCAAACTTTGCAGGTGAGGCTTGATCAATCAGTCACAGGCAGCATGGAAAGTCTTTACAATTATACATCAACATTGTCATGGAATTTTGGGGTGAATGGATTATGAGAATAGCTCCGGAGAAGTGTACAGTGCATGTCACCCTGCGTTATTCTCAAAATCCTGTTACTGTAAGCCACATTCCAGGACAATATCAATCTGCTGTTTTATGGTACCAGTACTTGTTCTTCAGGCGTGATATTTTCCCGCCGTTTGGCGGAATTCCGCCACCTTTAGGCCAACTTCCAGCGTTTTTTTTGTTGTTGTTGTTTCTTGCTGTTCCACCGTGAAGGAAAAAATAAAGTGGACCAAGCAGGACATTAAATTTTTATCAGTATCACATATCATCCATGATTTTTTCTCAGCCCCTAGGCCAGTTTCCCTTGTTTTTATGTGTTTGCTGTTGTTCGGCCCCCTCACCCCAGTTGTTGGTTTTGATTACCACTTGACAGCTCCCCCGTTTGCTCTGTTTCTTGATAATACATACTATTTTTTTCCACTTTGGGGGGGGGGGGGGGGGGCAGTGGGAATACTCACGCGTTACTGTGCACAATGGTTGTAGAAATTTTGGACACTTTTGTGTTGTTATTTGTTTTGTTGTTGTTGTTTGTTTATTACCATGTATACTACAGTCAGTGGCACCTGAACACTTTCAGATGTTTATATATGAACACTAGTGAATCATCCCCAGCGGTCTAATATCTTACCAGCTGTGATGTGTGTGGGTGGATGCGGGTGCTTGTGCGAGCTCAGAAGATAGGATGTGTGTGGATGAAGGATCTATACGTAGAGAGAGCTGTTATCTGTGATCTGTATTCTGTGTTAGGCCTGCCCCTCCTTTTTAACTGTTATTCTTAGTGCTTGTTTAACATAGTTTAATGTGAGGCAATGCCAGTGCTTCTTCTCTTAAATTGTGTTTTAGCCAGTGACTGAGTGTGTGAATGTGTATATGTATTTCTATGGTATGTTTGTGTATATCAATTGTGTTTAATTATCAAGAGAAGCAAAGCAAATTCTTCTTAATTGTAACTAAGAAGCATTAAATCTATCTTATCTTAACACATTTCAGGGCAACCAGCACTGCAAGTATTTAGATATATGTGTCTTCTTATTGATAGTAGTTACCATGTCTTTGGCTTTTGAAACCCATCTTATGTTGTCAGCATTTTGTGTTTGATTTCTCAGACCTCTTCAAGGCCTTGGAGGCAACAAGTGAGGGCGGGGAAACCAAGGCACAGTCCCTTGCCATCTTGAACTATGGTGTCTCCATGCCAACACTAGAGGAAGTCTTTCTCAAACTAGGTTTGAACTGTGTGCTAGTTTGTATACAGTTTGCACCTGTGTGTGTGTGTGTGTGTGTGTGTGTGTGTGTGTCTGAGAGGTGATGGGAAAACAGTGAGTGGGGGTGGCAGGGATGGATGGAGGGTAAGAATGTATTGTTACTGGTGTGGCTAGAATACGTACATTCGGTCGGTGGTCTAGTCGTTAAGAGACTTTGCCACCAATGCGAGAGGTCAGGTTTGAATCCCACTCGGAGCAAAGAATTTTTCCTTCTTGTATGTGGCACCGTTCATTCGGGCCAATCGTCGGGGGTTCTCTCTGGGTACTCCGGCCTCCTCCCCCTCTGCTTTGGCAATGTTCAGCCCACAAAAGTTGAAAATAAATGCAAATCTAAAATTTTGAAACTTAAATAGCTGACCCTTTGTACCACGTGATCGTTATGTTTTCATGTCCAGTGTGTGAGAGAATGCGTGTGATTTACGTGAGCATGCGTGTTGGGTTTAGTTCGCGGTGCTAAGAAATTGGGTAAAGCGCCTATACAGTACTCGTTTATTATTAATATTATTTGTTTCGTAAGTTTGACTCCTGTTTTTGTTTCCATCAGAAGGAAGTTCAGCAGTTGTTTGGTGTGACACAGTTTATAATTAAAAGGAATTATTCTGTCAAAACAGCTTTGAACTAGACTGTAAGTACTAAGAAATGCATCAACTTCTCTTTTATTCAGGGAATGATGATTCATTTGATCTTATTGGTTAGTAACAGCTTTTGTAAAAAGTGGAAAGGAAACAACCTTCCTTGAGTAACTGCTTTTGACAAGTTGGACTTTAATTTATTTTTATATTTATTTTTTTTTGGGGGGGGGGGGGGGGGGGATTTTTTTTGGTTTAACAGCATAACCAGTTTTGGTCATCACCGACTTTTTCCTCTTCTTTTACAGAAGAGGATGAGGAGATTGCTGATGATGAACATGGTGAAGAAAATCCCTCCTACAACAACTCAACCAGTAACCTTGCCAGAGTTGGCAAATCCCCAGACCAGATCCACCTGGATGTGCGTTCCCCAGCCATGTCTCCGACAGAGATTCTCCCAACTGTCCAGGAAGATGCGCATCGCACGTGGCAGTGCTTCCTCGTCATGATGAAGATACGGTTCAGGATCCTTGTTCGCAGTCCAGCAGCCTTGATCTTTATGATCATTCTGCCCATTGGCCTCGTGGCTGGTGCTCTCGCCATAAGTAAGACGTCCTCAACCAGTGACAACATCCCAAAACATAAGCAGTTGGTTGCGGATATGTATGCACGGCCTCAAGGTCTTGCAGAGGACTCGCAAAATCGGCCTGACTACCTGCTTTTTGATGCAGTCAGTAAGTAGTTAATTCCTGCTTGAAGCTTGCATTCCTCTTTCCTCTGTGTGTCAAGAGTGTGTGAATTGGTTGTTTATAATTCTGCTTCGTTGTTAGCCCTGGTGAAAGACAGGGAGGCTTTGAGAGAAAAAAAGTAGAGCAGGTAATTAGCTTGTAAGGTGTGGTTATGTCTGTGCTTACATGCACCTCAGTACCAGAGCAAACTATTTCAATGGTGCTTGCACAACAAGCACATGGAGGCTGTCCAAAGAGATGCTTATCTGTTCTGTGAAGATATGTTCATAGGAAACATTCTGGGCAGTATCAAAACTTCTTTTTTAATGTTTTAAAATGTTGACGGTGTGAGTGATACCTCAAAGGATTTCTTTTTTTATATATACGTGAAGTTGCAACAATTTTTGGCTCCCTTGTGTAACAATGGGAGTCTATGTATTAACCCTCCGTCGTCTGTCTGTCTGTCTGTCTGTCTGTCTGTCTGTGTGTGTGTGTGTGTGTGTGTGTGTGTGTCCAGAAAACTTTAACGTTGTCATTTTCTCAGAATCTACAAACAGTAGAGGCACCAAACTTGGCATGCTGATAGACTAGCACAAGACCTTTCAAAACATATCATTTTGAATGACCTTGACCCAAGGTCAAGGTCACTAAAGCTCTCTGTTTGAAAATTTTACATTGGCATTTTCTCGTAATCTACAAATGCCAGAGGTTTTAAACTTTGCATGATGATAGACATTGATAAGAACTTTACAGATATACATGTAGTCAGTGACCTTCTGTCAAGGTCAAGGCCGTACAAGATAGTTTTGTGAAACCTTAACATTGGCATTTTCTCAGAAACAATGAACAGCAGAGGTGCCAAACCTGGCATGCTGATAGACAGTGATAAGACCTATGCACACATACCATCTTAAATGACCTTGACTGAAGGTCAAGGTCATTGAAACAGTGTTCGGAAATTTTACATTTGCATTTTATCAGTATCTAGAAGAATCAGAAGAATCAAACTATGTGCGATGATTGACATTGGCAGCACCTTTACAGACATACCTGTGTTCAGTGACTTTTAGTCAAGGTCAAGGTCATGCAAGCGTTTTTTTTTTTGTTTTTTTTTGGGAAACTTTAACCTTGGCATTTTCTTCAAAACAACAAACAGTAGAGGCACCAAATGAGGCGTGATGATAGACAGCAATGAGACCTACCTTTCTGAATGACCTTGACTGAAGGTCAAGGTCATTAAAACTGTCTGTTGTGAATTTTAACATTACTGTTTTCGTAGGAACTACAAATGCTAGAGGCATCAAACTTGGCATGATGATAGACATTGATGAGATCTCTTTTGAATGACTTTGACCAAAGGTCAAGGCTGTACAAACTGTTTTGGGGAAAATTGTAATATTGCCAGGAACTCAGAGCGCCAGACACATCACTTAGCATGATACTGGATAGTGATAAGAGCTCTACAAACATACTTTTGTGAATGACCTTGACCTGTGTCACAAGGGAGCCATGGAGGCTTCTGCCTCTCTAGTTATGATATGATTTCTTTGTCAGATGATGCCACCAGTCAAAGCTTCTCTGATGCCTTGAATGCCACCTACAGTGTGACAAAATACCAGGCAGGGTCTGTCAATGTGTCCAACATCAGACCTCACTATTTGGGCACCACCCTTTCAGCTTTCAATACTTCGGTATGACTTGGACACACTTGTAAACTGCAAACAGTAGATACCTTTGACTCAAGTTAACACCTGGGTCATCTGTTCCCTTAGTATTTTTTTAAACACATTTCCGCTAGTGGTTAAGTCCACGTGTAGCTACAGAAAGGAGAGGGTTTATTGTTTCCTGCATTTCCTGAATTCTGTCCATCTGAGGCATAGTCTATTTTGTGTAAGGAGAGAGCTTAAACGTCAGCTGAGGACGTTGGCCTTCCTTGCTTGTATCGCAAATTTGCTTATAGTAGAGTGCTCCTTAATGTTTGTTTCGTATAACTGAATTTTTTTTCTCTGTTTTAACCTGCAGACCAATGTGCTGAACAGCTACGTCGCACTGTACAATGACTCTGCCGTCCACTCTCTGCCGGCCATTATCAACGCTATCTCCAACGTGATACTCAGACTCAAGCTTGGCAGTGGCTCTACTCAGAATATTTCCGCTTACAGTTTGCCGTGGCCGAACACGGACAACAAGCAGTATGACGGTGGAGCGTTTTCATCTGCGCTGATGGTGGGGATTGCGTTCTCACTTGTCGCTCCAACTTTCGCCATGAACGTTGTATATGACAAGCAGGTATATTGTGTGTGTGTGTGTGTGTGTGTGTGTGTGTGTGTGTGTGTGTGTGTGTGTGTGTGTGCGTGCGTGCGTGCGTGCGAGCGCGCGCACACGCGTGCACGCATATCATGTTTGCCTGCCTGCGTATGCATGTGTGTTGGGGTGGGCATTTGTGTGTTTTTCATGTTATGCGTGCTATTGTTTTTAATCCTCTGGTCTTTATTAGATTGGTTTGACTTTTGTTTCAGAAAAGATGAGCATGAAATCTTTGTGTGTGTTAATGACAAAGAGATATGCATACTTTAGTATGTTGTAAACTTGGCTTGGACCCTGAAGTGGTGCCTCATCACTACTTCTCAGCAGATGAAATCCATCACTGAGAACATGTTCCATCCCTGCGTTCCTTTTGTCATTTCAGTGGAAGTGCAAGAGCCAGCTGCGTATCTCGGGCATGACATTTCACATGTACTGGGGAACCACTTACGTGTTCAGCCTCATAGTCTACCTCATTCCGGCCACTGCTGTGCTCATCCTTGCTCTTGCCATGCAGGTGAGTAAACATCCACGGGTAGATGGATACCCAGGTCTTTGTTGGCAGTGCTGTCGCAGTGTTACAGTGTGAGCTGAGACAGTGAGAGATTGTAATGCCAAACTTGGGAAAATGTCAGTCATGGTCAGTCAACGTGACCACCATCAGACCTCACTATCCTTTCAGCCTTTGTTGCCATGGTATGACAAGGATGCTCCTACAACCTGCAAACAGTAGATACCTTTGACTCAAGTTATCACCTGGAACATCCATTTCCTCAGTCTTTTTTTTTCTTCTTCTTTTTTAAAACCTGGTTGTGCTAAGCCCAGAATGTTCCAGGCTACCTCTATGGCTTTTTTTGGCATAAGATTTAATTCAGTAAGACCACGCTGTAAACTTTTCCAACCTATGTAAAATCTTGGTGGTTTTTTAGGTTGCTTGCTTTGGAATGAAGAAGTCTGGACTTTTTTTTACCCCCCCCCCCCCCAAAAAAAAAAACAACAACAACAACAAACAAACAAAAAAACGGTCTGCCTTGTATCTGTTTACATGTAACCTGTGCTATCAGTGTTCTTGTTCTTACGCCCGAAGGTGTGACAAATTTGCACAAGGTATTTATCAAGTGTGCACACTAAAACAAAAAAACATGCCCATCTGTCAAAGAAGAGTAGGCTTTGGCCTGTGGCTTGGGAAAAAAACAAAAAATGCTTCGCAGCAGTAGGCTTTCACTGCTTTATCCTCCAGCCCTGCAACGCCATGGGCATCTCAAAAGAGATGGGTGTGTGTGCTAAGGAAATGCTTACCATGCCATACCATACCAAGAACATTCTCTGCACAAACGCTGTTATACCACTACTGTTCTGCAAATTAACTTAACAGAAGTGCAGTAAAAGTCTCTGTGTATGGAGAATGAAGGTTAGATTTTGTAATTGATTCAAGTTCAACATATGAACAGCGTCATAGAATTCGTTCTAACAGAAGTCCTTTTTGTGAATAGTGCAGGAGAAGTGTACAATTCATGGCATCCTGCGCTGTTCTCAAAGTGCAGTTACACCGAAGCCCACAATGACACTGATGGTGAACCAAACCTTTCCTGTCTGTGCAGGTCCCTTCACTGTCAACAACTGGGGCAGTCATCATGCTGATTCTCATGTTCATCACCTTCATCCCAGCTTGTCTGATGTTCTCGCTTGTTTGCAGCTTCGCTTTTGAGAAGTTTGAGACTGCACAAGCTGTGCTGCCAAATGTATTCACATGGGTGAGATGAATGTGCTATATGTGACATTTGTGCTATAACAGCAGAGATGAATATGTAAAAATGTGCCACTAGTTGCCTGCGCTACTTGATAAGCCACAGCATGCTGTGTGTGTGTGCTTACAACATCTTGTTCTAGAATTGCTTATTTCTTCGGTTCTCGATATTATCGATTCTGGATTTTAGTTTTTGAATCCCATTTTTAAATTTTGTTCATTGTGTGTTAATTCACATGAGAATTTGACTTTCCAGGCTGGCATGGTTCCTTACATTACGATATCCATGTTGGATATGCTCGCCACAGAGTCTGTGGCCACCATCTTGCATTACGTCTTCTTGTTCATCGACCCACTCTACTCAATCTTCGGTAGCTTCTACTACATTGACAAGGTCAGTTTTTCCTTTTTGTTTCAGTCTGTACCTTCCTCTGTCTCTGTCTCTCTCTTTCTCTTGGTGTCTCTCATTCTGTCTGTCTGTCTGTCTCAGTCTCTCTCTTTCTCTGCCTCTTGCTAAGTCTCGTGCTCTCTCCCTTTCTCTGCATAAAGGAGTAATTTAGACTGGTTGGTTTGTTGGGCTGCTTTCTGCTTACCTGTATTTTGACTTTTGGGGTATACTTCCTGCTGATAGTAATAATAATAAAGACTTATAAGGCACCTATACATGTAAATTACGCAGGCTTTATTCGCCGTACATCATAACAAAAATAAAACAGGTATCGCTGACAGTACACAGATGACATAAAGCACAACAATATACACAAACATGAGTGACTGTTACACACCTAAGGAATGGCAGCAAATACATATACCGTACAATAATGCTGTCAGTCTCAGCTGTGTTCCTTGTGAAAAGCTGGCTGCCTTTTATTTTCATCATTCTCTTTGCAGGTCTACCGTACAGCTCTCTTTTCGAGACAAGAAGTGACAGTAGGAGATTACTTTGTGTTTGAAAACAACATCATCATCTGTCTAATAGTGGTAGGAGTTTTGGTCACATTTGCTTCTTTTTTTTTTTTATTGAAGTAGGAGGAGTTGATAATAGCGTTGGATTAATGTATGCATATAACTCTGTGTGTGTGGATGTGTGCTTGTGTATGTGTACAATATGCTAAAGAAACATTTAACAAGTAGTACATGTCAGATGTGTCTTCAGCATTCATGGAACATGGTTGATAAAGCTGCAGACTCACATAATGGTTAAGCTAAAACAATAACTTACTTAGTGTGATAAAAAGGGGGGACTTTTTTCACAGGGGAGGTTGGCTTGTGTGTTACTAAGGAAGGAGAGACAGTCAGGGCTGAACTAGCTTGACGCTCTCGGTCATTCACCGTTGGTTTTGGAGGACAGCCAGCCACATACATGTATTTCGTTTGTTTTCTGGTTGGCTCAGAATCACCATCATGTCAAAGAGCAAAGAAGTGTGTAGTCCAGCAAAAACAACAACAACAACAACAAAACAAAACAAGATCGACCATTACTGTAGTGTTGTGAAGACTATATATAAAGTCTTTCCCCTGTAGTCAGAAGATAGCCTTCAGTATGCATCATTCTCTGTGGACAATTTGCAAGCTGGACTTCCAAATTTTTCATGGAGGCCTTCACGACATCACAGAAGTGTGTTAGAACATGCTAATTGACTGCGATAGTTCCGTGCGAGTGTGATATTCATTCAAGCTTTTTAGGTGTACATATGAAGATTCCTCTCAACTTTCTAATATCCCACTGAGATGACTCTAGAATCTGAAAAAGGGTTAGCAAGTGTGTGCGTGCGTGCGTGCATCCTTTTGTTATGATGGATCCTGAAGGTTATCACTGAGTGATTTCATTTGCAGAATGTGCTGGATTTATTTGTGGGCTACCTGTTGCTTCGCATCCTGGATGTCCGCAGTAATGGTGGTACAGTTCGAGATGCACTGAGTTTTGGATCCTCCAACCTGGTTCAGGACACCCCTGAAGAAAATACGGACAGAATCATGGGTGAGGATGTGGATGTTACCAAAGAAAGGGAGAGAGTCGAGACACTGGAAAGGAGTGGAACAGGAGACGCGGTTAGTGTGCTTTCTTTGTCTGCTTACATACTTTCTATTGTTTGCTTACATATTTGTTTCTGTTTTGTTCATTTGCTTTATGATTGAAGTACAGAGTAATTTCTTTCAGTCTCCTTTTTTTTCTGCCGTATTTACTTTCTGTTGTGTTTAGTCAGTCATTGTCATTTGACTTGAATATCTTTCATCTTATGTTGGCCAGTGTCACATGCGTTCCTGCAGGATTTTGACCTTCGAGTTTTGATGTTTTGTTGTAGTTGTTGTTGTTGTTTTTTTTAACATGTACAGATGACAAGACACGCCAAAAAACCCCCTCAAAAAACCCACATATATACATATCAAATGTAGTTACAGGTACAGTAGACTGATCTAATTTTTGTATATTTGAACACAGGAAACTGTGGCATATGTGAGGCAGCTGAAGAGAGTTTTTGTCAAGGAAGGCTCAAAACAGTGGGGGAAGAAGAAAGAAGCTGACAAAAAGAAGGTGGCGGTGCGCAATCTTTCCTTTGCTGTGAACAAGGGTGAAGTGTTTGGCCTCCTGGGACCAAATGGAGCAGGCAAGACCACAGCATTAAGCATGATGACTGGCGAAGTTCACCCCACACAGGGCAAGGTATGGTTCCATGTGTACCACCCTTATCTTATTTCTCTGCCTTTCCTGAGGAATTGGTATTGGAATATTTTTTCGCTCCAGTTCTGTAAGCAGGGGCGGATCAGTTTGGGGGGGGGGGGGGGGGGTGTGACAGCAAGGTGGGAAAGATCAGCCCTTTAAGACTCAAAGCAGCCAAGCATATAACCACTTTAAGTCTTCTTTTTCTTCTTCTTCTTCCTTTTTTTTTTTTTTTGGGGGGGGGGGGGGGGGGGCTTTCCGGAACCCCAGGACCCTCAAAAAGAAAAAAAATCCACCGCAGGTAAGTAAGGGAAATCTGTGCTGTTCATGCCCAAGGGCATTATTTGAACAGTGCCACTTTTTTCATCCCATGTATGCAAGGTTTGTTTTCTATTGCACATCCCTGCTCACACTGAATGGAATATTTAATGTGCACACATTGTATTACTGCATGTTTATGTACATGAAGGCAACGCTAGCACTGTACACTAGTCTGCTCATGAATTTTGACTCAGTTTGGTAAGGAAAACTCCCCAGCCAAGTTCCCACCAGAGGATATACTGGCATCTTAGGATCTGCAGGCAGACATCTTAACCTCAAGACCGAATTTCTTAGCCCAATAAATGGTCTGGGGCCGTGGTCACGACGCGTTCGTAACTTTTCCGCCACCGATTTACGCACGCGAGGGTCCGTAACTTACGATTTGTGATAAAATTGGGTGGTCATGACGTTTGCGCAGAGTTACGGCCGCTCGGAAACCCTTGCGTATTGTACACCACCTAGGAGGGTGTCGGAAAGGTGCCGTAGCCTTTGCGTGAAAAATGGCGGCCCGCTTGATTTACCAACTGCAAATGAGAAGAGCATTGCGACGGGAAAGGGTGTTCCGCGATTGTACTAACCCTTTTGACTCGTACGACGATGTGGACATGCTTCAAAGGTTTAGATTTAGGAGGAGAGACCTGCAGGAATTGTGCGATCTGCTGTAGGACGACTTGAGGTACCCGTGTAGAGGGGGCGCGTTCAGTTCACTACGCACCCTGCAATGCAAAGGCCTGTATGGCCGGCCGTACACACATCGTGGGTTGATTTGTTTCCTTTTTGTGGGTTAACATTTGTTGTGTGTGTTTCGGACAAGTTCAGTGCTGAACGCACTCGGTCAGTCCTCACTGATCACACTCTTCACATACATGCCACGCATTTAACCTGACGCTACGGCAGATAAACATGACTCGATCAAAAACTCTGTAGTGAACGGGTAGTGAACACACCCCCTCTACTCTTTCACTCTTCACGCTGGAAGGAGAATTTGTGCAGGTCACGTGATGGTGTTTTCCGTGGGAATCCCAGGGGTCCCACACCTATCTAAAAATAACCCGTACGTGACACCGTTTCCAGTAAGTGCGCGTCGTGACCGGCCAACTAGCGGAAGAGATAGTTTTCACGTAGCCACGTACGAACTTACGATCCGCAACCTATTTGCGCAAAGAAATTTGCGTTCGCGTCGTGACCACGGCCCCTGTGCATCAGGTACAGTAGTATTCTGTATTGTGTATCATTCAGAGTGACACCATCTGGTTGCTGTGATTTGGCAGCTAAAGGCAGGACTCCTTGGGACTGTAAGGTTCTTTAAATGATGTTTGCTCCTCCTGGTTGTATGTTTCTGCCCTTGTGGAGATTGTGTAGATTTGAATGTTTTTTTCTAAAATCCTTTTCAGGTGGTGGTTGCCAATCACCAGATTCGCTCCAATATGTCTGACGCTTTCCAGCAGCTTGGTTTCTGCCCCCAGCATGATGCATTGTGGGAACTGGCAAGACTTGAAGAACATTTGGAATTGTACGCTGCTGTAAAGGGCATACACAGATCGGATATCCCTGTCATTGTGGACTAGTAAGGGTTGCTTGCTTCATTTTGCTGCCCTCTCCTTTCCTCTCTCTTTGACAGTAGCGTAGCAATGGCAAGTTTGAACATGGTTTTGTGTGCCTGTAACTTCATCCGTTGTAAATGAAAGATTGGTACTGTTATCTCTCTTTCTGTCTCTGTAGAGATTGGGGAGGGGCAGTTGGTCTCTTACACCTTTTTGTTCAGTTTCTGTTTCCTCAGTTGTCTTTGCTTTTGTTTTTGTTGTTGTTGTTGAAACTGTGTGATTAGCTGATACACGGTACCTGTGTGTGTGTCTGCAGTTTTGTGGAACATCTGCGACTGCAAGAACACCGAAAGAAGAATTCCAAAAAGTTGTCTGGAGGAACAAAACGCAAGGTAAAGTTCTCAGAGTGTGGGATGACAGAGGATAAACTGGCCTCAGATGTGGTATCGTCACCATGTTTGTTAACTGTATCAATATATGCATGCATGTACATGTATCTTGTTTTGCAATCAACCATAGTCCATTGCATGACTCACCCCTTTTGCTGAACTCCTAGGTCTCACCCCATCCAATCCACCACACACACACACACACACACATACACACACACACACACATACACACACACACCATACCTCCACCTCTCTTCCCCCCTCCCCCCACCCCCTCCCACCACCACCACCACTGCCGCCTTAACCTTTACGTATCGGGACGCAAGCCGGCTGCGTCACTCTCAACAGCTGTAGGCACCGAGCCGCGAACTGATTCACGTCGCCCTAAACAGCGCGTCAGCAGGGAAGTAGGTCACTGGCGAAGCTCTCGATGTCAAAGAGTTAAAAAACAAAAACCAACCCCCAAAGTGAAGACTCCATGCATCTTAGATCAGCCAGTGGTCAGCACATTACACACCCCTTTCAACCAATCCTGACTCTCCCCACCACCCACCACCCTGTAAGTATCAGAAAATCTCAATTTCACGCATGATTTGACAAAGGAGAGTGTTTTTTCTGTGTGCAGCTGAGCTACGCTATGGCCATGTTGGGCAACCCGAAAGTTGTGCTGCTGGATGAACCTTCCACTGGCATGGACCCCAAATCCAAGAGATTCCTCTGGTAAGCTCACCTCCTTGTTAAGTGTCTTTGACCATCAGTGTGAAAGAAGCAGTTTGGTCAAACAGCTTTATGAAAGGCTGTCTGGGTCAGCTTGTATTCAGGACTGCATGCATATCACCCACTGTCGCGGTTAACCCTTATGGTGCTGAGAATGGAATATTCAGACTACTTCTGTGGCTTTTCAGCATAAAACAAGTTAACTCAGCAAGGCCAGGGTTAAGAAATATTTTTGGAGAGTGTGTGTGTGTGTGTATGTGTGTGTGTGTGTGTGTGTGTGCGCGCGCGTGCGTGCGCATGCATGCATGTGTTTTTGCATGCATATGATTATTTTCTTGTCTTTTACAATGTGGGTTGCTTTCTCTGGGGAAGCATGTTGTATGTTACACCATCTGCTTTCTTTGGCCTCATTGCACAACATTATCACCAGTTTACTTGTACGTTTTAATAGGGACACGATCAGCAGCAGTTTTGAGGGTCAAGACCGAGGAGCCATCCTGACCACACACTACATGGAGGAGGCTGATGCACTGTGTACTCGCGTGGGCATCATGGTTAATGGACAAATGGAGTAAGCGTTGGGGGAATTTTTTTTCTTTATTATCTTTGTTTCTCTTCCAGCAGTACATCTGTCCAAAATCAGCAAGAGAGTTCACCCACCTCCACAAGCACCATTTCATCAGTAGGACACTTTGTAGTCGCCATAGACTATCCAGTCCAAAATTCAGGGGTTATGCTTGTAATGCTAGTCTTATTCTCTCACCGTGATTGGAAAGTTTCTTTCTCATTTAGTGGCATATGTCAAATGATTGGACGTAAAAGGGCATGTCACAGGGCCCATGTGAACAAAACCAACATTGCAACAGTCTCAGAGATGACACTTGAGAGATGGCTGGGAGTTGTGGCGTGCTCCTGTAATCTAGCTACTTGGAGGCCAAGAGTGGGAACGGTTTGAGGGCGGATGCCCTGCCAGCAGGCGTTCCATATATCGATCGGGTGTCCGCACTAAGCCCGGCATCAGTATGGGCCTCTCGGGGGAGCTCAGAAGGTCCAGGTTGTCTAAGGAGAGATGAACCGGCCCAGGGTGGAAACACTTGGGAGATTACTGAGAGATGGGATGGACCACATAACAGGCTTTTCCGAGTGCATCTTCAGAGGACTGCTAACAAACAAGCACACAAAAAATTGTGAAAATTTTTGTTAAAATATACTTCACTCGGTGATTCCTGCAGCAGTTTACATCATGTTCCAGGTGTCTTGGGCCAACACAACACCTGAAAACGAAATATGGCAGCGGTTACCTACTGGAGGTGAAGCTCAGAGGCAGTGGTGGAGCAACAAATGAAATGCTGGAGGAGCGTGTCCAGGAGCTGGAACGTCACCTCATGACACTCTTCCCCAACGCCACCTGCCTGGAGAGCTTCGCAGAGCGCGCCCAGTACAAAATCCCCAGTGAAGATGTTGGCGTCCTGTCAGCAACCTTTGCAGCTCTTGAAAGCAGTGAGTCTTTTTTTTTGCGATCTGTTTATCTTCAGAATATGTGTTTGTATATTCATTTGCAAATTTATGATGTGCAGCTAGGTCTTAATTGACAAAATACATTAACCTTGTGAGGTCTTTTTCTGTTTGTCGGGTGTTTGATTTTCCATTTTGAAATGTCACATTCAGTACATGTATCTCCATGTCTGCCCAATAAGTGTGTGTGTGTGTGTGTGTGCGCGCGCGCACACACATGCATGGATATGTGTATTTGTTGAGATGTTTACATCTGCTGTGTGTACTTGTGTTTACTTAAGGATGTGTGTATGAGAGAGAGAGTGCATGTGTTTATGTGAGCATGTTTGTTGAGAGAGAGAGAGGGGGAGGGAGGGCTTTCTGTGCATTCTTCTCCTGGAGTGGCGCTTGTATACTTACATTCTTTCAATTTGTGCAATCTTCAGCCAAGCAGACTTACGGAGTGGAGGAGTACAGCTTCAGCCAGTCTACTCTGGAGCAAGTTTTCCTCAACTTTGCCAAGAAACAGCTGGAGGAAGGGGAGGATGTGGAGAACCTCCACAAAAAGAGCGTACTTGAACGCCAGCTCAGCAGTAATCCCAACAGCCCAACAAGATTTCAAGGTACTGGCAGCAGTCCAGTCCGCCCCCAAGACAGGATAATAAATGAAAGACTGTGATCTTAAGAGAGGCTTACCTATGCCACAGATATCAAAAACCTAGACTGACTATGACATGCATAAGTAATCATGATATTGTTGGTTCCCCGGTGGCTCAAAAGTGAAGCGCATGGACTTATGGGATCCTACAGTATGTTTTCAGTAAACATGAAACCCGTGCACAACCAGTATCAGTTTGGTGTAAAAGAAGGGAGAATTAGAGTACCTAAAGATACTACCAAATATACGACTGTGTTGTATGTCTAAAATCCTTACACTTTCCACCATAATTACTGAGACATCTTCCTCTACATTCTGCTGTTGAAGAGTGTTGCTCTCTACACAATTAAATAACAAAAACATGGTCAGCAGCTGAAAGCAACAGGATCAGTTACTGCCACCCACTGTGCACTGTCATGCATCATGCTTTGTGCAACACTGCTACCCCACAGCGCATGCACGAAAGTCTCGTTTGAAACTTTATTGGATAACATAGCTGTGCTGAGCATTCCCGATAAAAACCTGTGGTCTCACCTCTTCTTCCAATGAAAATAGATGTAACACCTCTCACAGCATTTCTTTGAAGGCTGATCTTTTGCTACATCTATGGCTCACAGGTTGTGCTCAGCTGTTTTAATGGTGTCTAATATCACACTACATAGACCACAGACGTAAAGAGATAGACGCACCGCGGTGCCGGAAAAGGACGCCGCCGCGCGCCATGTTGCTAGTACCTGGAAGTGCCAGCTGTTTACATAGCGCGCATAGCATTGGCCAGACGCTGTCAGCTGTTTACATAGCACGCATAGCATTGGCCAGACGCTGTCGGCTGTTTACATAGCGCGCATAGCATTGGTCCGCTTTATCTTACGTCACATTTCTGATGACGTCTTTCTAAAGAACTTTGTATTTCGAACGAGGCGTCCTATACGCAGAGCCTCTGGGTGGGTGTTGGGTGTTTGTGAGTTTAACGTCCTTTTCCACCACATAAGGGTGATATCAAAGACGGGGCAACGAGAAAAAAGGCCAGCACAAATATTTGGCCCCAGCCGGCGGGATTACACAGAGCCTCTGAGTTCTGGTATTAGTAAGATGGCCGCGATAGCGACACTGGCAAGCAGCGGTGGCAGCATGCGGCGGTGCGTCTATCTCTTTACGTCTGTGACTTAGACACCTGCATAGTTACTGTAACTTACAGAATCTTAGATGCTGGCACTCAGCCACCAGAATGATAAAAGGCAAAGGGAAAAGTGAGGCACCCGATAAGTTGCCTGAAATAATAATAATAATAATAATAATGAGCATTGTATAGGCGCTTTACCCAATTTCTTGAATCGGCTCAAAGCGCCGCGAACTGAACCCAACACGCACGCTCACGTGAATCACACGCATTCTCTCACACACTGGACATAAACACATTACAATCACGTGGTGCGAAGGGTCAGCTCAGCTATTTAAATTTCGGAATTTAGAATTGCATTTATTTTTGAAATTTTGTGGGCTGAACATTTCCAAAGCAGAGGGGGAGGAAGCCGGAGTACCCGGAGAGAACCCCCGACGATCGGCCCGAATGAACGGTGCCACATACGAGGAGGAAAAATTCACTCGCTTGCACAGCTTTAGGCAGTTTCATTTCAAATCTGCGCAATCATTTCATGTTGGTGTACTGCATTCAGAGCTCGACAAATCGGTAAGACAGACTATTTTGAGCATGCGGGCAGGCTCATAAGCACGACGTGTGTTTAACGATCAGTCCTCCGGTTTCCAACTATACTGTCAGTGGGTTGGTTGGTTCCTTTAATTTTTAATTTTAATTTTGTTACGACTTCTGTCACTTCAGTTTTATGCATGAAAAGCTTGAAGTTCTAACACTTAAGTTCAAGGTCTAACTTGACTTCAGAAAATGGGCTTCAGGGAAAATGTCACAGACTGCATTTAATGATTTAACACAAACCATGTCATCACCTGAGATCCGCTTTTTCCAAGAATGTGTTTATCAAAAGCCATATATGTCACAAGTTGACCATATTCATATATTTTCAGGTGCTTTTGCATGCTAGTATTGCTATACATGTATCAGGAGTATGTTGACATGTACGAGTTTGCAACATTGTCCCTATTGCAGCCAGGGTAGGCGAATGGTAGCTAGGGTGTTGGACTTTCAGTGCTGGGGTCATGAGTTTGAATCAGAGGTGGGAGCCAAATATTTGTGCTGGCTTTTGCCTCATTGCCCCATCCTTGGGATTACCTGTATGTGGTAAACCATAGTCAAGCTTGAGCTAGATAGTCTTAGCCTTTTCATCTGTTTACTTTTGTATTCTACAGGCCACCTGCACTGCAAAGTGGGACTGCATTATGCATAATTATTTGTTTGTGTTCACTAGATTGAGCTAACATGATTTTTTTTTTTTTACACGTCATTTTAGGGAACTCTTTTAGGAGTGAGCCACACAGGTTTGACCACCTTATATTGAAACTTGTTACCCTGAAAGATGCTGTTGATGTTTTACATAGTCTTGAGCAGTTTTAGATGTTTGCCTTTCATCCGGAAGAATCCTGCATAATATTCACCTCTAAATCATGGATTTATAGAATCGCAGATTCACTACCTCTTTGACCTTGACAGGCTCCAACAGTGAGCCTCCTGCGGGACGACAGGCTTGGCAGTCACAACACTGAGTGCATCTGAGGTGAACTTTTCGTTTTTCTGTCTTGCCTGGTGAAACGCTGTTGCAATTTCCCCCCACGCCCTTGTGGAAGCTTTGCCTTTAGGACATGGCTAGGATTTGGTGCTTAGGTAGACCACTTGAGTGAAATGCTTCACATAAGGGAGGCAGACTTGGGCAAGAACATGACCTGAATTTGTGTACCAGCTGGTACATGCGTGCTGTTGTTTACAAGTGTGTTTACTTGACATTTCATGCCATGCTAAACATACTACTGGTGATCTTGTCCATGTTTCAAATTATGATAGACATAATAAGGCTTTGAGTTGATATATCCTGATCTCTTTAGGGGAATGAGTGGAGTGATGGCTAACATGGTGGTTGTGTACGTGTATTTATGATAGCAAGCAGCTTTTTTACAATTGTTTTTGCTGTGGGCTGCACGGTAAAGCAGTTTAGCACATCACGATGCTCTTGTCTGGGGATGGAAATCTGCTTTTTTCGGTGGGGGGGGGGGGGGGGGGGGGACATAACAGCAGTAACCCAGGTGTAAGTGTCATCTGCATATTCCTTTGAAATTGCCAAAATTAATTTCTTCCTAAATCCTTACCAGATGATTTAACAGTACTGCAGGAGAACCCACCCTGCACCCTCACAACTTCTCAAGAGTATCTCAGGAGAAAGAAATTTCACTGAAAGAAAATTTCATCTGACGGCTTTGCCTCTTTTGGGCCTCGAGAGAAGTTTCCTGCTTGTGTTCCCTGCCTGGGCCTAGGCACCCTTTCCCACCCCAGTATTGTTTCAGTCTTTACAACATTTCACAGTGGTACATGAACTTGTTTTTGAATGGTGTTTTCTTTTTCTTCATATTTGGAAGCCTTTGTTTTGAAAAAGCAAAGATACCAGGACATGTACCTTTTGGTTTAAACACCAATCTATCCACAAATCATGTCTCAGATTGATGTAGTCCCTATAACTTTCAACAATTTGTTTATACATACATACAAATAGTACATGATATATAACATATAATTACGCAGTGTTGTTTACAACATGTGTATTACATGTATAGATATGATATGTTTATAATATTATTCACTCAAGAGGATTAGTAAGGTGTGATAATATGTATTTGCTTTACACTTCGTTTATCTGTGTGATTTGGGTGTTGATATTGTTTGTCCACACACAGGTTTGTTCTTGTTACCTATTTCGTTGTTATTCTGTGAATCTTTTAGTTCCTTTCTCAGGGAAAACTTGCTGAAGGATTTATGCAATATAGCAGCATACAGATGTGTTTAACAAAACAGGCGCTTTGTGTCTGTTAGGACAAATACCAAATTGTGTAGCGCATGGCCATTCCTTGCCTACATTTGTGTAACAGTTTAAAAAAATGGAGGATGGTGGTATGTGAAAGTTTTTAACTGTCAAATGGTGGCCACAAAACAACTTTAACAATACATGTACTGACAAAAATCTCAAAAGGAAATATGAAATAAATGGTGGTGATAAAGTGAAGAAAACATCATCAGATTTGTCACACCACCTTCGGCTTAAATTTTTGCATTCATTGATCATAAACTTCAGTTATGAAGTTCTTTAGAAAAAGTACATTCGCTCAATTCAAGACAATTCAAACACTCTTTCCACAGTTATCTGAAGTGTACATTGTATCTATGTACCACATGCATGTTGTGCTGCCGTTCTTTTTTTATTATTATTTTTATTGTTTCTGTTGGTCAGCGATAACATCAAATCAACCGACATATCAACAAGACAAAACAGTGTAGTTCATTGCCTTATCATGTAATTTAGCTGTTGAATTGTTTATGGTTGTACTGTAATTGAATTTTTCAAAAGTTAGGTGAGGATACTGTTTTGGCTCAGTGGTTTTCCCCTTTGCAGATAAACCATGATAACAGTATAACCATCTGAATTACTTTGATCTTCTAGGATTTTGATTATAGGATCTATAACTTTGTTTATGTTGTTCTTATGATTTGTTTGGCATATAAAATGTGTGAAACAGCATTATGCATGTGACTGAGAGTTCCAGGTCCGTGTTGAGTCTTGCTTTTGTGAGAAAACAGATTTCAAATTGAAAGGTGCTTTTCAGTCTATAGCAATTACTTCTGATGAGCCATTAGTCTGTAGGAACTAAGAGAGACTAGGTACATCCTTCACAGTTGTGTATGTTCACACTGTCCTCGTATCCATGACAATATTAAAAGTACTGTACGTGTTGTTATTCATGCTTCCAAGTGCCTGTGTTGCTACTTTTAATCAAAACTTTTTTCATTTACCGGAGTGTGCCACTTTAAATCAAGACACCCTGCATAATGCCTATCCAGTACCTATCCACACTGCATGGTATAACTGGGGGAGAGGTTACTGAAGTAGCGCTTTCCCCCTTGCATACCTGTCTCTTTGTAGTTGTCTTCAGTTGTAATCTGTGTACATGTAGAATGAAATTTGCAGCAGCTAGTGCGTACAGTAAGGTAATGCATGCATGTGAGAACAATTTTAGATGTATTATCTAAGCTTAAATGCAGGCTTTCCATATTTAATCTTGTCACCCTTATAAAATCGTTAGTCATCGGCCAACTGTTACAAAGTTGTGTAGGAATGTATGTCAGAGTAAGAATACTGAACCAGTGTAGAAGTTAGTCAAAATGCCTTTTGTGTGCACAAAATTTGTTAATGCCAGTGTAAACAGTCAACAGAGATTGGCCTTTGTTGGTTTTTTTGCCACATCCGTTTCATGAAACGGAGTTGAACAGCATTTTCGTGTGTGTGTGTGTGTGTGTGTGTGTGTGTGTGTGTGTGTGTGTGTGTGTGTGTGACTAATATATATATATATTGAGCCCAATAGGCTCAGTTGCGCATTAGGCTTAATCAGCAAGCTTTTTGTCCACTAGACTTAATGCGCAAGTTAAATTGAAGAATTTGCATTTGAATGCGTCTTAGTGGTGTGATGCTCAATACATGTGTACCACCAAAACAGGTCAGAACAATTTTTGAGCCTAAAAATCCTATAATCAGCATATTTAGATTGGACTAAACATGAAAATATGAAAGTAATCCCCCCCCCCCCCCCCCAAAAAAAAAACAAAAAAACATTCTGGTTGCATGTAGTGTAATATTTGCATTTTTTTCCTCAATCTTAGCTGTTAAAATGTTTATTGAACAGTGCATCAAATCAATCTTAGCTGTTAAAATGTTTATTGAACAGTGCATGGAATCAATCTTAGCTGTTAAAATGTTTATTGCATTTAGTGCAAAGTCCTTATGAAAGTCCTTCAATCATTATGGTTCACAGACCATATAATATTATACCTTATTTTTACATGCTTGTGCTCACTACTTTCGAAACATTCCTTTGCACACTAATTTGTACAATATGTTTAAGGCATACACATTTTTAAAGACTTGAGTACATTTTCCTGTTGTACATTGTGCTACATACTTACTGGTCCATGTATACACATTTGTGTACATGTAATTAGACTTTTTAAAATTGTGTAATTAAAAAAAAAAAAAAACATCCATGTGCTGCTATTTTTGTGTGTGCATGTGTCATTTCATGAGACATATGTAGTATATCACTGCATACCACTGCCCCTGACAAACACGCAAAACACGTAAACAAAGACAAACACGTAAACCTCTGCATACTCGTACACTTACTTTTCACTCTTCCATCCACGCACAGACTATACATGTACCAGTCTTTGTATAAAAGCAACTGTTCAGCGTAAACTTTCCCAGTGACTTGCTGTGTCATGGTACCAGATGACATGAACATAGCAAAACCGGTTCAAGTTGTGTCAGTGTGTGTGTGTGTGTGTGTGAAAACTGTTTTCGTTTAAAACAAAAAACAAAACAAAACAAAAAGGCGGCGATCATACTGATAAAGAAGGGGCCTCGATGGAGCATTTGGGATCGAGTAAGTAATCATTGGGCACACTTTTTTTCGGTTGGATCTGCTGTTCAATGGATGCAAGTAGTCACCACCAAAAAAGGAGGTTGCCGCTGTCACGTTTGTGCAGTGGGGGAAGCAATGGTATGACGATGCTGAAACTGAGTACGGTCCGGTCGGGTGAAGATAATCTGAGGAAAGCTGTCTGCTGTTTGAGGAAGCCTTGTAGATGTCTGCAAGCTTGTCAGTGTATGGCTCGTTATGGCACCTCTGACCTGAAGGTTGCAAGAGGTCATAGTACAGTACGGGTTCTGTGCTACTCAGTCTGTTGCGCCGGTTAGCCGGCGGAGCGATCATACTAGTAGTTGGGTGAATACGTGTACGGCACACACAGTCCGTCTCACTGAAGGAAATCGGCGAAGGGTTTTATTTAAACAAGTTAAAAAATATACTAATTATCGTCATCAGTTTGGCCGGGAGGAGGAGGGGGGGGGGGCTCGCCGCCGCCTTTCCCGCCACTGATTAAATTGAAGCCTTGGCACGGCTTCGGTTATTCGTTTTCCAGTGGCGACAGAAAGACAAGGCTTACCCGCGAAGACTGACCAGCACGGTGCTCCACTACTGAGTAAAATAGTAATCCACATCATTAGCAGCTAACTGATCAGTGCCCTTTAAGCCGTCTCAGTGCCGCACCTCAGGAGTCAGCAGCCGGGATGACCGTGCGGAGCTTCATACACAGCCGTAGCGGTGTCTCTAACGAAATCAGTGGAAGCCGGTCAGGTGTATAATGACAATGTCAAACTTATATTATTAACTAGATTGACTCAGCGATGCCGGCGGCCGGCATCGAAACCGGCTGTGACGGCCGCATAACCTGACTAGGTAGTGATTCAAGTCGAGCGAACTTCGCCGCCGGCTTCAGTGCCGGAGTAGGCTAGCCGCGTGCCTTTAGAATAACCTTACCGGCGGCGATTCGCGAAGAAATCAAGTCAGTCCTACACCGCTTCACACACACACACACACACACACACAGTGACCGGCCGCACGCACGCACTGACTGACCGTGGTTCGTCAAGTCAGTCAATCAAGTCAGCTTCACTGAGTTATGTTAGTCAGTCAGTCCCGGCCGGCTTGGCCACTAGATTCCGACAGAGTTGCTCTTCACTGAGTCAGTCCCGGTTCAAGTCAGTGCTGACTGCGGAGTGCCGTGTCATCATAGTAGCGGTCACAAGTTCGTTTGGCCACGATCTTTAATCGACTTAAAACCATAAAGTTTCACTGAGTTGCCTCCAGTTAGTCGTACCATCGCTGGTGCCGCCAGGGGACGGTGTTTTTCTCTGCCGGCCTTCGGCTTGGACTGAACTTCAGTTTCCGCGCTGTCGGCTGCGCTATCGAGATGCCAAACTCAGTTGAAGTTCTTCCGCGGGGTCTCGTGGAAATCTCGAACTCGCTGTCTCGGTACGTCGGCTTAGGCCTACATCTTCTACAAAGTTGGGCAGTCGTCCCTGTCAGATTTTGAGGCGTTCTGCAGAACCACAGAGCGACTTGTAAGTACTGACTCAGCTGCAGGCAACAGAGACCGACCGTCGGACCGTGCTCGAAAGAAACCATCGCGGCCGCGGCTGTCACGGTCTTGCTAGCCGCAGCCGCATAAGCTTATCAGTTTATCAGTCTCGCTTTACTGATCAGTTTTTTGTTTGTCAGTGTTTGTTTTCAGTTTCAGTCTCTTGATCAGTTTCAGCGGAGGCGGATGTACATAAAGCTGAATTTTCTACCCCATCCTGCACAATGCTCCACCTGACGGCAGTTCTTTTTGTGTTATACTGACTCGGAGTCGGATGGCGCCTAACGTGACTACCGCTGCCGGGATAGCAGGCTAGGAGGGCATCAGTTTTAGTGTGTGCCAACGTTACTGACTGCAGATCAATGTACTGAGCAGTAGGTATCATCTCAGTGTAAGCAGCCAACCGATTTCTGACCGTTCGTACTCAGTAGTGCAGCAACGTCCAAGTCACGGACTGACGGCAGATACTGACCTGTAGGTATTATCTGTAGGCAGCCAACATTTCTGACCGTTCGTATGCAGCACATTTTGTCATTTAGGTTCAAGTCTCAAGATATATCCATTCAAGTCAACATGAGTGGACACCTGTGTACATTGGTAGTTTGTGTTCAGGAGCACTGATTCGCTATGTCAAGATCAGTGTAGTACGTAGTGTTCAGGAAATTTGTTCCCCTGCTACATTATCAGGATCAGTGACATAGCATAATATTATATGTCTTTTGTAGTTTGGCAACAGTTAAATCATTTTCTTTGATTGTAGGAAGGCCGAATTTCACTGAGTCCAGGGCCAAAGTGCATTTCTATTCAGTTTCAGAAGAGCCAACCGGTGACCATGTTCACGTCTACACTGACATCCTGACACACTCAGTGATCCATTCTAAGAATCAGTGGAAAGTTTTCCCCAGCAGCAGGTACCCCCACTTCGCAAGCTTCAGAAAGTTCAAAACAATGCTGCCCGTTTTGTGATGAAAATCTGATCACATCTCCCCCATCCTCTATTCTTTCCACTGGCTACCTGTGCAGCCCCGCATTCCATACAAAGTGATGTCTGTGCCACAACTCCCTTGCTGGTACTGACCCTGCATATCTTGCCAGTTTACTAACCCTGTACACACCATCCAGACAGCTCAGGTCTTCAGCTGTCTCACGTGTCCTTTGTGTTCCAAGTGTTAGAACAAAGACATGGGCAGCGGTCGTTTTTGCACCATGGGCATACCGACTCGGCCGCCAGCTTCAAACCTCCGTTAAAACTTAATGTTCCGTCAGCTCAGCAGCAGCCATGAGTGAATGATATGTGTGCGTGTGTGTGTGTGTGTATTCCTGTGTTGGTTTCTTTTAGTTCTTTCATTTCTTTAAGCTCTTTTTACTATTTTTTTTGTTCTTTTACTAGTTTTAGTTTTTAGCTCTTTTGCGTTCTTTTAGCTTAGAGCGCACTGAGAATAATTAAGTGCTTTATAAATAGCCATTATTATGTTCGTGTACTGCCAGTACCTTTGATTGTTTCATAGCTGTGTTCAGTGCAGGGCTCTGGGTTACGTAAGTGAGTCACATACCTGCTGGCAGCTGCTGGTCCACTTCCAGAGCTAACCAACAAGGGAAAGAGCAATTTCACCATGAAGGCTGGTTTCTTTGCACAGCTGAAGACACTGCTATGGAGAAACATTCTCCTGAAGAGGCGCAACAAGGGGCAGTTGTTCCAGGTACAGTGTTGCCATGCCAACAATGATAAAAGTGTGGATTTAAAGTGGTTACATGTATTTAGTTTGGTTTACTCAGAGCCCACCATCTCCCAAGCTTCATACTAAAGCAAAAGGTGAAGAAGAGCTATCAGTTGTAATCTTTTTTTTTTAACCAAAAAAATGCCTAAAATCAGTGGCGATATCATATATATGTTAGGTCACCATAGTGACCAATGCACTCCTTATTTTGCAAATAATTATGAGGACCAGTTAAAGAAAATGTCCCAAGGATTTCAGATACCATACATCATTCAGAATGCTTCTCTAAAGTGTAAAAAAATATGTGTACTTCATACTAAGACCACTACAGTGCTCAGTCTTTCAGCATCATGAAAGCATCCCTTTTCTTGAAAACTTAAGCCTTCTGATTGGGTAACAGCAGGCTTGCTTGACACTGCTGTAAAACTCTGCAGTACAGTTTGTACAATACTGTACAGTACTGTAATATACTCTGCATGACCGTTGTACTGGCAATCTTTTTATTCTTTTTTTTTCTTTTTTCTCAGGAAATCTTTTTCCCCATCTTGTACATCCAGATCCTAATTGTGATAAAGAGTGCTGTCCAACCAGATGTCAAGCCTGCGGCCAAGTTCCCTGTCAATCACCTTGCCGATTTTCCCTTCCACACCAGCAGACCAGTTTTTGTTACAGCCCCTAGTGGTTTTGATGTTGACACCACCATGGCAAAAATTTCAGCCCGGCTGAATGGCACACAGTTTCTTCAGTATCAGACCTTCACTTCACAGCAGGAAGCAGAGGACAAATATTTGAATAGCAGCCAGAGTGATCCAGTTGGAATCATGTTTGGTTACAAATCTGCGTCAGAAGGGGGCATGAACTACGCTATCAGGATGTCGCCAGGTGCCTCTGTTGCCTCAGATCAGGTGTTCACAAAAGATCAAGGTGAGTTTGGTGTGCATAGTGATACCAGTATTAGCATTGTCTATCACTGGCAGTGGGCTAAACACTTGATAAGATGAAAGTTATGCAGTTATGTTTCACTTATTGACACATAACATTTAACATGGCTGGAGTGAGATGGAAAGAAACATAGGTGGATTTTGTGGTGCATTTGAACTTACCAGATTTTTTGCAAAATACTACTGAGTAAGGCTTGTCATAACTAGTCCATGTTGTTATCATCATTATCTTTTCTCTTTTCGAATTTCTTGACTTTAGTAACTTTGTTTTGGCATTTTTGTCTGCATGTCACCTGTATTGCTGTATATTTCCAACTAGTACAATCCACATTTACTGTAAAATGTGCTCTTCCTTATATTTTTGGGGGTGGGGAAGTGTGTAATCTGTGTGTTGTGCATCATAGGTGATTGTCGAGAAGATAATGCTGATGGTGCGAGTCGGTACGGCTGTGATGTCAACAAGTACTTAGTATCAGGATTTGCCCAGCTACAGAGTGCCATCAATCAAGTGCTAACAGAGGTAAGAACAGAAGTTTATTGTGGAAAGTATTGTGATATATATATATATATACCCAGACCTTTATATCTGTTGGAATGGATTGTAAAAGTATAGGACATTTGCCTTGGAATATATTGTCCACTGTGTCACAAAACGATAGAAAATTTGTCTGCCTTGGTAGGAAAGTAATTGAGTAATTGGACATTTAAAAAATAAAATCAGTCTGTGACTGGCTGGCACAGATATGAAGTCCTGTGCACCTGGGAAGGAGTGGCTGTAGGCGTATGCACATTTAAAGTTCAGAAGAATTATGACAGTTGATGAGTGTTTAACGAAAGACAAAAAAAAAAAAAAGTGCCTTTAAAAAATTTCTCATTTTAGATCATTTTTTAACTGTGATTTCTAACTGGACTTTGAATGGTAGCTGAGGCAAAATTTAAAGGTAGAGTTTGCATCGGAATCGTTTTGTCTGTAACTTTTTGTTCTCTCCTTTTTGCATGGTACATGTATATCTATAGCTGTACTTGTTTTATTTATACACAGAGTGTAGGTCAGATCTGGGTCACATCAGGCTTGTTTTACATTTTATGAGCTGTAGTCACTATCCCTGGCAAATTCTTAAAAGTGCATTGTAGTTTGTTACCCATATGGCAAGGCAGTTTACAGTCAGAAATTGTTAAACAGGCTAATTCCATCTTTGCTTAGCCAACTTATGCTTCGGAACTTTTTGACTTTTGAGTGTGCCTGTATGCTTGAGATACTCTGTCTTAATGATTAGTACAGCTCTTAACGTGATACAGTGTTGTTTACACTTTGTGTGAGTGGTCATGCAAACATTCAAATTCTGTGACTGTTGTTACGCTACTGGAGCGCTCAGTGTGGCTGCCGTGTCATATTGAATATGCTTCTGTTGGCTCAATGCCGTCACTGTCCAGGTGTCTAAGTGGTGTGATGATAGGTACCACACAAACATCTCAGAGCAATCTGTGTGCATAATGTGCCCCTATGACAGCTATTTGTGTGTGTGTGTGCGGGCACATTTTGGCAGCATCCTGATCTTGGCTGTACAAATTATTTATAATGTGCAATATAGTTCTTATCGGAATTGTTTTACTGAGTTAACTTATAATTTTAAGCACACTGTAGCTCGTGGTTTTCCGTTACATGTCTGCATTACTATTTATTTAACCAGTATGAGCAGACAATTGTGATGTACATTACAGCCTGTGGTTCGCCCTTGCATGTACGCCTGTTTTGCAGTATGTCTGAATGAGGTGTGAAGGAGCAGGCGAGAAGTGTGTGTGTGTGTGTGTGTGTGTGTGTGTGTGTGTGTGTGTGTGTGTGTGTGTGTGTGTGTGTAGAATTTTAATGTATTGTCACTGTACATTTGAGCAGATATGAAATTTCCCCACGAGGGATCAATAAAGTACTCTTACCTTATCTTATTTTTATTGACATCACAGAAAGAAACCTCCAGCACTCTGCCCAGTACTGAGGTGGACGTCCAGATGATGCCGAAAGATGAATACACCCCTAACCTGACCGTCCTCCTGACTATCTCGTCCATCTATTTTGTCCTGGCCTACACTTTCTTTATCAACTTCCTCACCGTTAACCTCGTGGCTGAGAAGGAGAAGAAGATCCGAGAAGGGATGCTGATGATGGGGCTGCGCAACTCGGTCTTTTGGTGAGAGGAGCTTTTCTGGTTGATTTTTAGTAGCAAGCGTTGAATTTGAAGGGAACTGACCATCTGTACAGAAAAATTAGTCAACTGTGCGCGAGTTCACTGTGTGTCTACTTCAATCTTGTGTGTTAGTCAGAGCAGGGAGAATCATGCTTGGACTTCCATGGACTTTCAGTTTAGCAACTAGATGTATCATGTTCCAGGACATTTGTGCTTGGAATGAGATGTAATGCGATCAAAGGTCTAAAAACAAAAAAAACAAAAACAAAACCAACAACAATATACACATAAACAGAATTTCTGGTCCTCAGTATGCAGACAGTGAGTGTGAACAGCTAGTGTTGTGTAAATGAAGACAGTAATATACCAGACACTGTTTGGAATCTGATTTACAAGGACACTCAAAGTGTACCATACAACAGCATTTGTAGGCTGCTCTACTGTCATTGAGTGACTGGGTAAGTGCGTATCAAATCTATGCTGCTTAGACCCCTTTACCAAATGACAGTAGCCAACTAGTATTACTTACACACTCATGCTTCATAACATCAGTTTCTGTGTTTTCAGGTTGTCCTGGAGCCTTCTGTACTTTGTCCTCATTCTTGTGGTGACTGTATTAATCACGTACTTTGCTGTGACGGCCGACTTTTTCGAGAACAGCAACCCGTTCCTGCTCTTCCTCCTGCTGATGCTTTATGGCATGACCATTATTGCCTTGGCTTTCCTCCTGACTCCATTCTTCAACAAAGCAAAACCAGCAGGTGGGCACTGGATCTACCATGTAGCATTTGTACTAGTGCTGTAAACCGGTTCGGAAGTCAAACCGGTTCACGAAGCGCAGTTTCGTGACGAAACCGGTTTTTAAAACCGGTTAACCGTGTACCGCATGGTAGTATTACTTGGTCTATGATATTGTGACGTCATCTGGCACAAAGAGGCTTATGTCGTACATGGACATTTTGCGATGTTATGTTTTCAAAAACAGCAGTTTTTCCCAGTTAACTTGACAGCGATGCCGGGTGGTGGAGGCGCATATGCTTAGACAGGTTCGATGTCCCCCCCTCCCAGTTTGATTTTCGCCTTGCATTCTTTACACACAGCTTCCCCTTCAACCACCTTCCGTCGTACCTCCTTCACAACAAAATGCTTCCAGATTTGGGACTTCCCCTTTGGATTATCGATCAGACGTTCTGCCATGTTGTAATTGTTGATGGACTCGAGTTATACCCCTTTCCTCGTGTTCGGCAGTTTCCGGAAAGGCCCAAGAGTTGCTGAATAAACCGCGGTTCAGCAATCAAACGGGTTTACCGAACCGCCGAATAATCAAACCGGTATAAACTGGTTTTCGTTTTTTTGGTGCACCACTAATTTGTACCTTCTGTTTGTGACCACATATACGGTATATGCACAGCCCTGACACACATATACGGTATATGCACAGCCCTGAAAGTGGTCTTTTTCCAAACTGGCCTTTGGCTAGTGACTCAAAACTAGAAAAGTTACTAGCCAAACTTCATGCATTTACCTTTTTGTCATACTTCTCCCACAAAAATCCTTTCCTCCACCTCTAAAGAAACAGGTGCTGCTCAACTGCTGTTGTATTTGCCTTCTTTGGACCAGTAAGTGTCTGCCTTTGCTGCATCCGAAGTTGATGGCTTGTTGCGCTTCATGAATAGATGGCAGCTTCAAACAATGTGTGTGCTTTTTTTTAAAAAGAGCTTACCGGTATTCTCATTTTTCTTGTGAAAACGTTGATCCAAGTTTTTCGGTTACGAGAGTCAAGTTTTCACTTTGCCGCAGTCGCCACCAAAACACAAAGAGGCAGTTCATTTCTGGGGAAGCAGGGGCACATCTCATCGTAAAAACTGCAAAAACAAGTGGAGGAAAGAGTAGGTAGATGAGGTTGATAGCCGTATCTGGAAATATGGCTGTTGGCACAAGAAATGCAACAAAGAATGGACTTCATGGTGCCACATTTGCTCTACGATTACTGCACAAGTCATGAAATAAACAAACATGCTGCGTTGGCTGGCTCTGCCTGCCTCCAGAAATGATAATTTCTCTGTCACTTATTGTGCATCAGAATGAATTAGACCCTTCCATGTGAAGCTGTAGGGGTCACTGTAACAAAAGGGTTCCTTGTCATCATGATATCTGCTGCACAATGCTTGAATCATATATTGCTGGTCATCATGTTGTGCAGGCCTAGTGGCAAGCTTCTCCACTCTCCTCCTCTCCATGATGTACCTGGTGGTGAGCCAGACGAGGATGTACACAAACGATGGCATTGAGTACGATGTCCCAGTACCTGCGCAGTGGGCGATGTGTCTGCTGTCTCCATGCGCTTTGGCCTTAGCTCTGGATAAGGTTAGGGACAGCTGCACTTAATAGACACAGAGACATGTCTCTTATAGATAGAATTGGAAAGTGGTACAACTTACAGTCCACTGGGGTTGCGCTGGTGTGTTGCGTTTTGCAATAGAAAAAGCAAGGGGGCAGTAAAAATGTGTATGGCACCAAAACGATTTTTTTTTAAATGCGCACACATCCAGACAGAAGCTTTTCATTTTCATCGGCCTGTGAAGGAAACCAAAGTGCCCCAAAAAGTCCCGCTGAGTGCTTCCTGTTGTCACTCAATTGACTAGTGACCAGCATAATCAGACTCATATTGTGCACTGCTGACTGCCCTCTGGCGTCATCCATCATTAGCTTGCTTTACGTCCTATGGCTTTTGGCCCTTAAGGACAAGTTGTTCCTGGCGTGTGACTTTGGCTGCTTGGCTAGGCGAGTGTCTTTGGGGTGTGTGAGGGCTGATTTGCTTAGCTTTGGTCAGCGTCAGAGGATCTTCACTTGGGATCTCTGGCGATAATGGACAAGGGATTATATAGCCCAGCAAGCAGGGAGGCTGTCAAAGCCGTTTCAAAATGTGTATGAGTATACACGGGTCCCTTGAAAATGTCGGGTGTCCCCAGAATCCAATGTAAATCCCCCCCCCCCTTCACCCCCCCCCCCCCCCCCCAAAAAAAAAAATGTGTGTCTGACCCATGGACCCATACAGAAGTAAAAGAAATTTGGGCATCTCCCCTAAAGGGAGTGCGTTGCTACAATGCAGTGCCATCCATTTTTTTGTTCTTAATTGTTGCATGCATGTAGTGTGCTTGTTTTTCCATCCCATGGCCCCTGGGACTTTTGACGTGCTCACTTGATATTGTGCGTGAAAGGCGAGACAGGTGCCATAACGAGTCTGCACATGATTTTGTGACTCAGATCCCACCAAACTCTTGCTCACCAGGGTTTTACTGTAGAAAAACTGCCATGTTGTTGTCCCTGGCCAATGATACTCTATGCTTAAAGGAAGAGTTACTGTATAATAGAGGAGTTTATTGTTGCTACAACAAGACTGTGAAAATTAAGTGGCAGCCAGTTTTGTTGTTGTTTTTGCCCGTGCTTTGTTCAAAGTTTTTTTCCTTTTTTACAGGGGATTTACCTGGACATTGTGAAAGGTGGGATGAACTTTGACACGATCAATGAGGGGTTCTTTCCCCTGTATGCCCCCCTGGTGATGCTGCTGGTGGATGTAATCCTGTACTTCTTGCTGGCTATTTATCTTGACCATGTTATTCCAGGTCAGTACTCGTCTCTTGCATATGGCATGTTCTTTTTTGCGTCTGAAGTGTCTGTGTGAGGCAGAATACCAGCAGGCTTAATACGTGCCTAAACATGCTAAACAGACAAAACAAATTGGCTCCTAAATTATCAGCTGAAGAGCCCTCTCAGTTCAAGGGACAAAATAAATACAGACAGCGCTGCTTGTCAGAGATTTCATTGAGATAATCACATGGGTGACACTCTTCAGTCTGGGTGACTGAAATCCATTTTACTGAAACCTACCTTCACTGGAAATCAGTTTGTGTGGAGAACATGGATTAGAATTAAAAGGGGATGCGACGAAACAACCCAGTTTGGTGGTATGCTGTCTCTTTCCCCTACTGTACACCACAAACATTGGCAGGGAGGGAAAGAGAGCGTACATACCACCAAAATAGGTTGCTTCGTCACATTAGTAGCGGCCCAGACATAAGTGTCACATTGAGATTGTACCGTTACAGTGCTATGTGAGGCCAACAAATGCTTTTAAAATTGCTAAATTTGTGTTTGGCTGGGTGTTCCGCCCTCGTGAAACCCAGTTCCCCTGCATACCAGCCTGAGTTTCCGTCCTTCAAAAATTTAAGAGTGTCACCCATGTGATCACCCTTTGTCCCCTTTTTGTAAGGTTCCATCACAAATAAATGATGTCAAAAAGACAGGTGCAGATGTTGACTTCACTTCTTTTGACTACGTTCTCGTAGGCGAGTTTGGGCCGCGATACTCTCCACTTTACTTCCTGCAGTGGTCGTACTGGTTTCCAAAGCAACACAGCTCTTACCGCATGAATGGACGCAGTCAAGGAGACAATGAAGATGTCATAACAGGACCCAATATTGAGCCAGTCTTGGCAGACATGCGCAGCAAATGCACACTCAGGCAAATGCTCCAGTTTTCACTTGAGTTTTTAGATTTTTAACCCACTAGTTTCAGTGATCGCGTTAACCGGTAATTACCGGTGGGGGGTGGGTGTTTGGGGATTTAACATCCTTTTCCACCACATAGGGTGATATCAAAGACGGGGCAACGATGAAAAGGCCAGCACAAATATTTGGCCCCAGCTGGGATCGAACTCACGATCCGACAATTAGAAGTCCAACGCTCTACCATTCGACCACCCTGGCTCCCCTTGTGTACGTAGCATTTACAACATTTGGCAAGGATCTGACCTCGTCCTCAGTTTCTGTAGTTTTGGTTGCATTTATTCTATTGTGACTAGAGCTGCTGGCACCTCAGCACTGCCCATGCCTGGGCCTGCCCCCATGAAACTGCAGTAAACTGACGACATGTAAACAAACCTCTCTTGCAAGATTCATTGAAGACACACACACTTGACAATTCTGTTGATGTATGTACTTAATGAAAAATGGATGGAGAATTAAATTTTGATGAGCCGTGGGCGATGTGTGGCTGAACCTTTGATCAAAGTGTCCCATCACGAATGAGTTAATATTCGTACTGTGTTGGGTAAAGTGTGTGATTTTTTTGTTCTTTTTCCATAAAAGTTATAACAGAATTTTATTGTGTTGTTGTTGCAGAATTAGAGACATCACAAAGATCTTCAAGAGCAAGAAAGTAACAACCACTGCAGTGATGAGTAAGTTCTGAACTTTTCACTTGGTAGGTGATATTAAGACTGACACTGGTTCGTACATCCTGGGAATTTAGGACGGATTTTGAAATTAACTACCCTTTAGAAATTTTCACATAATGTAGGAACCTTTACGTGTTTTTGATTTCACGTTTGTTACAATGGACTTGTATATTTTAGACTTATCATTCAACATATACGAGGGACAAATCACTGCACTTCTTGGCCATAATGGCGCAGGGAAGACCACCCTCATCAACATGTTGACAGGTGTAGTGCCTCCAACATCTGGTACAGCCACAATCAATGGTCTGGTAAGTTAACACACTGCTGACTTATTTACCATGTGATGTAGATGTAGACATCTTGCCGTTAATAACAAAAACAGCCAAATTATGTACATACCTGAAGTCATAATCAATATGATTTCAGGCAAAAACATAGTTCACATGTTTTGTTTCTTGGTGGAAACCGAAAGGCAGCACACACACACACACACACACACACACACACCACGCCATGCCACGCCACGCCACGTGTGCACACACACACACACCACACCATGCCGCACCACACCACACCACACCACACCACCCACACAACACAATACAATGCACACACACACACACACACACACACACACACACACACACACACACACAACACACCGCAACGCAACGCACGCACGCACTCACTCGCACACACAGAGAGACAGAGAGGGTACGGGCTCTGGCAGTGGCAGCAATCGATATGGGTCGTGTTTGTTTGTTTGTTTTTATCACTGCCACATCCACCACATTGGTTCAGGACGTGACATCAAGTGGTGACATGGAGGAGATACGGACCATGTGCGGCATCTGTCCTCAGCACAACATTCTGTACGATGAACTTACCGCTGAGGAGCATCTGCAAATCTTTGCAGGGATCAAAGGGGTTCCTACAGACAAGATGGCCAGTGAGGTATGTATTGCTGAATTTTTTCCTTACACCTTTAATGTCTAATTGCTGATCGATGCACAGTTGTCCCTCATTCTACCTCAGACTGGGCTTGTCAGATTTTCACTGTAACTGTATAACAAATGTGATAAATTTCTATGCCTTGAGTGATGGTTTCATACGTGTAAATGAGTGTTTCTTTCCCAGAGACATCACAATTTTTTTAAAGTCCTGCTCAGAACAGAGAGATGCAAGACAGGATTCATTGGTCAGTTTCTGTGCAGGTTAGTCAATCTTTGAAGGATGTGGACATGTCTGACCAGGCAGCAGTGCGTTCTTCCAAACTTAGCGGGGGTCAGAAACGAAAACTGTCAGTCGCCATGGCTCTCATTGGTGATCCAAAGGTGAGAGAGTTTGTTAGTTGCTGCAGGAATGTTGTAGAATTCTTTTCGTCTCAGGAACTGCCATATGTTTTCCTATTCTGGTAACCTTATAGGAGAAGGGGTTACACTGATCCCCCCCCCTCCCCCACCACCAAAAAACAATAAAAAAAATTTCAGTAGTCATTGATTTCATTCAAACATTCATTTGATTAAATAATTAGTGATGCCAGTTTTGTTTTACCAACAACAAAAAAATTGTATTGGTGTTCATGAACAGATCATTTTCCTGGATGAGCCCACGGCAGGCATGGACCCTTACTCACGGCGCCACCTGTGGTCACTGCTGAAAAAAAGCAAAGAGGGACGGGTGATCTTACTGACCACACATTTCATGGATGAAGCAGACATCTTGGCTGGTTGGGACATATAATATTGTTCACTACTGAACTTTTTGGCCAGAGGTTATGAATTAATTACTCCATGTTCTTGCTTCTATTGTGCTTTTCCCAGAAAGACCAGAGACCAGTCGGACATAGATCGTTTCAAGTCTGACTTGAAAACGCATCTGTTCCTGCTGGCTTTCGACTAAGCCCACGTACCTCCTCCTGATTCAGCTGCTCTGTGTGTGTGTGTGTGTGTGTGTGTGTGTGTGTGTGTGTGTGTGTGTGTGTGTGTTGGTATGAGTGCGGGAGTATGCACATTGAGTCACTTGAGAATTTATAAGTACAATTCATTATTATTATTATCATTATTAAGGCAGCAGCTTAATGCTTATTCTTTCAGATGAATAGATGTAATCACTTGACCAGGACAGGCTCTCAGCTTTGTTTTCTTTGATCATGCCTTGTACACACAAAGTTGGATTCTGTGTGTCTTCAGACAGAAAGGTCATTGTGAGCAAGGGGAAACTTCAGTGTGTCGGGTCATCCTTGTTTTTGAAGAATAGGTTTGGAATTGGCTACCACCTCAAGTAAGGTTTACATGATCTCAGATAGTTTTGGAGATAACATACACTACATACAGTGACACTGACAACAGTGTATTCTGTTGGGGGCAATATCTTTAGCAATGTTTTATGCAATCAAACTCGCATTGTGCACCACTGACTGCACTATAGCGATAACTCACAAGGGATTAGCCCAGCATCAGGGAGTCTGTCATAGCTGTTTCTGAAAATGCGTTGTGCGTCCCAAAAATGCAATACATACACAATAACATGTAACAAACGCGACTCCTGCATGTATCATTTTGTTTAACCATAATGTTCACACGAAGAGTCTGCCTGTTCTCTTTCAGCATGGTTGTGAAGCCTGGCTGTAATCATGAGACTGTGACAGCTTTCCTTCAGAGCCATGTCACGGGCATTGAGTTCCAGCGTTCTCACGGCAAAGAGCTGGCCTACACCATTCCTCTGGCGGAAGTGGCAAACTTTGCAAGTAAAGAGGAACTAGTTGGTCTCATAATGAAAGTTGTCCTTGGAAGGCTTTTGACACTGAAAAACATATTTTCAGAGGGTGTGTGTGTGTGTGTGTAATTTTTTTTTTTTTTTTTTTTTGCTGCCACAACTCTTTGCCGGCTCCAGTGGTGTTACTCTCTGGTAATGGGTGGAATCCACGGAGGGCTCGGAAGCTTGGGCAATTTTTATTATGCATGATGATGGAGATGAGTATGATGGTAAGATAATGCTATGGAGGTCCGTGTGGTTTGGGACTGCGGGACAGGGCCGCATTCCACGCTTCCTGTCAAATATCCCGGCATTAACCAGGCTTGGGAACTACGGCACCTGCTGTGGCGGCCGTGTAATCATCCACATCATAAGACGTGTCATACCAAGGGAAGCACCCCCAAAGTTACACCCGTGAAGTGTGTGAAGCTCGGCTGTGTGGCAACAGCCTGCCCATTGGGCCAATAGCACATCCGCTCTGGGTAGGAGCTGACCTAGGTAGGAAAAATCCCGCTTGCCTCGGCTTGGACTCGAACCCAGGTCTCCCGGTCCATAGTCTGAAGTGCTAACCACTACACTATGGAGGCTGGTATGTGTGTGTGTAATATTGTATGTTGTCGCTTCTTTACATCCCTTTCAGACCTATTCAAGGCGTTGGAGGGAAAGTGTGTGGATGGGAAAACAGAGGCAAAGTACCTAGGCATCCTGAATTATGGTGTCTCCATGCCAACATTGGAAGAAGTCTTCCTCAAACTGGGTGTGAATAATGTGCTAGTGATTGTACCGGTAACTTACTGTTTTGTGTGTGTTTTGTGTGTATGTGGTTGTGTGTGTAGGTATGTGTATGTAGGTGTGTATGTGTGTGTGAACGTGTATGCGTGCGTGTATGTAGCTGTGTGTGTGGATCTGTGTGTGCATGACTGCGAGGGGTGATTGGAGAGGACAGGAAAGAGGTTAGAACTGAATTTGTCTTTCGTATGTTAAAGAGGAAATGGAGGAGGTCGCTGAAAATGAGGATGCTGTGGGAAATCCCTCCTGCAATAACCCAGCAAATAACCTGACCCAGCTTGGAAAGTCTCCGGACCAAAATCACACGGCAGTACGTTCTCCTGCCGTTGCCCCGAAGGAGGTTCTCCCAACTGTTCAGGACGACAGAAATCGCACATTGCAGTGCTTTCTAGTCATGATGAAACTTCGGTTTAAGATACTTAACCGCAGCATGGAAAGCCTGATCTTGATAATTGTTCTGCCCATCGGCCTCGTTGCTAGTGCTCTTTCAACGAGTAAGACAGTTTCCACAGATGTTGATCTTCCGAAACCAGTGCAGTTGACTGCAGCCATGTACGCGCAGCCTCAAGGACTTGCGTACCGTGCACTGCCTGACTACCTGCTGGTTGATACAGTCAGTGAGTAGTTTGGATAAAGGTTATTTGTTTTGTTACTTTGTTTTACCAGTGTATTAGCTGAGACTCGTGTGAACTTTTTTTTTTTTTTTTTTTGCTGCTTACGTCTGCCAGCTTCAGTGGTGCTCCCTCCAAAGACTTACCGGAACTTGCTTTCTACCATTCTGATCTACTGCTAGAGCAATGTAAGCAGTCTTGGTTATCAGAAAAAAAAAGAACAGGAACATTCCAAGGATATCTTTTGTGAGCATATGGGTTTTGTGAATTAAATTATCATCATAAAGCCATGTAAAAAAACACCCAACTGACTCTGGGTAGGTTTCAGTATTTATATATGAATACATTGATTACGCCGAGCAAACATTTTAAAATCATGAAACTTTTTTTTCATGCATTTCTTGTTTGGAAACTTAGGTGTTGGAGTAGGGCCATCTCATAGTGTTGTAAACTTCATGTAGTTTTCTGATTTTTGTGTCTGCATTACTGTAATGTTTTTTTTTTTTTTTTTTTTGGTCAGACGATGCCACCAGTCAGAACTTCTCTGATGCTTTGAATGCCACTTACAGTGTGGTAAAATACCATTCAGGGTCAGTCAGCTTACCTCACTATGTTGGCACCACCATCAGAGCTTTTGATTCCACGGTATGACATCAAATCTGCTAATTTTATCCAAGTTACCACAAGAAACAAACATACGTTCATTGCCTGTGTCTATTCGGTTTCTTTCAGCTCATTGCAAAAATTCCAGTGAGCTTCCTACAGGCACAATGATGTCAGTATGTAGGAAGTATTGATGAAAAATGTTTTGTTCCAGAGATTAGATTGTTTCTCTTACAGATATTACCAGATGACACATTATACTATAGAAAACCATCTTTCGACCCTAATGACGCTCTATGGGTTTTTTTTAAAGCTTAGATGTGATGGCACTGATGTGATATTTTGAGGTGTATATTTATAGAATTTAATGTGTTATATCTAATTTTATACTCTTATTGCTGTAATATGTATGGTTTAATTATTGATTATTTTGTTTGAGTGATTTAGTCCGAGCGACACTCCTTCTTACGGTCATGCACCACCCTGCTCTGAATCATATATGAGTTTTTTTGCAGATTTGTGAAGGTCCGTCACGTCTCTTCAGATATCCGTCGGGTGCCAGACTGGAAAGGTTGGGCAAATTTTGTAATTCCAGAAAATAGAATCAGCCCGGAGCCCGCCTTCTGGCAAGTAAGACAATGTATGTCAAAAGACTGATCTACTTTTGCACGGGGAACATTGATTGCGTCAGAAAATGTTTTACTGTGCTACTGACGTCAGAGCTTTGCACACTCTTTCCCCGCCGTCTTTAAAGTGGACTCGCCCGGGAAAACCCGATTCGAAGAGGGCAAGTGAAAAGAAAATGCAATGAGTCTGTGTACGGCAGGGGTACACAATGTCGATTGCAAATGAATGATATTTAGATTCAGCTTCTGTCAGACAAGACAGTGAGAAACATCATGTTCTTTTAACAAAAAGAAGTTATTGTTTTTCATATTTGCAAGAATACAACGCGTGTTATTATTTTTGGGGGGTGGCGGTCATATTGAATTTCAGCCTCTCTTTCAAAATGCGAAACAATAACAGTCTGGCACTCTTCGGAATCAGAATCAGCAGACTTTTCGCACAAAGAAACCACAGGAAAATCTCGTGTTTTTTTCCGAAAAGACGTTCTTGCTTTTCATATATTCGGCAAAACAATTAATGCAATGCAGCTTCTTTTTAGGCATTTGTGAATTTCAGCATCTCTTTCAAAATTTTCATCATTTACAGTATGTAACTCATCAGAATCGGAATCATCACCCATTTTTCATACAAAAACCGCGGAAATATCACGTTTCTTTCAGAAAATGAGTTATTGTTTTCATTTATGCGGCAAAGCTACGCGTTTTATGATGTTGGGCGGCCATTTTGAATTTCAGCCTCTTTCAAAATGTTCACAATATTTCCAGTTGGGCACTCATCAGAATCGGATTCTGTATCCTTTTATCTCATATACACCACTTTAAAAAGTCGTTTTTGTCAAAGAATAAATTCTTGATTTTCATTTTTTGCGGACAAGCAACGCGTTTACAGTTTTTGGCGTCCGTTTCGATTTTCAGCCTCTATTTCAAAATGCTAAACTTTACTGTCTGGCACTCGTCGGAATCGGAATCAGCATCCTTTTTTCATGTGAAAACCTTTTAAAAACTTTGTTTTGTTTTGAAGAATAAGTTGTACAATTTTCATTATGCGGCAAAACAACGCGTTTTAAGGTTTGGGCGGCCATTTTGAATTTTAGCATCTCCTTCGAAATGTGTAACATTTACAGTCTGGCACTCGTCGGATTCGGATTCAGTACCCTTTTCTCATACGGAAACCACTCAAAATATCTGGTTTTTGGCGAAAGGTTAGTTACTGTACCTCATGTAGGCGGTAAAAAGAAGCACTGAATGTAAGGTTCTTGTCGGCTATGTTGAATTTCAGCCTCTCTTTCAAAACCATCAACAGTTACAGTCTTGCACTCGTCGGATTTGGAATTAGCATGCTTTTTCATGTAACAACCACTGAAAAAAGTCGTTTCTTTCCAAAAATAAGTCACACACTTTGATATATACGGCAATACAATGCTTCTCAAGGTTTTTTAACCGGCCGTTTAGTATTTCAGGCTTTCTTTCAAAATGTTCAACATGTACACTCTGGCACTCGTCGGATTCGGAATCAGCACCCTTTCTTTTCATTGAAATCACTGATAAAAAGTTCTTACGTGCATATATGTGCGACAAAACAAAAGCATTTTAAGGTTCTTTGGCGGCCATTTTGATTTTCAGCCTCTCTTTCAAATTGCCCAACATTTACCGTCTGGCACTCGACGGATTCGGAATCAGCACCATTTTTTCATCTAGAAACCATAAAAAAATCCCATATATGATGCAAAACAAGGTATCATGGTCTGTCGCTCGGACTAATTTTAATGTACTGTTTTTTATGATCACCACACCCTAATTTCCCCTAAGGGCTGATAAAGATTTATTGAATTGAAATGACTTCAGTCAGTAAGTGTGCCTTGTTACTTAGAAACAAGGGTTATCACTTGTGAAACACCAAGGAAAGCCCAAGTGGAAACAGCTTAGTGCATTGACTTTGCCTATTGATGTCCTTGATATACTTGTGGCCTTAGTCAGAATTGTACTTCTCTCAGGGCTTAAAATCTTCCACCTTTTTTGCGCATTTCCACCTTTGGCTAGAAATTTTCCTCCCCTCAGATAGTGTTTCCTCCTCTGAAGCACTTGAAATCATTCTACAACGTACCAAACTGCACACATTTAGTCTAATTCTGAAAAATTTGCCGACAAAATAAACTGTTTCCTCCACTGAAGTATTTAAATTCATACCAAAATGCACCAAAGTGCACAGATTTTAGTCAGATTTTAAATAAAATCGGGGAGCATACCCCCGGACACCCTTTGCAGACATGTGCTCATGGTTTTGGTACTTTGTCACTAAATGCTGCACGCTTTTCCTGCTTTTGGATCACGGACCATTTTCAGCCGTGTTCTGTGTATCATTTTCCTGTCTTCCAAACTGCAGACAGGCATGCTGAAGAGCTACATCGCTTTGTACAACGATTCGGCCGTCCACTCTCTGCCCGCCATTATCAACGCCATCTCCAACGTTGTACTCCAACTCAAGCTTGGCAGTAGTTCCTCTAAGAACATTATCACTTACAGTTTACCCTGGCCAGACAAGAACAAGAGGCGTTTTAAGATGTCCAGTGGATCTACGTCATCCACTATGATAATGGGGATAGCGTTCACACTAGTAGCGCCAGCCTTTGCCGCGGGTGCCGTGTCTGACCGGCAGGTAGGTATGATGTGATATTTTACAGTATGGTTCTCCTTTGCACACATACCCATCTTTTCTGAGATGCTTAAGGCACTGCAGGGCTGGAAGATGAAGCAGTGAAAGCCTGGTGCTGCTAAACGCTACTTTATGTGTGAACTTCCACCCTAGTATTCACTCTGGTGCATGTGACGATAAATGTGTTTTCCATGGGACCGGCCCCAGTCTACTCTTCTTTGAAAGATGGGTGTGGGATTTGTAGTGTGCACATTTGATGTCTGTGTGTGTAAGTGATTCTGAATGTCATTTTGATCCGGGGGAGAGGGGGGGGGGGGGGGGGGTCTTTCCTTTCACAGAAACATTACTTTTGGTTAAAAAAAAAGGAAAAAAAAAGAAGAAATTTCATCTTCTGGCTTCAGTTTGCAGGACATCACTTCTTTTGAAGTTGGACATGAGATCTTTCATTTTCATACTTGACAGAGGGTTTTTGTTTGTTTGTTTTTTCTGGGTGTATGCAAGTAAGAAAGACAAAGCAATATTTGTCTGCGCTTCTGCTGTGCGAATCGGTGACGGATTGTGGAGTGCAAGTATTTTCTTTTGCTTTTTTTTGTTTTAAGTGCAAGAGCCAGCTGCGTATATCAGGCATGTCATTCCACATGTACTGGGGTACCACATTCCTGTTCAGCCTCTTAGTCTACCTCATTCCAGCCACTGCCTGCCTCACTCTTGTTCTGCGCATGCAGGTTGGTAAATAGGTAGATGTATCCGCATCTTTGTTGACTGTGCCTACTCACTCTGTCTTTTGCTTTCTCTCTCTCTCTTTCTCTCTCTCTGGCTCGGTATATCCGACATAAAAGTACATTCCAACAGGTATAAAGATCACATAGATAAATGCTGCCCATTTTGTACTGATGTTCTTGAGAACGAGGTGCACTTCTTACTTTGTTGTCCTGCTTATGAGGACCTTCGAAGAGACCTCATACCTAGCAAGTCTTACAACCGACCAAGTGTATTTAGACTATCTAGTCTCCTTATGACTGGTAATTCTGATGTGCTATACAGTCTTGTACAGTTTGTGTACAGAGCCTTACAGCGACGGGCGTGTGCATTTGACTAAAGTACATTGTAAACAACTGTTAGTTACTTTGAATCTACGGTATTTTGATATAGACTCGTATATGATCATGTACAATATTTGTTGTAACTCACCCATTTGAATGGGCCTGTGGCCTCTCAAATAAACTCATCAATCAATCAATCAATCAATCTCTCTCTGGCTCTCACAGTCTGTCATTGCTCTGGTGTGTTGGGCTAAAATTGGTTAGGAATGAGGTGGTACTCATAATAACATCAGGTAATCTACTACAACAATAAGTGAAAAAAACACAAATGAACTTGAAAATGAAAAAAAAAAAAAAACTTTCAAGCAAACAGGTCTCGCATTTAACAAATGTGGCCTCATGCACTGCTAATAGTGGTGGTTATTGCACCTGATTAGGCTCGATTACGGTTTCTGTCTTGCCATTGTGTACACACACACACACACACACACACACATTGGCACACACACACACACACACACACACACACACACACACACACACACACACACACACACACACACATTGGCACACACACACATACAAAATAAAACGTGCATATTAGAGATCCTGTTAGAAACAGGGAGTGCTGTGGAATCGTAAACAATCACACACCATGCATTCGTGGGGGGAAAGGGGGGGGGGGGGTGATGACGTACTTAGTCAACGTGCCCCCCCCCACACACACATTGGCGCGCGCGCACACACACACACACACACACACACGCGTACAAAATAAAACGTGCATATTAGAGATCCTGTTAGAAACAGGGAGTGTTGTGGAACGGTAAACAATCACACACCATGCATTTGTGGGGGGGGGGGGGGGGGGGGATGACGTTGTACTTAGTCAACTTCAACTTCAAAAACATTTGCTGTCCTTGCAGGTCCCCTCATTGTCAACAACTGGGGCGGTCGTCATGCTCATCCTCTTGTTCGTCACCTTCATTCCAGCTTGTTTGATGCTTTCGCTTGTGTGCAGTTTCTTCTTTGAGAACTTTGAGACTGCACAAGCTGTGCTAGCAAATGTTTTCATGATGGTGAGCTTTAAGCCGTTTGTGTGTGTGTGTGTGTGCGTGTTTTGGGTTTTTTTTGTTTGTTTTGTTTTGTTTTTTTGCTGTGTTCAGAAGTATGTTGACTGTTCGACACCTGGACAGTGACAGCGTCTGTGATGCCCTGGGTTTTTTTGTTTGTTTGTTTTTTTTTTTTTTTATATAATATATAATTTTTTTTTTATTTTTTTATTGCATATATATAATTGTAAGTTGTTTTTTTTTGTTTTTTTTTTGGGGGGGGGGATATTACTTTTGGGGGTTTTGCTCTTGTCTAAGTTGTATTGTGACATTGCTGTTGTATTTGGTAGCTTTTGGTTTTGTTTTTGTATTGTGATTTTGGGGGTTTTGTTTGTTTGTTTGTTTTGGTACTGTGTTCATGTGTCTTTTTTTTTTTGTCAAATGTACCTTAAAAAAAGAGAATAAAAAAAAAAAAAAAATAGAACCATGCTCGATGATCAATGCGGTGATCACACTGAGTGCTCCTGTAATGTAAAAGGTCATAAAATTTCAATGTCAGACTGTTTGCGCAAAGTGTTAATAACATTGTAACTCATTAAGAGCTGTACTAATCATCGAGATTGAGTATTTGAGTGTACAGGGGCATAAGTTGGCTTAGCAAAGATGGCATTAATTACCTGTTTAAATTTGCAGTGAGACCACAGACAATACATTGAGAAAGAACAAAGATCCAGTGTAATGTGAGGCAGTGCCTTGCTCTGGACCAGTTATGCACAACAAGGGATTTTCACTTGTAGAAGTGATTTGCGCAGGCAGATAAAAAATTTTGCATTTTGCTTTTAATTTTGCTGTCAACCTGTAGCCCTGAATAACAACTAATATAACCTGTACAGAGTCTCTTACTTTGTCGTGTGTGTGTGTGTGTGTGTAGTTTTGTGTGTGTTTCCTGTTTTAGTCATTAGTAAGGAGGGTTTTAAATTTCCAGGCTGGCTTGATTCCATACATGGCAGTGTCCATATCGGACATTTTCGGTTGGGAACATGCCACTACCTTGCATTACATCTTCTTGTTCATTGACCCAGTCTACTCTATCTTTGGTGGCTTCTACTACATCGACAAGGCCAGTGTGTGTGTGTGTGTGTGTGTGTGTAAGTGTGTGTGTAAGTGTGTGTGTGTGTGTGTGTGTAAGTGTGTGTGTGTGTAAGTGTGTGTGTGTGTAAGTGTGTGTGTGTGTGTGTGTAAGTGTGTGTGTGTGTAAGTGTGTGTGTGTGTGTGTGTAAGTGTGTGTGTGTGTGTAAGTGTGTGTAAGTGTGTGTGTGTGTGTGTGTAAAGATAGATGTAATTAATTAGATGTTCACGTGTTCAGTAAGATCTGTATTATCCACTTGGAGGTGCGGAAATTGAGGACGCTATCAGTAATGTATTTGGTGGCTTGTCTGGTGGAATGAATGGTTTTGACATGACCTGTATCCTAATCGTTCATTTTCTCTGGTACTTTCAAAAGTTTGACTTTGCCAGTTTAACTCAATCCCTACCAAGTAAGTTTTGGGGTTGTGCACCAGTGGCCACACTAAAAAAACCATAATTAAATTTGGGTTTAAATTTGGCTTAGTGGGAATGTTGCACTTTGATTATACTTGTGTTTGCTGCAATAAGAGCCATTAAGCCATTAGGCACCCAGAACTCCAGCAGGAGGTTGGGTGCCAGACAGATCCTCATTATTATTATTATTATTATTTATTTTGAAGGAACTGTTAATCTTGCCTGATTTTTGCATACAGGGCCAAAACTGGAAAAGAGTATAAAAAAAGAAAAGAAAGGGATACTCATGTGCAGTGCGAAATGTGTTAACACTATTGTGACCGGGGCCGCCGCTGCCTTAATTATCACTGTGCTGGCCTGGGCGTGCCGCCATGACACTGGAGTAAACTGACTACATGTGAACAAATCTGTCTAGCAAGCTTCATTGAAGATGCACACACTTGACGTTTTCTGTAATTCATGAAAAACAGATGAAGAATTTAATTTGGTGAGCAAATGTTCATGTCGGTTATGCATCACTGAACCTTTGATCAAAGTCTCCGTCACGGATAATTTAATGTTTTAATCATTGATCGTTTTCTTTACAGGTCTACTTCAAAGCCCTCTTTATGGAAACAGAGACAACAGTTGGAGATTACTTCCTTTTTGAAAACAAAATCCTCATCTGTCTCCTGGCGGTACAAGATTGTCAGATTAGTTTTCAGCTATTTAAGTGTATAAGGAATGCACAGTCATAATGATTGCTAATACATGTAATAGTTAATAAATAACTGGATTTTGAGAATAGCGCAGGTGACATTCCCAAAATCCACCTATGCCAAAATCACTCGTTGATGTTGGTGTGCATGTTCCAGTGTGTGTGACATCTTTTTTCTTTCCCCGCGGTGTTTCTTCATTTCTTTGTGTGTGTGCGTGTGCGTGTGCACATTCTCATGAGCTTAGATAAGGTTAGGCGCTATATAAATATTCTCGGTTATTATTATTATTATGATGGATGTTGAATGTTATTGTCGCAATCTGCTTTGCTTCACCTGCAGAATCTGCTGGATTTATTCGTGGGCTACCTGTTGCTTCGCATCCTGGATGTCCGCAGCAATGGTGGGTCGATTCGAGACGCGCTGAGTTTTGGCTTCTCCAACCTGATTCAGGACACCCCTGAAGACAATACAGACAGAATCATGGGTGAGGATGAGGACGTTGCCAAAGAAAGGGAGAGAGTCGAGATGCTGGAAAGGAGTGGAGCAGGAGGCGAAGTTAGTTATCTGTTTACTTTTTGATTTCATTTACACATCATGTGTGGGCATAATTATTTGGTACTGCTTGCATGTTGTTTTTGGTTGCAGTACAGTTTCTGTTGCACCTCCATCATTATGCCTGCATGCACCTGTTCATTCTGGTGTTTGGGCTGGTTGTTTACAATTATCTTTTGAATATCTTTGTTCTGATCTGTGCTGGTTTTGGTGAATGACAGAGTAGAGCATTATTTATTGCATACACTTTTTTCTCTCCATGCTGCAGCATTCAAAATAACAACAGCATGAAAAACACAACACAATTTAACTTTTTGGCTCCCTTGTGTAACAATGGGAGTCTATGTAATAACCCTCCGTCGTCTGTCTGTCTGTCTGTGTGTGTGTGTGTGTCCAGAAAACTTTAACGTTGTCGTTTTCTCTGAAACTACAAACAGCAGAGACACCAAACTTGGCTTGCTGATGGACAACCATAAGACCTTTCAAAACATATCATTTTGAATGACCTTGAACCAAGGTCAAGGTCACTAACGCTGTCTGTTTGAAAATTTTACATTGGCATTTTCACGGAATCTGCAGAGACCAGAGGTTTGAAACTTTGCATGATGATAGACATTGATAAGAACTTTACAGATATACATGTATTCAGTGGCCTTGTGTCAAGGTCAAGGCCATACAAGCTATTTTTATGAAACCTTAACATTGGCATTTTCTCAGAAATAACAAACAGCAGAGGCGCCAAACTTGGCGTGCTGATAGACAGTGAAAAGACCTATGCACACAAACCATTTTAAATGACCTTGACCCAAGGTCAAGGTCACTGAAGCAGTCTGTTTGGAAATTTTTACATTTGCATTTTTTCAGAATCTAGAAGAACCAGAAGCATCAAACTTTGCATGATGATAGATATTGGCAACACCTTCACTGATATACCTGTGTTCAATGACTTATAATCAAGGTCAAGGCCATGCAGGCTGTTTTTGGGAAACTTTAACCTTGGCATTTTCTCTGAAACAACAAATAGTGGAGGCACCAAACAAGGCATGATGATAGACTGCAATGAGACCTACCTTTTTGAATGACCTTGACTGAAGGTCAAGGTCATTAAAGCTGTCTTGTGAATTTTAACATTACCGTTTTCAGAGGAACTACAAATACTAGAGGTGTCAAACTTGGCATAATAATAGACATTGATGTGATCTCATTTTAATGACCTTGACCCAAGGTCAAGGCCATACAAACTGTTTGGGGGGAAATTGTAATGTTGCCATGAACTCGGAATGCCAGAGACACTTTACTTGCCATGATGATAGATAGTGATAAGCGCTTTACAAACATACACTTGTGAATGACCTTGACCCTTGTCACAAGGGCGCGGCGTTAAGCCCTAAATAACTAACTAACTAACTAACTTGTCACAAGGGAGCCATGGAGGCTTTTGCCTCTCTAGTTAAAAATTGTCCTCATGTTTATCTCAGTGTACCTGTATGTGTGGGGAGACGTTACCAGGTTTTATCTTGGCAGCTTCTCTCCTAGAGTCATTCTGTTTGAGAATTAACAGACTTAAAAGTATGACTGGCACTTTGTAAATTGTTGAGCTGTGGCTGGTGTTGCCTATTTTGCTATGACAGGGCCATGCCTAGCAGAGTCTGATTTGATTTATTGGATTTTTCTTTGGTTTTTTGGTTGTTTTGGTTTTTTTTGTTTCACTAGGAGACCGTAGTATATGTAAAGCAGCTGAGAAAGGTTTTCATCAAGAACGGCTCAAAACAGTGCTGGAAGAAGACAGAAGCTGACGAAATGAAGGTGGCGGTGCGTAACCTTTCCTTTGCTGTGAACAAGGGTGAAGTGTTTGGCCTGCTGGGACCAAACGGCGCAGGCAAGACCACAGCGTTGAGCATGATGACTGGCGAAGTTCACCCTACACAGGGCAAGGTACAGTTCTGTGTTCACCATCCTCTCTCTCTTCTCTCTCTCTCTGTTTCTCTGTCTGTCTCTCTGTTTGTCTGATGGCTGTTCTGGCTGAATGTTGGACTTGAAGATTGAAAGGTCCAGGGTTTGAATTGTGACAGGGCCAAATGTGACTTGTTCTCATGAATACTGACTAAGTCACACTGTGGCATCACAAACAACACACATAAACAGTGCTGGGGATATGTACCACCACTACCTCTTCAGTCTTGAACTGACTGTTGGTTTTACAGTATCAAGAGTACAAATGCCAAATTAAGGGTGTATTCTCCTCTGTTTAACATGTGCATATTTTGATTGAGTCAGCTTACCTGTCTTTTTTCCTTTTTTTATATTTTTTTCTGCCCCAACTCTTCACCATCTCTAGTGGTATTCCTCCCAGATCGTGGGATATCCACTATTTTGGTTTAGAACATTTTACCCTAAATTGGTTTAAATTTGTGCAGACAGTTCTTCCAGAGCCCTTGTCTTACCCTCGCAGTGAAGAAGAAACATAAAATCTCACTCACACACACACACACACACACACACACACACACACACACACACACACACACACACACACACACTTGTGCATATCTCTCTCTCTCTCCTCTAATGAATGTTGTCTGTGGCAAGCACATTATCGTGCCTCCATCCAGTTAAACAGACTTTGTGACCATCATCGGGTCTCTTTGGGAATGCAAGAATTTTTTGTCATGATGATTGCAGCTTCTGTATGTGGTGATTGAGTGGTTTTGATTTTGTTTTAAATGCTTTTCAGGTGGTGGTGGCCAATCACCAGATCCACTCCAATATGTCCGACGCTCTCCAGTGGCTTGGTTTTTGCCCCCAGCACGATCCACTGTGGGACCAAGTGACACTTGGTGAACATTTTGAAGTGTACGCTGCTGTAAAGGGCATACGTCGATCAGATATTTCTGTCATCATGGACTAGTAAGGATGTTTTGTTTCATTAATTGTGTGCGTGTGTGTGTGTGTTCCTGTGCATATATGTGTAAAAAAAGTAGTCAGATGTTTGAGGTGAGTGTGTCACACGTTTGTTGTTCATCTGTAAAAAAGTAATTATTGTAATTGCCAAGTACTAATGGGTTTGTATGTGGGTCATGTAGAAACACTGGCGTTTCATTTGTTGGCTTAGTTGTCTCTCTGGTAAATGTGGGATTGACTGCAACAGTGTGTGTGTGTGTGTGTGTGTGTGTGTGTGTGTGTGTGTGTGTGTGTGTGTGTGTGTGTGTCTACACAGCTTTCTTGAGCACCTTCGAATACAAGAACATCGAAATAAATTTGCCAAGGAGTTGTCGGGTGGCACGAAACGCAAGGTAAACTGCTAGAGTGTGGCCTCAGAGTATTGAAGGGAGCATAAGCTTTTGCGTTCTTTGGTGTTTGAATTTCTTTGAATGGGCTAATTCCTAACAGGCTAATTCTTTGTTAAGCCAACTTACGTTTTGGGGCAGTTTAGCTCGAAGTGTGCCTGTATGCTCAAAGCACTCTATCTTGATGATTAGTACAACTGATAATGCAGTGCATTGTTGTTTACACTTAGCGTGAGCGGTTGAACATTCAAATTGTAGACTGTTGTTACATGACTGGAGCGTCATTTAGTACGCTTCTGTTGGCTCAGTTCCAGCATTACAGATGCTGTCACTGTCCAGTGTCTAAGTGGTATGTGACAGCTACCACAAAAACAGCTCAGAATGATCTGTGAGCATAAAATGGTAGCATCAGCCCCTTTAACAGACATCTTTAGGGATCAGCCAGTGGTCAGTGCATTACACACCCCCTCAGGACAGGATTGTCCTTGCCTGGCCAGCCACCTCCCTGGGGAAAAAAAAAATCCCGATTTCACTGATGGTTTCACAAGGGAGAGTGCTTTGCTGTGTGCAGCTGTGCTATGCCATGTCCATGTTGGGCAACCCCAGAGTGGTGCTGCTGGATGAACCTTCAACTGGCATGGACCCCAAGTCCAAGAGATTCCTCTGGTAAGCTGACCTCACCATTACAGTAAAAAAGCTTTGACTTTTAGGACACATCAGTGTTATTGTGGAATGTTGGTGTAACTGGATTTTGATAAAAGCCCAGGTTGGTGCTCTTCTTCTGTGCTGTCCTCAGACTTTCAGTTGCTCCAGAATTTGATGTTGATGTCGATTCTGTTTTGTTTTGCAGGGTTTGGGAGAAGGTTGGGTTCTTGATTGTGCATACATTGTGGAAAATATGCACCTCACCAGTTCTGATATAGGTTATGTGTATGTGTTACTGGTTTCTGTGTGTGTGTGTGGGGGGGGGGGGGGGGGCGCTTTTGTGCATGAATGTGTGTGTTTCTACATCACTGATTTATTTCAACAGGGACACAATCAGCAGCAGTTTTGAGGGTCAGGACCGAGGAGCCATCCTGACCACACACTACATGGAGGAGGCAGATGCACTGTGTACACGCGTGGCCATCATGGTTAACGGACAGATGGAGTGAGAAGAATTTACACCTTTTCCCACTACTCCCCACTTTGCATTACACTGAGCCAATAACGGTGGTACATGTGGTGTAGATATTGCTCTGACACTGGATGCCAGGTCCAGTTGATACATGCATTTGTTGCATCTTACTAAAGCACTAAAGCAGATCGAGTCTTGCTAAATCAAACCTTTGTATAACTTCAAAGCTAAAACACACACACACACACACACACACACACAACCCAGGCCACAAAATTCTGACCTTTTTAGGTGCCTGGGACCAACGCAACATCTGAAAAGCAAATATGGCAGCGGATACCTACTGGAGGTGAAGCTCGGAGGCAGTGGTGGAGCAACAAATGAAATGCTTGAGCAGCGTGTCCAGGAGTTTGAACGTCACCTGATGACACTCTTTCCCAACGCCACCTGTCTGGAGAGCTTCGCAGAGCGCGCTCAGTACAAAATCCCCAGTGAAGATGTTGGCATGCTGTCTGCAACCTTTACAGCCCTTGAAAGCAGTGAGTCTAGAGTGTTATTGCCAGTCCAATCATTTTACTTATGTAACTTCTGTGTAAAGGATAAATAGATTGTTAGCGTGTGTATTGATGTGTGGACATGTGCATGTACATGTATAAGAAAGCCTGAGAGGTTTGCAGTATACCAGTATTGTGCTTTTGAAAACGCTCAGCCCACAAAACTATCAAAATAAATGTAATTTTAAGTCCTGAAACTGTCATGCTGACTCTTCACCTGACTCGACTGTAACATGTTGGTGTCGGGCGTGTTAGAGAATGCATGTGAGTGTGCGTGTTTGGTTCAGTGCGTGGCGCTTTGAGCTAAGTATTTGGGATACAGCACTTATATTCATCATCATCATCATCATTCCTCTTTACTCCTTGTGGAGCATAGGGCCTCGACAGTTGTTTTCCACCTCCTGCGGTCTCTTGCTGCTGTTTTTGCAGCCTCCCAGGTTTGGCCGGCGGCTTTCAGCTCGTCCTGGAGGCTACGCCTCCATGTCTGCTTTGGGCGCCCCCTTTTTCGCTTTCCTTGTGGGTTCCAGTCAAGTGCTTGTCGGGTGACATTAGACTGGCTCTTCCGCAAGGTGTGTCCAACCCATCGCTACTTCCTTCTCCTGATCTGAGCTGTGATACTCTCCTGATTTGTCCTCGTCCTCAGGTCTAGGTTTGGCACTCTGTCGAACCACCGGAGGTTGAGGATCTGTCGGAGGCACTTATTGATGAAGGTCTGGATCCTGTTAGAGCTGGTTTGGGTGACTCTCCATGTTTCAGATCCATACAACAGGATGGATTTCACGTTAGAGTTAAATATCCGCACATGACATTACATGTGTTAGTATAATACATGTGAAAACGTTGGTTCCATTGAGGCGGCACTTTGCACTTACAGTTTTTCAATTTGAATGACTCGCAGCCAAACAGACCCACAGAGTGGAAGAGTACAGCTTCAGCCAGTCCACCCTGGAGCAAGTTTTCCTGAACTTTGCCAAGAAACAGCTGGAGGAAGGGGAGGATATAGAAAACCTTGAGATAAAAGGTGGAATAGGCCATAGGCTCAGCACTGATCCTAACACCTCAGCAAGATTTTGATTTTTAAATTTTGCAGTGATATATATTTGTACCAGTGAAAATAAGTATGATTTATCATTATTATTATTCATTATTATTATATGACATGGCGGACTAGGAGAGCCGCGGCCTTGGGCTGATTAAGTTCTCATTCACATATACAGCAAATATTGGTACGTGTATGAAATTACATCTACTAACCTTAGCATAGACTATTTTGAGGGCACTGTGACAGCTGTTTCAACACAAAAGTTGTCTAAATTTAAAAGTTGAGAAATTTTGGATGGGGACCTTTCAACATAATGACAGATTACTTCTTTTCGCATGTACATGTATTCCTTCATGTTTATACATTAATTCATATCAACTACAACACTGTTGTGAAAATTTTTTTGAGAAATTGTATTTTATGCATGTTTTGTGCACTTAAACAGTGGTTTTGTACAAGTTTTAGTAGTCTTGTACCTTTACATGGTGTTGTTAATTCCAAATTGACATTGCATACCAGTGTAATTGGTGGTTTGTGTGTCCGCATCATTGGAAAAAATAAAAATGATAATAATAAAATGTGCTTTCTTGTGTATACTTATGCACAACATTACATTATATGCATCAGACATTACACATCCCACGTACTGCATACAACTCCCTCCCAAAGTCAAACACAAGTAATGGGCCAAATGTGCACACTGTATATTGATGTGTATACCCGGCCTTTCTTTTTACCCATCCTTCCATGCAAATGTGCATTGATGTGTGTGCCTGCGCGTCTGCAACTACATGTACTTTTATGCAGAAAAACTGCAACTGAACTCGGGGGGAAAAAAAAAACCCTGCCAAGTCGGCACTCGCACACACACACACACACGCACATGGTTTCCAACAGAACTTTTCACAGGTTAAACGTCCTCATGTTCAAATGCGGGGAAAGTGCAGGGTTTTTTTCTGCAGAGAAGGTGCAGTTTTTCTGCAGCTGGAAATTTTTGGAAGAAAAAATGCAGAAAAAGTTGTAATCCCAGTATGGTCAGTGATGTTGCAAAATTATAATTCACATAGCACGTATACTTTGTCTTTCTGTATCACAGAAACACAAAATTACAGCATTAAAAAACCATTTGGACACCACCGATGCCTTATCTTAAACAAGCGAAAACTGCTTGTCACCACTTCTCTGAGCCGTGTATGTATATATAGCTAGTACTCTCATGGATATTTGTTTTGTACTCAGCGAGGCTTGTCGCATGCGGCATGGCATTAGCCGGACTGCCATGAATCAGCTGTAACAGATAAGACTCGGCTATCCGACATGTGTGAGCTTACAATTTCTCCTGTGTTGCCAAGGACACTGTATCCGTTGTGCACGGACCTTGCCCGCTACACATTCAGAGTGATCGGCGTCGTCCAGCGTACAGTTGCCCACTGAGCCACCGAGGTATCTATTCGGTTAGTCGCTGGATTTCCGTCTATTTTTAGATCCAGCCGCGCGAGCGCTGTCTTCCGCAAACCAACGCAAGATGCAGACGACGTGTTGGCCGATTTACTTACAGGTTTACGGAGCGCCCATTTTCGTCACTTGATCAGAAAATGTGATGCAAATGAAGCCTTCGACCAGTTCACAAACTGGAAGGACGAATGAACGGACGACGAGCTTGTGAAAACCGTTAGTGTTCAGTAGTTCTGTTTGATAGGCAGTCAGTGACGGTTCTACGAAAATCTTCATCATGATGATCAAGGAATACCGAATCTGCATGCCTCTCAGCGTGGAAGAGGTCAGAGATATAAATTTTGTTGTTTTGTCGGTTGTGGGATGATGTAGACGAAACAGTGAACAATAGGCACTGTCATGCTACTAGGGAACCGTACTGCTTGGAGTAGTGAAAACCATCTTCACGTGGAGACTGCAGTGATAGGGGATTTTGCCTGGGGCTTGTGCCAAACAAGTTTCGATTTGGGGTCACGGTACACAAAATCCGTAGCACAAGCACTTGATTCTGGATTTATAACTGCATGCATTTATTCATACGTAGTCTTTGTATGTAGATGGGGACTGTGTGTACGTGTGGTGTGGTCAATGCGGTGATGAGTTTTTTTGGGGTTTTTTTTTTAATGTACGATTGTGTGACTTCATCCTTGTAATCAGCATGACAATGTGACAGTATTTAACATACAGATGTGCCTTGTTTTTATTTTGAGACTATCTTTTGATACTGAAGCATTCCAGTTAATCCTGATTATAAAACAGCATAATCATATCTGTCATACAGGTCTACAGAAAGCATAAAGGACAATTGATGCCATTTTAAGAATTTTTCTTCGAACTGTTGCATCTGAAGGTGCCTGCCAACACCTCTGCCTGGCCACGGTACATGTATACCGTTTTCAGGACAAGTGATATTGCTTCTGTTTGCAGTACCGGATTGGGCAATTGTTCATGATAGCCAAACACAGCCACGAGCAAAGTGAGAAAGGAGAAGGTGTAGAAGTTGTCAAAAATGAAGCAGTCGAGGATCCAGCACATGGCAGGGGGCAGTACACAGAAAAACGTGTGCATCTTTCAAGGTAAAAACTGTTTTCATCTGTTTGCCCACATCACATTAGTGCTGGCAGAGAGCAAGAAAGGCCAAGTAACCTAGGAAATGTCAGATCAGGATGGCTGTCCATTTAGCCAGGGGCTAGTTTTAGAATACCAGTAGTTCCATTTATAGTACACTGTAGCATGTAGTGTCCCTTCCATAACATGGTTGTATGGTTGTCATTTTAACACTTTCTTTGTGCATATATGCAGAGCTTTAAATTTGCATCAGACATGTCATAGAAGTGCCCAATTATTTTCTTACCAAGGGGGACATATATATATATATATATACATGTGTATATATATATATATGTCCTACCATTTCTGTGCCATGATGGACAATATTCAGGATAAACATCTGATACAGTTTTATACAATCAGCCAGGACATTTGTACAGTTATAGTTCCGATGGATATGAATCCCTGTATATGTACCATTATAACTTCCTTTGTACATGAACTGACTAGTTAATGCATCAGTCTGTCTTTCTGTGTCACCCACTCTCTTTTCCCATTCCCTTACCCACTCGATCCCAGCTTAGAACAGTCCTGCGATGGTTGTCATGCGCAAAAATCTGGTCACCGCTATATGCAGTCATTTCATCAATAAATTATAGAGACCCTGCAAGGGCTAGACGAACGTTTCTGTTGATATTGATGTAGCATGGTGCTTGATGGATAACAGGCCCCAGGGCCGGATCAAGGGGTATAGAAGGGGGGGGGTTCCAAAATTTTTTGGGGAGGTTTGGGGGTCTCCCCCAATGGGGGTGCAGGGGGCATCAGGACAGCTTGAAAGCCTATGTCTAAGCTGTTTATCAAGGTTTGTAGACAAGATTGTAATCTTTTCTGTTATCGGCATCGGATGGGTGCGCTCCGAGGGCGGAAGGGCGGGGGGGGGGGGGGGGGGGGGGGGGGTACCACTTTTCTCATCGGATTTGACCATGAATAAATTTGGGTCCCGGCTGACATGGATTAAAAAAAAAAAAAAAAAAGTCCATCTACAGGTACATGTCATTTGCAGGGGGGGGGGTTCCAGAACCTGTGGAACCCCCCCCTGGATCCGGCCCTGGGCCCAGTGGGTATTCTGTACGCTTTGAGATGAATACCCAAAGACCTATCAAACATGGCAGTGTATCGGCCTGACACTGGAGACAAGATTTGCTTGTGCTGTTCATGTACATAAGTATTCCTGTCATGTAATGCTGTCTCATCTGGTGTTCCAAGACAGATAAAGTCAGGTCTGCGTACCTTGTTGACTAGTGTGTTGGTTAGATTCCCAGTTTGCAGCACAGTTGCCAGGTGATGTCTGCTGCTATTTGGGAGATCATCCATGGATGATGGGGGGGGGGGTGCTTAAGTTTGAAGAGAGCTTGCTGGTATTTGTAAGAGTGAGGACCAACTGACATCGTTGCTTTTCACGCAAATGGTTGTCACGTGTACAGCAAGCTGATCAATGGCATTTATCTGTCCATTCCTTAACCATTGTGACTGTTCAGGGGCCGATTTGTTTTCAGAATGTCCCATTGTTTTTCTCACCAAGCTGGACACATATGTCCTGTCATTTCTGTGCCACACAGGACAATATTCAGGGACAAAATAATGTCCTGTACTTTCAAGCCAGCACATTTGGCCTACATGTATTATATACCGGTAGTTAGCACAGATTTGAAGCCCTGCTGTTAATTATGATTGAAGTTTGACATCTTTACTTACTTACTTAGGCCCCTGGCTCCAAGTGGAGCATAGGCCATCGACAACCCTTACCCACTGCACTCTGTTCTGGGCTATTCTTGCCACTCCAGTCCAGTTGGTCCCTTGCTTATAGCTCTGCCTCAGTTGACATCTTTGGGACTGAGTTTTCTTGTCACCATAAATTGCACACTGGCCGTTTTTTTTTTTTTTTTTTTCACACTGGCGCATTTGCACATCTGTGCTTACATTACTTGCTTTTGATGCGAAAGTAACCTGGTGTCTACAGCTGGCTCAGCTGTGTGATACTTTATTTTCTCACTTCAAACTAGAGGTGCTTGATGTTGAGTATGTTAGTCATCATTGTTGGAATTACAAGTCAGTAATCATCAGATTTCAGTATCGGTTGTCAGTCATTTCAGCGCTCGATCCTTTCTAGGTTTAGCATTTAGATCGTCCCCATAGTGGCATCATGTTTAGGAATAGTGCCGCATCTAATGTATTGATTGGTTTGGAGCTGAAGTGGTAGCAGCTAGGGCTTTAGTGGTTAGGTTTCCCTGTATTGACAGCCTGCCATGTTTCATCATCACCCACATCAGTACGTGTCAGGTTGGTCAGGCTAAATGAGGCATCCTGTCATTGTGCGTCAACCACATGAAATAAATCAGAGGAGCGTAAACACATCATTCACAGCTGGCTTTTTGTGTACACTGACTACACCTTGCTCCCTGCACTTGATACATAACACGTTGTTCGGCTAGGTATATTTGGGTGGGGCTGCCACTGAGTACAGTATACTGGCTCAGTACATCGTCCTTATACTGTAGTTTGTAGCAACAGCACGTTACAGAATTGACCTACATATAGAACTTCCACCAGTATGAAATTTAAAACAGTAAAAAAAGATCATTGTTGTTGTTATTTGACTGTGACTGTTAGCTCATGCAGTGCTATATATACATGTTGGACATGGGTCATAGACCAATTCATTTTTGAAACCACCAATTTTTTTCTTACCAAGACGGACACTGTATATATATATATATATATGTCGTGTAATTTCTGCAGCACATTCAACAGTGTTCAGGACACATGTCCTGCACTTTGATAGTAGCCAGGACATGTGTCTGTAGAGGCGGATCTGAAGCCTTGCTTAAGGTCATTATTATTATAATAATTTGGGGGGGGGGGGGGGGGGAGCTTGTTTTTTAACCACCCTCCAAACTGAGTAATAATCATGTTTTGTGGATAGGATTTACACAGAATTGATTTTGTTCTCTGTATGGTATCAGAGACGTTGCGTATCTTTGTTATGTATGTCTCTGATGGTATTACAGCTGTATCGTCGAAGTGTGTTGGACAAAATATTCAGGGCCATGCTTTTTTCTCTTTATTCTAGTCGTCTCCCATCCTGGATCCGCGCAATCATTCCAGATATCTTCTACATTACAGAAAAAGCATGGAACTATTTTCCTTACACAATTACAGGTACTGTACTTGTACACTTACCCACTCAACACTTGTTTTTTGGTTGTTTTTTTTTAGCTTAATTTACAGTGCATGTTTGGCTGGTTTATGGTCTTGGTCGATCAGTGTCGCTGACTGGCAGTAAAACGTATCTCTGTGAGCCAGTTTATAGATTTCAGTGGGGAAGATGTATTTCATGAGGAAGTTCATGGTTAAAGAATGTCAAAAAAACCCAACACAGCATGAAGACGGATTTCACAACCCTTTTTGTGACTATATTTTTGCACATACTCAGTCATTTTTGCATCATTTGTTTTTTCACAGTCAGAATTGTTTGATAATTGTGGACTTTACACTCAATTTTGTATCTGCAGGAGCCTTTGGTTGTTGAAAAGGAAAAGATGTTTTTGGAAGATAATGATTGTTTTGATGTAAAAGAAGATAAGAGCCATGTTTCACTGACAATAATCTAATACTAATCCTGCACTTATGTATAATGTCACATGTAAACATGTGCATGTGTAGGTATAGATGTATGTACATGCACGACTAATGGTATGTGCCAATACCTGAATTCACATGGTCTTTGTTTATGTTCTCTTTCATACTGCTCACACATCAGAATACACAGTAAGTACAGTTACATGAAGACTGTCCTAATCCGACTTAATTCCTGTCCTAACTCTGGATCTTTTTTCAAATATTACTAAAGAACCAGATTAAAAACCTGGCATGTGAAGTCTTTGTCCTCTTTTAAAGTGAATGGCAATGATGTTGAAAAGAAAGTTCTGTGGGATCCATGTTTTATCTGGGGGGGGGGGGGGGGATGTGTTTGTGGATCTGATGTGAAGCTTTTCGGATATATTAACATATCATTAACACCACAATGTGTGTCAAAATATGATACAGAGAAATGACTGCTTGTCAGTTGTAAATGCTACAGAGTAGGCGTATAAATTTTCTCTTCTCTTCGCAGTGTTCCTTCATTCCCAAGTTCAGCATTCACATAGAAACAAGATACGAGGACAACAATGGCACATCTGAGAATGTAAGTCAGGATGCCACTTTCGTTGTCAGTATTTTGATATCAGGCAGCCTCTATTTATGCTCTTCAGTTTCTGTGGATGATCACAAAGTATGAGTTCATATCTGCCCATTTTTTTTATATTTTTGTCAAGGGCTAATATCCTGTTTTAGAGCATGTGATACATGCAGCTGTGTGTGTTAGTAATTTGAAGCCCTGTCCATTTGTCAAGTGGCTGTCAAGCGAGAATGTGAATGTTATCTCCATAATGTTGTCTTTGTGATCTCTGTTTGTGTGTGTGTGTGTGTGTGTGTGTGTGTGTGTGTGTGTGTCTAGTTTCTGTATGTATTGTGTATTTCCTTTCATTACATTTTGCCTAGTTTTGAACTTGAAAAATCTTGAACCTGTTCACAGAAATACAGGCCTCGATCTTGACCGTGAAGATGAGGCCTCAGCTTTCTCAGAATTCAAGACTTTCATTGGTCTTTCCAGCTCAGTTATCATCTGTTGTCCCATTGGATCATGCTCCCACCCAATTACGCAGATGACATGCTGAACATTATTTTCTTCTAGTGCTTGGGATTGTCCGAGGATGAGTTGCAGCAGAGGGAAGTTGATTTTGTGGATATAGCATTTGATGAACTGCCAGCAAAGCACTACAAAGAAGCAGAGGTATGTTATGAACAGCTAGTAATTATTAAGTACCAGTACTATATGTACATTTAAACTTTATGCATGGTGCCCTAAGTAATGTTAGTGCCATTGGCGTCAAGCGTACCTGCATGCATACCCTAACTTGAGTCTAACACTCCTACACTCAGCCACATGTGGAGACTGGAAATTAATCAGAAGCTTGCAATCTCTGCATAGAAATTATAGTAGTGGCTATAACAGTGACCTGTCCCACCATTTAGTGCAGATGGCACCATATGAGTTTCTTTTCACCTCATTTGCCTATTGTGCTGTGCTAGTTTTTGGAACTGAACAAGAACTGTTGCAAGAACTGCCATGTAATGATAAACGACAGTAAGTCCATACTGTCATTTTAGGGGGGAAGGGGGTGATCTTCAAGATGAAACACACTGATGTTATGACCTTTTTCCTCAAATGACGTCGGTGGATTTACTGTGTTTTGTCATTACACAGCAGAAATCTAGTTTTGTTATTAGTTCAGTCAGCGATCGCTCACCATTTTGCATGACACTGTACTATAATGAGAATTATGGGCCGAGCAGGGGACTGTATAAGCTAGGATATGACTGTGTCCAAAGTGTGTGATATAGTCTGAATGAATTGTCAGTTACTTTGTCCCACATGCGACTGTGTTTTCCTAGGACTTACGAGTTTTCAAGTCACAAAAGACAGGACGAGGACCCTTGGAAGAAGGATGGAGGGTGAGGGGTTTATATGTTCCTCTCAGTAGTGAGGGTGGAGGGTGAGAGGTGAGGGGTTTATATGTACCTCTCAGTAGTGAGGGTGGAGGGTGAGAGGTGAGGGGTTTATATGTTCCTCTCAGTAGTGAGGGTGGAGGGTGAGAGGTGAGGGGTTTATATGTACCTCTCAGTAGTGAGGGTGGAGGGTGAGAGGTGAGGGGTTTATATGTGCCTCTCAGTAGTGAGGGTGGAGGGTGAGAGGTGAGGGGTTTATATGTACCTCTCAGTAGTGAGGGTGGAGGGTGAGAGGTGAGGGGTTTATATGTACCTCTCAGTAGTGAGGGTGGAGGGTGAGAGGTTTATATGTACCTCTCAGTAGTGAGGGTGGAGGGTGAGAGGTGAGGGGTTTATATGTACCTCTCAGTAGTGAGGGTGGAGGGTGAGAGGTGAGGGGTTTATATGTACCTCTCAGTAGTGAGGGTGGAGGGTGAGAGGTGAGGGGTTTATATGTACCTCTCAGTAGTGAGGGTGGAGGGTGAGAGGTACACAGTCAAACCTGCCAAGACGGTCGCCACTATAAGCCGTGCCACTGCCCAAGCAGGTCACCCCAAATGATCGCACGGCTGTGTGCTTTATTGTCCAATCACATGTAGGATGTTGGTTTGAAACTTTAGGCACATTTTCTGTCTGAGCATTGCACCCTGTGAAAGCAGGCCACCTGTCTGAGATGGCCAGTTCGACTTGGTCCCTTCGGTGACCGTCTTATACAGATTTGACTGTATATTCTTCTCAATGATAACACTTGGCATCCCAGTTGATAAGTGAGTTTGTCTGTTGTAGCTTTGACCAATGTAAATGAAAGTAAAGATTCCACTATTTGTCATTGTGACTGTACCATATATTATACATACAGTACTTCAAAATAAATTAAGCTTGCTTGTGCACAGATTTTATTTGTACATGTACCAACTTTTTACAAACATTAATTTCTGGCAGTTTTTGCAGATGAAAGGGTCTAAAAAAAAGATTCGAATAACAAAAAAACAACAACACTGTAATATGCTGGTGTTTTTGTACTCTGCAGGAAAGGACAGAGCCAATAATGTGCTCGTATAAGCTGGCACGTGTCAAGTTTGAAGTGTTTGGTCTACAGACTAAAGTGGAGTCATTCACTCACAAGGTAATTGTTTTATGGATGATAATAGTGAATTCATTTTGCAGCCATTTCATATTCAGGATCATGGTCTAAATGTTAAATAGCATTGGTTTGAATCAGAAAAGGGAAGTATGAGAAATCTTGCCTAAAGAAGTTTCTGTTCTAAGATTGTGCATTATCAACACTTTTGTGGATATTTCGGAGCCGCCTTCAACACAGAAGCAGCACAGCTTAATTTTTCTCTCAAATTACATAAGGCATCTGTGAGACTGAGAGTAACCTCTCCAAACTGTTTTCTTCTCAAAACTAAATCTGAATTACACCTTTGGGCACCCTTTTTGGCTCCCTTGTGTAACAATGGGAGTCTATGTATTAACCCTCCGTCGTCTGTCTGTCTGTCTGTCTGTCTGTCTGTGTGTGTGTGTGTGTGTGTGTGTGTGTGTGTGTGTGTGTGTGTGTGTCCAGAAAACTTTAACGTTGTCATTTTCTCAGAATCTACGAACAGTAGAGGCACCAAACTTGGCATGCTGATAGACTAGCACAAGACCTTTCAAAACATATCATTTTGAATGACCTTGACCCAAGGTCAAGGTCACTAAAGCTCTCTGTTTGAAAATTTTACATTGGCATTTTCTCGTAATGTACAAATGCCAGAGGTTTTAAACTTTGCATGATGATAGACATTGATAAGAACTTTACAGATATACATGTAGTCAGTGACCTTCTATCAAGGTCAAGGCCGTACAAGATAGTTTTGTGAAACCTTAACATTGGCATTTTCTCAGAAACAATGAACAGCAGAGGTGCCAAACCTGGCATGCTGATAGACAGTGATAAGACCTATGCACACATACCATCTTAAATGACCTTGACTGAAGGTCAAGGTCATTGAAACAGTGTTCGGAAATTTTACATTTGCATTTTATCAGTATCTAGAAGAATCAGAAGCATCAAACTATGTGCGATGATTGACATTGGCAGCACCTTTACAGACATACCTGTGTTCAGTGACTTTTAGTCAAGGTCAAGGTCATGCAAGCGTTTTTTTTTGTGTGGAAACTTTAACCTTGGCATTTTCTTCAAAACAACAAACAGTAGAGGCACCAAATGAGGCGTGATGATAGACAGCAATGAGACCTACCTTTCTGAATGACCTTGACTGAAGGTCAAGGTCATTAAAGCTGTCTGTTGTGAATTTTAACATTACTGTTTTTGGAGGAACTACAAATGCTAGAGGCATCAAACTTGGCATGATGATAGACATTGATGAGATCTCTTTTGAATGACTTTGACCAAAGGTCAAGGCTGTACAAACTGTTTTGGGGAAAATTGTAATATTGCCAGGAACTCAGAGCGCCAGACACATCACTTAGCATGATACTGGATAGTGATAAGAGCTCTACAAACATACTTTTGTGAATGACCTTGACCTGTGTCACAAGGGAGCCATGGAGGCTTCTGCCTCTCTAGTTTCCTCTCTCTCTAACGTGTTTTTGTTTTTCTTTTGTCCTAAAATTGCAGTCTGTGAGGGACATTCTTTTGCTTGGCCACAGGCAGGCTTTTGCTTGGATTGACGACTGGTATGGTAAGTAAGATATTTTTTTCATTTTACGTGTAGTCAGGAGTATGGATGTTTGACCATACTTGTCAGTTACTTCCACATACAGTGCCTTTCAAATGTAACTCTAACTTCTTTGCCAGTATGCTTACCTGAAGTGGCTATGTCTGTCTTAACACTTTTGAATTCAACTTTTAAAATTGTTGGCAATCTTTTACAAATGGAGGCACTTGGTTATGTATCTGCTTGCATGTGACATTTGACCTCTTTCATTTTCTGGTACACGTGCCAGTAAATGTGTTCTTTGTCTCTTATTTTTCTGCTAGGTCTAGGCATCGATGACATCCGGGAATATGAAGAGAAGATGAACAAAGAAACGAACCAGAAGGTGCTTGCAGGCAGGGGGAGGCACTCAAGGTCAAGCACCGCTTCCACTTCTGAGTGATCGCAGTTATGTGATACAGTAGCAGACCTGTTTACCCTCAGCATTGAGAAGTAGTAAGATCAGAAGCAAAAAGTAGTACAATTTGGCAAAAAGTAGTACAATCTAGACCACGGACCAAAATGCCAGGAATTACATCATCATGTAATGCTGTATGCGCGTGCTGACTTTCAAAATCATTTGGTCCATGTTCATAAAAATATTCAAGAATCAGAAATCTGAGTTTTGTTGACTGACTGGGTAAGTGTGTGTAATATCATATTGGACACCTTAAGTGTTGCCAGGTGCCGCACATTTCCAACCATAAAATGCCTTAGTACTGACATACAAGTCTTCAAAAACAAAAGTCAGACTGTCAGGTATGCCATTATCATGGTTATATGACTATCTGTGACTTGCTCTTACAAAAACAAAACAAACCAACAAGTGCAAATACTAGTGTAAGTGGGCGGCCGGGGTGTGAAAAGTCTGTAAGATTCACTAGTTTTCATCTAGAGGTATCTGATCTACACTGCCCGGCTACCGTGGTGGGCCCGTACTAAGGGACCACAAACTGAGATGAAAGCTCCATCTTGAATGTTACAACAAAAAAAAACCCCCAAAAAACCTCTGCCATAAAAAACACAAATCCCAGTCAGAAAACACATCCACTCACTAAATGCACACTGCAATCGTTTCTCCCTCCGAGTGAGACAGAAATCCGTCTTGAAACACCGCGTTGTGCTAAATATCCTGAACCGAAAGTGCAGAGGAAGATTTCACGGTACGGACTTGCCGATAGTTTCTTCGCCGCTGGCTTACTGTTGCCGGCACACATCCTCGTCATTTCTTCCGTGTAAGAATTTTTGCATGTTTTGTTCCACGCCATTGCAACATTAACCATAGACCGGGCTGTTCCGATGCGAATTAATCACAGGAAAATGTACGAGAAGCGTGTCGGCCATTGCGAATCGGAAAAGCAAAGAGCCCGCGCGCAGACCGAAACGAGCATTCTGATTGGACAAAGAGAGAGCTTAAGCCAATCAGATTCTGCCTGTTAAGCACAATGGCTCAGCGGAAATGTCTTCAGACCGCAAAATACCGAAAAATAAGAAATCGTAAATCTTGCTCCCGGAAAAGCGTAGTTTTCGCAGGCCTGGCGTACAAGCGTAAAATCGACCCGAATATCGTACATTTTACGCCAAAATCGTAAGGGTAAACAGGTCTGCAGTAGCTGTGCAGACTGTGTAATGGTGCTCATTACATGATACCTGTAGCAGATTGAAAGGCATTCAGTGCTGCAGAACCAGTCGCTAGCTCTCCTGCTTCGCATACTGGCCCTGCAGAGGTATATCCCCTCAATCGGGCACACACACACACACGATATTAACTATGGGTATTACACAGGCACTTCACCCAGTTTCTTTGCTCAAAGTTCTGCAGCTGCAGACTGAACCCAACAAGCAGTACGCTTACGTGAATCAAAGGCATTCTCTCACACACAGGACATCAACTCATTTCAGATGCGCGGTGCAAAGGGTCAGCTCAGTTATTCAATTTTTTTTTTTTTTAATTCAGAGTTGCATTTATTTGTTAATTTTTGTTAGGTTGTAAGTATCCAAAGCAGAGGGGGAGGAAACCTGAGTGCCTGGAAAGAGCCCTGATAGTCGGTCAAAATGCTCATGCTCGGTGATTTCTCTCCCCTGATATGATGCCCTTAGTGGTCAGATCACTGCTTTGGTGAATGGGGTGCCTCTGTGATCAGCAAGATGCTGGGTTTGCCAATGTCCATGTTCTTGTACCAACAAAGTGCCTCTGATTGGTCAAGCAGGCAAACTGCATCACAGCCATTTTGCAGAGCGGAAAAGTAGTAACTGGCCCTGCAGCATGGAATGATTGAAAGGTTGATGTTGAAGTTCAGATAGATCGTTATTCATGTTATGTGCTGTGCTGTTGTAATTTTGTTAGGATTTGTGGCAGTACTTGTGCAGGCTGTGTGCTCACCACATCATGCTTGATCAACAGCTGTGGAGCACCACATTTCTGTCTGTGTGACATAAATCAAAATGTTTAATGTGGCACATAACAGCTAGTACACACTATTAGGATGCACTCTTTGTGCCATTACTCGTTCCATTTTGATGTTCTGAGGTACTGAGTAAGAGTAAGACACAATGGTTACACCCAGGAATATGACACATGTACATTTGTACATTGCAATAGTGAACTGATAAGTGTGGTACTTGTGTCAGTGTTCGCAATAACTGGAATAATTCTTCGGTATTTAACTTTGTAGCTGTATCCCTGTTCAGGTCTCAGTCAGGTGCCTGCGATCTATGCAAGAACAGATCAAGCATTACACTATAGAAGCATGAAAATGAAAGGGGACTCTTTAAATCTTACAGTCTACATTTATTTTATAATATTTTATTACCTGAATGTACTCACATGGCTTCAGTGAAGTAGCCTGCATTTAGTGTGAAGAAGCCTGCATTTGGTGATTTAGAAAATAAGGAGGTTTATTCACTTGGTCCCACAGCTCAGCTTCTCAACAGCTGTGCCATTATATTTTATATCTTGTACATTTACTGGTATCAGATGTCCTGGTTTTTGTAAAATCTCCCCCCCCCCCCCCCCCAAAAAAAAAAAAAAAAAGAAAAAAAAAGATGCCAGTCTTAACATTCCTGACTTCTCTGTCTCTCTTTCCAAATACTGAGAATAATTTGGTACGATTGAAAAATATCTTAATGAAACATTGAAAAGGATTTGAAGTGACTGGAAGTTATGCATGGTACATTACACATGTATTCAGTCCAGTCGGTTAAAAGGTGTATATGATTTAGACAAATATTCCACATGTGTACACAGTGTGTTGTGCATGGCTGCTAGCTACCTCGCTGTTTATCTAAATGTCAATTTGTGCTTTTAATATCAAAATACACACTACAGAGACTTTTGTCTTATACTATAGATTTGTACTTTGATGTGTGATAAGCCTATTTCCATCTTAGACTACATGTACTTTATTCAGTTTGCTTTTGATATTCTGGCTTTTTGTTTTGTCAGTACATGAACTGGTTTTTCTCCCTGCTGTTAATTTCCTAACCTTTTTTTTTTTTTTTTTTTTTTCCCTTCCTGAGTCTGTCTTGTCTGCATTTGCAGGCTGCATCGCATTCCTTTTCATACAATCAGGTTCGTACATTTCAGAGCAATTTGGATTGTTTTTATTTTTGAAATCTTATTTAATTTTTGCTTTTCTTTGTGCCACAATTGTGTTCCTGATTGTTTTTTTCCCAGTTGTTTTTCTGATCTCTGATGTAACTGTAAGTGGAATATTGAACCAGTGTTCAAAATGGAAGGAGGAGGATGTAACAGTGTATGTGTACTCCAGTTTTCATTTTCACTCTCTCTGCAGTGGTGTCTTTTACATGTACTGTAGATAGGTACATGTTTTTAAATTCATCAACAGTTTTATTGTGTATATATCTGTGTTACAGTTCTGTTACTGTGGTATGCACACAGGAAATTCAGGCTGCTTTACGGGATCATTAACATGCACACTTATATTGATATTGTGCATGTATGTGTACACAAAGGCAAGACAGGCACTGTAAACGAGTCTGCACATGAATTTGACTCAATTTTTCGAGGTAAAATCCCACCAGATTCCTGCCTACCAGGGATTTAAACCCGCACATCAGGATTTGTAGCTGCGGACACGCCCACACTCCTTTTGATTTGGTGGTCAGCTTCCTTTTTTGGTATTCTCCATAGACTGCCTATATAGACAGAGGCATGTCATTATCCTGTCAGTTCTTCCGGAGAGAACAGAGCGAACATTTTAAAGTTTTTTTCCACATGTGGTTTGTGTGTTGAATAAAAAATTCAAAGACTCGTCTGTATCACCAGAGGCTGTTGGTTGAAACTGATAAGTAAACTGCCAAGTATAAGTAGGCCATGCCAAGGGGTGGCAAATTAAAGTCTCTTGCCTGGACATTTACTGTTTCTAGCGGCTCTCCCACCCCATCTTCGGTACTCGTTCTATAGTACATGTAAGGGAAGCAACTTCTCATGTCTTAAGCTGAGCTTAGTTGCCTTCATTGAGCTGCTTTAGCTGCCATAGGCATTGGCTGGTTTTTCAACAAAGCCCTGTGATCTTGACCCCTGTTCAAGGTTAAGCAAAACAAATGGGCTTTTGTGGAGTCTGATAATGAACACCACACCAAAAATGGTGTTGACTGGTTCACCTGTTGAGACATTTAGCAGAAATACACACATACACAGATGTCCGTAGTTGGTCATGACCCAGTTTTCCCCTTCATGGGCAGGCACAGTTCCAAGCAGTGAGGAGTTTTCTCAATTCTCCGACATTTGTTTTTCTTTAATAGTTTTTTTAATTAGATCCTCGGCAGACTCATCCATGTTTGTGTTGCTCAGTGATGACTTACAAGTTTGTTGTAACTTCCAAAATAAAATTTGAAAAGTGACCAGATTCATCTCTCTGTTTGCTTGCATAGGGTGTAGATGTGGAGTACCGGTACCTACTGAGTTCTTTCTGTAATGAAAAATTTGCTTTACTGTTAATCTGCAACACCACCACCACCCCACCCCCACCACCACCCCAAAAAAAACAAAACAAACAAAAAACACTGACCCCCACAATACAGCAACAATGAACAACAAAAAACAAAAAACCTTAACTTGCTGAAAGACGGATTAGAAAAGAAAAACGCTTTTTATCCGGATCATTAAAAATTGTTGACCAAATGCTGGTACAATACATGACTGTTCATATATATTATGTATGTAATGGTCATATATATTATGTATGTAATGATCAGCATGTACAGCATATATTATGTATGTAATGGTCAGCATGTACACGGGCGCTCATGTCAGTGCTTCTCACTGACCCTGTAAGAGTGGCTGTGTAATTATAGCCAGCATAGTCAGCGGCTGTACTGAGGGCCCTTGCTCACAGTAATGGAATGGAATATGAAATTAAGACTTACCACTACGTAAATGACGTAATAGTGTCACACAATATTATTTTACAAAATTAATAAAGCCAGTGAGTCTGGCCATCACCCAAACAAGAACCAACTCAAAATCTGTATCATTGCCGGTGAACCAGTGGACTGCTGGCCGACTGAACCAAATTGTGTATTACGTTCACTTGACAACTAATAGAGATTCTAATGATGCACGCAGTCAGCGTTGCACACACTTTGTTTTAATTTCGGACTGGCAGACAAAGACGCGTAAGTGGTAGGCCTAGCGCCCGACAGATCACACCACTTACCACCAAAACCGTGCTTACGAAACATTTTGTTTACTTTTGCTAACGTGGACTCGGCTTAACAAGTGTACAAAGAAACATGTTCTGAGATCGCCAGGAACGCTATCACCTTCACCATCCATGTTCTAAAACTAAGCCTACTTTTTTTCAAATCAAAGCAGCGTGATAAATAAGTTTCTCAGTGTGAAACTTTTGAATTTCGGGGACTCCGTGGAAGGCGCGTCACAGCGTGGGAGAATCCCGCTTGTATTTTGACGTCACAGCACGCTGGCCAATCGCAGTCTGTGGTACACTTCGTAGCTATGCCTGGGTTTTCGTTTGAAGGTTGGTAGCGTTGCGCTTTTCGAATCACTTCAAAACTCAGCGCCCGGCATTTGAACCGTGCGTGCAACCTCAGGGGAAAGGAAAGGAAATGAAAGGTAAGTGTATACAGTGCCCAGCATTCTTTTAAAACCTTACACTTTTCGTTGTATAAATTTGTTGCATGTAAAACACAACGGCGCCGCATTCGCGGTCAACTTTAGAACAGGGAATTCCCTCCCACGTTTAATAACGTGAACAACAGGTGAATTATTGATTTCTCAGTCCACTCAGCCCTCCTGTCCTCACATGGAACAGTATGATTAGAGGAAGCATTTGTACACATAGATTTTTTACTTAATTTTTTTTTTTTCGTAAAGAATCGAGTAACTTCAACAGTAACACAAACTAGAGACCCGCGTAACGCGGCAGTGGGCGATTTGAATGCAGGAGTTCCTCCCCCGTTCTCCTGTGTACCTACGTGCTTACGAGGTGAATAGGTAAGCTCTATGGGTCTAAATTTATCGACCTCTCAGTGTAGACAGAATATACACGCAGGAACATGCACGCCGTCCCTTTCCATTATTGGTTGCTATCTGCAAAGACCAGAAATAAACCGCCAGTCTGTGGTCCATAGGTTCAAGTGACCAGCACCCTTTCTCGAAATACAACTGAACTGTCGAACACAGTGTGCTTGCGAAGTTGTTTATAACATACTGTATCACATACGCTCAGTTTTCCACTTGGAGACGTGGTGACCCCAAGGGTCAGAATTTGGTGTGGCTTCAGCACAGTTTTGGAAGTGTGTGATGGAAGATCAGAATAAGTATGATGATGTGGAACATTCACCATCAGACTCTGATAGGGATCAGAGCAGCCAAGAAAGGTTCAGTGAAAGGGGTGTGTGGAGTAGTAAAGTGTACTACCCATTTGGAACAGGAAAAGCTCCACCAGATGAAGAAAGTCTAGTTTTAGAGAAAAGTTCTTTGACTAGTTTGAGTGGTACTGGTGTGTCAGGATGGAATACATTTTGTCTGAACAGTAAGTTTTCCCTCTTCATTTGCAAAGTTTTACTAGTTTTAGTAAAGGCCGTTCTTAACCGGGTGGACTTTTGGTTCGCGTACTAGGTTCGAGGAATACGGCGAACTAGATTCGCGCACGTTGTTTCTTAACCGACCAAATACTTCTGCGCAAACCCTGGTTCGAAAGGTTCGCCGAACTAGGTTCGAGGTCTGCACAGCGTGTTGTGGGAACCCTCGCGATCCTTTGGCCGATCCTGTGCTCTGATTAGTTGCTCGGGGAGAACTGTTGTGCGCATGTACAAAGTTGAGAAAAATGGCGGACGGCATGGTGGCTGTCAACTCACTTCACATTTCATCTCTTGCGCTCATTTCCTCTCTTCTCCTCTTCCTTGGCTTCCAAGAGTTCACTCAAAACGATAACTACCGCAAATGCCTGGTCGTCTCGATCTACGAAGGCGGCCATTTTGGTTGTTTACGATTGTCTCAACTTCCGAGTCCGCCTTGTTCGGGCGATGACGTATGCATATTAACGGTCGGTTAAGAAAGAGAACTAGTCCGGCCGAACCTCTGGAACTACGTACGTGTGCGTGCTTGCCCTGTTCGTATACAATACACAGTTCGCCGAACAAGTTCGCCAGACTGGTGGTTCGCCCGGTTAAGAATGGCCTTAAAGGCAGAAACTTGAGAAAAGTTAAGGCAGTTTTCCCTACAGTAACATTAGGCAGACTATTTCCATGTTTATGAAGCCCCAACTTACGTTTTGGGACAGTTTCACTTGTGAGTGCATCTGTATGCTGAAAATATTTTATCTCCATGATTAGTAGAGCTCTGAATACAATACAATGTTGTTAACACTTTGCGCAAGCAGCTGGACATTCAAATTCTATGACTGTTGATACAACACTCTTGATTGGTGTATTAGCACTCAGTATTAGCAACACCAGTCAGTACACTTCTTTTGGTCCAGTGTCAGCATTTGAGATGCTGTCACTGTGCAGGTGTCTGAATAGTGTAATGCTAGACACCACAGAAACAGCTCAGCATGATCTGTGAGCATAAAAATCATAAAGGCTGCCCCTTTAATTTAAACTGTATTTCTGGGTTTACAAATGAGCTTCCTGAGGACACATCCGCCATGTTAATTGTTATTTTCAAAAATGGTTTATTATTATAGAAAAACTGTTAGTCTCACATACAGTAGAAACAAAATTTAATCTCACACACTGACATAGGTTAGTGATTAGATGTATTTTTCACTGTCTCTGGTAGAAAGCAGAGGAACTTTTCTTTCATTGGACATTAAATAATTATGTTATCCCCCCCCCCCCCCCAAAAAAAAAAAAATAAAAATGTTTGGGCGTATTGTCCAATTACATGTATTTCATTTTGCTTTTAGGATTATGAAATGGCAAATATTATGTACATATGGTTATTTTGAATTTGAAGTTCTTTTGGCTGGAAGTGTTAAAGTCAGTCTTTTATTTCGGATGAACTATTGGTTCTTCTCCTTCAGGTTCGAGTGGATGGCTTTTGTGGAGTACATGTGTAAAACCCCACAGGACTATACATGAGGTGTGCAGCTAAAACAAACACTGCCGCACCCATGTTACTACTTCGATGAATGGATAATTTACAGCATGACGGAACACTTCAAAGTGTCACAAATGCTGGGTCTTTCCTGGCTTTCATTACTTGCATAACCTGCCCCACCCACTCCGAATGATCTGCCCTGCTTTTCTTCCAGCTGAGTACATGTACGCCCAAGTCTGCCCTCAGGCCGCTGTTTACCAATGTCCTTTGCAGGCGCATACCTACACCTTATCTATTCAGTCTATTGTCAAATACAGCTCAGGACTTGGCCGCAAGTCGTAGCTTGCTTCCGCCATTTTTAGTCTGGCAGGTACCGATTTCGTGATTGGATAATTGAGGTGCTAATTTCGGCACGAGCGTTTCTATTGGTTGACCTAGCTTTGGTCGCGCAGCAACAAGCGTCCTTTCTATTTTTAGCTAAGCACATGTCAGGAAACGCCAATCTTGTCGGGACAAGCTCCAAACACTTCGTCGGTCAGGTGTGCGGGTTCCTTCACAGGAAGCGTGTGTTATGGGAAGAGTCCATGATGTTTACTACAAGTGAGATACAGATAAGAACACTGAGTGACTGGATGAAAGCAGATGTTGAAAAACTTACTTTCGACTTGTGTTTGGAAGAAGTTTCGTCTTTTCAAAAGCTTGATAGCATCATGACACTGGGAAATATTGCAGGAAGTGCATTCTGTCAAATTTTAACAGTTGGGATGGGTGAACCAGAGATGTTGTGGGAAAGACAATGTGGTGCCAGCGGCATATGATGTATATGACTTGTTTCACCTTTTCCCACTTTCTTTTGCAGTATTAAAAGGCATCAGTAGTCTGCAGCGATCTCCTGAGAATGGCTTCATTCCAGTGACAGGCCCCATGCGTCCTCGCACTCGTAGCAGCGTTACCCTGTGGCACCTGCCTGCTGAGGTGCTCATCCATGTCTTCAAGGGTATCCACATCAGGGACTTACTTTCTGTCAGACAGGTGAGTCAAGCACATTTTTTACTCACTGCTCTCTCTCTCTCTCTCTCTCGTGTTAAATATATGTACTAGTGAATGTCTTCACATGCTAACAGTGTTCAGGAGTGTTTCCGCTGTGTGTGTGGTATCAGCCGTTGTGGTTTTTCAGCGAAACCTGATTTTGTACTGCTCAGTTTATAATGGTCTGGTGGTGATTTGATTTTATATATATATATATATATATATATATTCATTTATTTATTTATTTGTTGTTTTTGTTGCTTCATTAGGCACATCCACGGCTGCTTGAACTGACAGAAAGCAACCCAACTCTGTGGACGCACACAAGTTTTTACAGCACGTGGCCAACCCAAGCAAATCTTACCCACTATCAAAAGTAAGTTGTAACTTCTCTTAGTCTTGTCTTTGACGTTTTGATCTGCAATTTTTTAATTTAGAGCACTTAGAATACAGACACCTTTTCAAAACTTCAGGGTTGAATACATGTATGATCACACAGTGCTTCTGAGATCTATTTGTTTTGGTTTTTGGTGCATTCTTGTGTACTGCTGGCCCTAATGCAGTGGGTCATTCCAGAGAAGGGCTGAATGCAAAAGAAAGCGAGTGTTGAATCAAAAACTAGGCACACAGCAGTGTGCTTGGAGACTCGACCTCACACACATGTACAACTCCAGTGTAAAACATAATTATCACCTGTCATGTACTGTAATTGATTTAGTTGGAACTGTTTCATACAGCAGTGTTCCCTGTGATTTGAAAAGACAAGGGTCCTTGGGACCCTTTCTCCATATTTTTGAGGGTCCTTTTGTTAATTTGGAGGGTCTGTACATCAGATTCTGTTAGTTACGCACAATGGCTCAGGGGAAATGCGATGCTGGAAGTGTCCGCTGCTAATTACAGATCGCCTTTTCTTTGGGTTTCTGGGAGTCCGAGAGAGTTGGAAAAATACTGTTTGCATCCCCTGTGACACGCTGTTGTCAAATTTTTGCATCAATTTGAGAGCTTTGTGCGTACAAATATACACACTTGTGCGTAATCAGGAACACTGATACAGTTGCACAGATCATGGAATATATATTATATATACCCAGTGTTATTTTTGTTGTGAAGCCAGCAAGTAGCTATGGCCACATACACAGTACTTTTACATGTTGTTGTACAATATATGTCTGTTTTCAGTCAGGTTTTGCGTGAAGTTGGTTTCACTTTGTTTTTCTTTAAAGAGAAAAATGACATTGCTTGCATATCGTTTTTCAGGGCTGCTCAGCATGGAAACTTGGAAGCCTTGATAAAGCTTGGTGTGGCATACTTGTACAATGAAGGCTGTAAGTACAAATGTTTGGAATTGGGGGGGGGGGGGGGGGGGTAGTTATTAATTGTAGAACTTTACTGGTTTGAATGGGCTACTTCCATCTACGCTAAGCCAACTGTATTGGAACAGTTTCGCTCGTGAGTGCACATGTATGCTTGAAGTGCCAGATCTTGATGACTAGTGCAGCTCTTAATGTGATACAATGTTTATGCTTTGTGCGACTGGGAGTGGGAGTGGGAGTGGTCAAACATTCAAATTCTGTGACTTTTGTTACACTACTGGAGCTCTCAGTGTGGTCACCACATCATGGACTGCACTTATTGTTGGCTCAGACGTCACTGTCCAGGCGTCTACAGTGGTGTGATGACAGACACCACGCAAACAGGGCAGAATGATCTGTGGGGGGAAAGGGGGTAGTGTTAGCCCCATTAGAACAGTAGACTGTTTTTCAGTGCGATGGACTTTGTGTAACTGTTACGGTAGTGTAGTTTATGTACGTGCAGTGTCATGTGTGTACACACCTTTTCCTTTGCTTTCAGTGTCTGGCAGCTTAGATGAGCAGAAGGACATTGCCGAGAGTGGTCGGCAGGCTGCGCATTATTTTTGCCAGGCTGAGGAACAGTCCCCTAATGTGCTACCATTCACATGGCTCTTCATCCGTCCTCCCTGGTCCGTCAGTGGTGCATGCTGCAAAGCATGCGTCTTTGAAGCCATGAAGCAACAATGCAGTCAGGTAGGTTGATCGTACCTCAAGTAGAGTGCCTTGATCAGTAAATAGATCCTTTGTTTGAAATTGTAAACATTGATGATTGATTTTAATATGGCTGCTGTCTTTTAGAAGTCTGGAAAAAGGATCAGTGTACGGGTTTCCTTGACTAATTTTTAGTAACTACCTGTAAGAAAGTCGTTAGTAGGACGTAGTGCATACATCACATGTACTTTTGACGCATTCTTGTGTACTGCTGGCCCTAATACAGTGGGTCATTCCAGAGAAGGGCTGAATGCAAGAGAAAGCGAGTGTTGAATCAAAAACTAGGCACACAGTAGTGTGCTTGGAACCTCAGCCTCACACACACAGGTAGAAATACTGCCTGCCGTATCTTGTCACTTGCGCTGAGTGTTTCTGTATTGAACACTTTGTTTAATTCAGTACTGTACAGTTTTTTTTAACAGCTAGTACTGTTGCTGTTTCAGTTATGTCCTCTCATATTTCTGATACAACTTTTTTGTTTGATTTTCTGTTCCAGACACAAAACCGAAATGTAGCCATCTGTGTGGCCCAGACGTTTTTATTGCTTGGGCAAGAGAGTGAGGCACTGATGTACATCCAGCAGGCAGTCGAGCGTGGCGCAGGGGAGGCAATGTTGATGCAGTGGCAGATCCTGTACCCGAGCTTAGTGAGTAGATAACTCGTTTGTTGTTTTAAAATCCACATTTGGGATCTGTTTTCCCCATTTCTGTGCTAATCTGATACATATCCCTTACTGACACAATTTGTACAAAGTATATTATTAGTTAAGCAGGAACCTATTCACCGACTTAACCCAAATATGCATGACTGGATGCACTATAAACGCTTTGTCTGTCTATATTTATAAGTTCTTAAAAACTAAGAGAAAGCCAACACGGTGTGCCATACAAGCTGAAATACTGAAAAGAAATATTTGGTGGGAGGATAACCAGTTAGACAGGGATGTGCTTCGTTGATGCTGGAACCTTTCTTTTCTTTTTTTTAAACTCCTTCAAGTTCAATTTTATGCATGGTTTCCAGGACATTGAGAAAGCCCGGGAGGTTGAGGCCATCCGAGAGCTACGCAGCATTGCTAACACAGGAAACATGAAAGCAGAGAGCGTGCTGTGTCAGTGCTACGCTCTGGGCAAGCTTGGAGGCATCTCTGCTACACAAGCCTACACTTTCACCCGCCAAGTCTTTCAGTCATCCACCCCGCTTGGTTTTCTACATATCTTCTCAGGGTCCCGTGATCTTACTCCGTCCATGAGGTGAATTTGTCTTCTAAGACTGTACTGGCATTGATCAAAGGATACTTCAGCTGCTAATTAATAATAGACACTTTTATCCTGTGCAAGCTGCGGAGCCAGGATAGCCGAATGGTAGAGCATTTGACTTTCAGTGCTCAGGTCAAGAGTTTGATTCCTGACTGGGGCCAAATATGATTTGTATTGTCCTTTTTCTCATTGCTCTGTCTTCGATATTGCCTGTATGTGGTGGAAAAAGACGTTAAACTCCCAAATACCCCCACCCACCCAGTGTGATTTTAATTGCTTTGTGTATCATTTCAACTCAAAACTCTACTTCTCCTGTACAGTGTACTGTTTTGTTTTGCCCATTTTTGCCCACTTCCCCAACTTATGTTAGCATTCACAACTCTATCCCCTTATTAAATCTGAAGTACCAGATGCTGTGAGTTTTAATGCTGATAGAATTTGACAAATCTCAACTTTAGTGGTCTTTTGGGTTTTCCTGCAGGTATATTCTAGTCGACTGGCTGGTGGAGGTGGCCAGTATGAAGAACTTCTCCACTTTGACTCTGCACAATGCTGTGGCCATCGTTGATCGTTTCTTGATGGTGCACGACATCTCGCGCTCCAAGCTCCAGCTCCTTGGAGTGGCAGCCATGGTTGTCTCGTCAAGGTGGGTTTTTGTTTGCAGATAGTTGCAGTTTTGTGTCAGAGTTTGTAATTCTGGTACTGGTAGTGTGGTGACTGATCTCCACTACCCTGAAATATATCCAGGATTTTTAATTTGGCTGCACTTGTCATTTTGCTTTGACTTTAGATGTGATTTAGTTGTATACAGCATAGTTTCTTTTTGTGGTTGTGTCACTTACATTTCACCAGGTAAAAAGAGAGGGTACACGGTTTTCCCTTATCAAACCAGATTTAACAAAACTTTTTGCCAGTATCAAACCAGATTTAACAAAACATTTTGCCAGAAGTGTCAATACTGTTTTTCTTGTTCTTTCAGGTATCTTGGCACAGAAATCGTCACCATTCGGGAGGCAGCTTGGCTGACAGACAACACGTACAAATATGAGGATGTTGTCAGAATGATGGGAGAGATCATGGCCACTCTGGGCGGCCGAATTAGGGTCGGTTTGATGTTTTGTGAATCGTTAGAGTATTTAGACTGTTGATAAAACTTAAGTGCGCTTTTGTTACTATTTTGGCAGTGGCTCTTACGCTGTTAGAGAGACAAAAGACATGGAAAGTGGGGTTTTGAGTTGCCTAGTTGCAGATGAGAAGTTAGGAGTGCATTGTGAGAGTCATTATTCTAATTCTGTTTATCACTTCAATTTTTCTTTGCAGCTGCTGACAAGCTCTGACTTTGTGAACATTCTGGCACCTCTCTCGCGTCTGGATGAACGAGGAGTGAGTCTTCTTGAGTATGTGTGCGAGCTGTGTATACTACAGGCTGAGATGGCACAGTACAGTCCTGCAGAGGTTGCCGCTAGCTGTGTGCTTCTAGCGCGTCTGCTACTAAAAGCAGGTAAGCCTCAGAAGGGCAAAAAACTGGTTTGTGTTAATACCTTTCTTGACGCTGTTGACTTTGAATTGGAGAAAAGTTTTCTGATAAATGTAATTTGTATGCACGCTGCATTTAAGGGACAAACGTTTGTTCTCATGTGTGTATTGAAACTTTGTGCAACACTTACACGTTTTGTTTTGGGTTTGGTTTGTTTTATTTTCCCATGACATTCACATGCTGTCATGTTTTCAGGTTGTCCGTGGCCATCTGATTTGGAAGAGTTCACTGGCTTCTCTCTGGAAGATCTCAGTCGCTGTACATTCCACATACATGAAAAGTGGTAAGCATTGGGGCTTCCTCAAAAACTTTTTTTTGTTTTCTTTTTTTTTTTTAAATCCCACACCACTTAGCAATTTTGTCTAAAAGCAGTGAATGTGGGGTCATGATCATGCCATTCTTGGGGTAAAAATGCCCACATCAAAGACTTTACTCATGTAAAAATAACAATAAGACCAGCGTTCCCAAGTGCGCAAAAATTTTTTAAAGGGACCCAGACTTGCTGACACATAGTGTAAACTGTAATGTGTTTCAGTTTCCTGGAGGGATCTGTTGTTGACCACCGGTCAGTGACTCTGCAGGCAGTGAAGCAGCGATACAGTGATGATCGGTTCCACAGGGTGGCAGAAATTGAGGTAACTCACTCTCTCTCTCTCTCTCTCTCTCTCTCTCACACACACACACACACACACACACACACACACACACACACACACACACACACCAGTTCTGTAAGTTAGAATTCTCCATTTGGATAAAGTTGGAGTTATGCTCTTCATGCTGTCTGGGGAGAAAGAAAAAAAAAACACCACATTTTTCCTTGTATTGATTTCAGATCATAAGCTATGAAGAGCTGTGCAACATGCTTGGGGTGACCGATCACATCTTGCATGGTTCTGACATCAAACTCAAGTTTCGGAACACAGAAGAGCTTATTGTCTCACCTTCACGTGGCAAGAGTCGATACAGGAGGTATGATTTAGGAAAAAATAGCCTTATTGTCTATGACGGTGAATAAGCAATTTCTGGGACATCTTACCAACAGTCAGGTAACCGTAAATGTTTGGGATGTTGAGTGAGCAATGGCCATTTGAATACAGTTGTGGGTAATTTATCACCTGTGGCATGATGCAAAGGTTAAATGTCAAATGTCTTAATACCTTCGTTGTCTGCTTGTTTCTGTTGTGCACTATAGTCTTATGCTTGTATCTCAAAAAGGTATCAAGTGAGTGTTCAAAATGCAGTGTATTGGTGGTTGTCTTCATACATAGAGCTCTGAAGTCAGCGCTGGATGCCAGATTAATGATTGGTTTCTGTTTGCAGGACTGTCCAAAGGCCAAAGAGGGAAGAGGCATCCACACCTCCACTGGAACTGTCAGGGTATGAAGGGGACCATGAAGATGAGGCTGATCCCATCAACGATCTTAATGGTACGACCAGTAGCGGTAGCAATGCACCCAGTGTGCCCACTACTACTTTTTAAAAAAATCTCACTGTTGAATAAAATCTATTAAAATGTGAGCTCTGTTGTTAAAATTTAGGTAAATTCTTTGAACTACATTGGTTTCATATCTTCTGATATTAGTAGAGGCATACCTACCATTGTGGAGTAGCGGTATTTGTCTTGGAAAATGGATGAAATGAACAACCCGTCCTAGAAATACGGATATCTGCTGTGCGTCTGGAAAAATTAAAAAGTAAACACACACTTGAGTCACCAACGCAGTAACAGACCTTGTTAGCATGTTGGATGCAATACACAAGGTTGCTGCCATTGCGCGTGAACGATTTTGATCACCAGAATCAGTCTCTTTTTAGTCTCATTTAGACCAAACCAAGTCATCTGACTAACTTTTGGAGGGTACATTTTAATTTTTTACAGGGTGTAATTTTGTGCAGGTAAGTCAACACGGTGATTTGAGTCTGAAGCGTGGTTGATTATATGTTTTGGATGTTTCTTAAAGTTTGGCTGTGTTCAGGATTTTCAAGTTTTGGCTTCCAGAAATGTTCATTGTGGGGTAGGCATGCCTGGGACTGACGCAAACTTGGATGCGCATTTGCTTGCCCTGGTATGAAGTTTAGTTCTTGTGCATACAATTATTACATGTTCAGGTGTCCTGTGATTGCAGATTCCTTCTGTAGCATCAGAAGTGAGGAGTCACAAGATACGGACATGGAACCAAGAACTGAGTCTGAACCGGACCCTCTGTACATGTGTCTCTCGGCGTCTTGTAACGGCGGGCCCCACCCAGGGGCTGGCGGCATTCACATCTCCTACACCTCCCCTCCTTTGAATCGTGTGTCAAACTGTTCTTGCTCAGCATCCAACACATCAGGAGTGGGTTCATCCGCTTCACCTAGCACGTCAAGTCCAGTGTCAAAACGAGCTAAGTGCTGTGTAAGCAACGGTAGCGGAGCAGATACTACACTTCCCTTCGGCCTTTCCTTGGATGATTCCTCACACAGCGAGGATGAGGGTGTAGACAGGCCAAGTCACAGCGAGTGCAAGGTGCGAAGGAAAAGCCCGCGCACCCCAACGCAAATGACCTCCCCAAACGCACTCAGAAAAAAGAGCCGCAGGCGACATCCGTCCCAAAGCATGTCATACTAAACATGCATTTGTGATCTTGTTTTTCAGTGTTTAGAATCTGGTATCTTCTGCAGTATGTGTTCATTCACTCCTCGGTAGCCGTTGGAAGTTTTATGAATCGTTACTATCATTATTATTTGAGATCATGAATCTTCATCATTGTAAGCTTCAGCAACGCACATTTGATGTCAGGTTTCTAAGCTCTACCATTCCCACCAATACATTGATATTGGGTCATGGCAGTGGTGGTTTCTTGGCATTACATATTTTCTGGTGCGGCAGAGGTACCTTGAATTCTGTGGTGACAAAATATATTTTGTGTTCAAGATTGTTTTTCCCATTCCCCATAGTGTGCAAAGTCAGATGGGTTTCTGTTGAGGAAAGAAAAACAGTGTCTGTGGTAACTGTAATTTGCAATGGATGATCACTTCAGAACATACTAGTAGTATTGGTAGACTTTGGCAGCACCTGTCTCTAGCAGCAAATTATATCTTCAGCTGTGCATGATCAAAAAAATGTTTGAGACCAGCAGTACCCAAGTCCAAAAAAACTTTATCAAAGGGCCCCCTCAGCCTGTGTTTCAAGTGACAATATGTATGCATGCTAGACGCACAAATGTATGTGAGCGGCTGTTGTGTGTGTGCACAGTGGGCATTACCTCACTTGATTTGCTCAGAATCAGAAAATGACTGGTTCATACCCTGCCATATCATTGTCAGGCACTCTTTTTCACACAGTATTTCACCGAGTCCAGTGCCTGATGCTCACAGTCACATTGTACACAGTATACTTTCCTGCTGTATTCCAATGGTGTCTACAAAGCTTGCCATGTTTTTCCAAAGTGAACTGTCACCTACTCTTTCCAAAAAGATTTGGCCTGCAAGACATTGTCATTGTGATGGCCCTGTTTGTGATTACTTGACAGTGCGCCTGGCCTTCCCCATGTGATTTTTGCGTCATGTTTTGTATTGTTGTTTCACAAAGATTATTTGATACCGTACAGCTAATAAATATGCGTATTGTTGATCAGTGTTTTATGATGATACTCCCTAAGTGCATTATATATCTGCTTATCCCTACACTGTGGGACAGTACGTATGTCTGTTGCATCTGCTTAGGACTGCTATGTTCGTGCTGCCTCCTATACAGGGATGAGTGTGACACAGATGGTGAAATGCCAGATTGAGAGTTGAGTAGAGACAGTGTCAGGCAAGTTGGAATGCGTTTTCATTCTGACATATTAACATTTTTAACCCAAAGCTGCCATATAAAGAAATGTTTAAGGTGCCTGAAACAGCTGAGTAGCTGATAATTTTTCAGGTTAGTAGATTGAATGTACATGTATGTAACTACCCCATCTGAACTACCTGACATTTCACCAGCCTTGCTTGGCAGTCCACGTTAGAAAAAAAAATATGAGACTTCATGTTGAAATATTCATTACTGCCAGAACTGAAGAAGAAATGTAACACTTGTCTTGGTATGACCGAGTAGAAGAGAGCCATTTTCTTGAAGCCAAGCACCGTTGGAGTTTTTTGTGTTCTGTATGCGTTTTGAGAAATTCATGTATGATGCCGATGATCGTGTTGCATGTTGAGAGAAGATGAATTACTGAATGCTGTGTGATGTTTGAAGCTATTAAATTTACCTGTGCATAGTCATGGTGGTGAAAGGGCTATTCCTCTGATTCAGTCTGTTCAAAATCATGAGAATGAGATTATTCTAATAACACTTATAGAGAAAATGTTACGTAGTTTTCTTTCTTGCATATATATATATTGTATTTATTCCTTGTTCTTCTCTACCTCCTGTAATCTTTTCCAGTTGTGTAAAGGCGTTTGTAGTAGTCTAGGGTATAGTGTGTGCTTTGCATGAATGTTTACAATTTTGGTATGATTATTACACAGTTGAATGAATTGTTGCCAATGATTACGTGGAGAAAGACCACTCTCGCTTCAAGTGCGTAACATTTACAGTACCGTTGGGCATCGGCGACAGCCAGACTCAGTCCTACATAGCCTGTGATACATCATTCACTTACCAGATATCGTGAAACAAGAATGTTGACTGTGCACTGAATGTCCAAGCAAAAGCACGTGTGGCATGCACCACAAGTGTGTTAATTGAGACAAAAAAATGACTGGCTGATCGTTTCACATGTGACATGCTGCAGTGCACTGTTAATTTTTTGTACGTTCCGTTCAATGGACATTTGTCTTTACCTGTTTGCAACGTGTATCCTTTCAAAATATAAATTGTGTTGCTATGATGTGATTTGGGGGGGGGGGGGGGTTGTTGTTGTTTTTTTTATTATTCAACACATTCATGCAGGGCTCTGGGGCTCAGTCAAAGTCTTGCTCAGAATATTATACCTCAGCTCAAACGTTGAAGCTGTACATGTTAATAGTAGCTGAGTGCCATAGACTCTGCTTTCACTATCATAATGTGCAGATTGTCATACTGACACAGTTGAGTGATAGACCAACTTGCAAAATGAGAATTTTCAGTTGGTGTCTGGTCAATGTGCAAGTGATGAAATGTCCAAAGACCTGCATAACTATCACATCCAAATGCATATTTTCAGTATACAATATATTATACATGTAAGAACCTCTCTCTCGCGCACGCGCGCTCTCTCTCTCTGTCTTGATGCATTTTACTCAAGTATTATTTGTTCTTACATGTAAAACCAGTATTTGTTTGTATTGTCCATTTCTCTGACAGTGGTGTACAAATAGCAAAATGCCATGGGTGTGTCATGAAAAATCCTAATGCTGAAGTCCTTGTTGACATCTCAGGTTTGGGCTGAAATTATATTTGTATTATCCTTGATGCAGTTCATTCCAAGGTCACTTGCATGGGTACTTTTCAGGCTGTCCAACACGTTCTGCGAAGCTACACAGCAGAAATTTGTCATTTATGGTGATTTCTTTTTGTACAGGCAGCCAGGGTCATTTATTTTATGATTTGTCTCAAAGTTTGATCTTTCTTTCTTTTCTTAACTCCAGTGTCCATTCTCAGTATCTTGTATGTACAGTGTATTCCATGCACCTTTTTTTTTTATTATTACCAATTTAGTCAGAGCACAGCTACGGCCATAATGCTCAAATCAAAAGAGAGTACCAATAGCTTACAGTATTTCAAGCAATTCTGGCAGGCAGCATGTCTAATTTTCATGCTCATAGAACTGAAGAGCACCATGTGATAAATGCACTGGCTGCACTGCAGGCACCAGTACCCCCAGAAAATACCAACCATTGACACAGTTACTGGGGATGTTGATGGCCACACAGGATAACTGCTGATAGGCCAAAGATTTGAAGGGACCACTGTTATCCTGTAGGTACATAAATTTCTTTTATGGTGCGCATGCAGCTTCTATATATATATGTGTGTGTGTGTGTATAAATGAACAGTGTGTGTGTGTGCACAATAAAACCTAACTTGAGATCTCACATTGCAGTTGAAACTGGTGGGAGTACTTGCGTGAACCCTGGGCTCATTCTGTTGAAAACAATTTCACAAAAAAACGGAGTTTAGCGTCCTTTTCCACAACAGGAAGACCAGAAAATGCAATATTGAGTTCTCGCATCATGATCAAAACTGGTTGGTGTACTTGGGGAGGCCAGGAAACATGGTACAAACAAATCTCTGAAAATTGGAGTTTAACGTCCTTTTCCACAGCATATTGCCAAACAGGGAGAGGAAAGCACTTACTAAATCTACCACATCATCAGCCTGGGCGAAGTTGGGTACATCAGGTAGATTGTGAATGTGTGCATGCGCACTCGTGTGAATGAGTTGTGGATGAGTTGCAAGTGAGTGGTCCAGAGGGATTTTTCTGGAGATGGATCTTTCTAGATTGCCAGGTGCTGTATTGCACAGAATGTTGCAAGCTTCAAGTGTGTTCAGTCTTAAAAACAGCTGTTCATGCTGTCGGTCTTCTTGTTGATCTTGGCAGCATCTTTTTCTTTGTGCTACGTTGTTACTTGGTGAAATGTGTTTGTAATGAGCATAATCATTTTATGCAAATACTATAGGAACTGATCTTCCAGCCAGCATGATTCCCAGTTGAATGTACTTTTGTATTCCAAGCACAGTTTTATAGATTTAGGTATGTCTAGATAATAAAAATTTACCATATTGATATTTTCTTGCATAGTGATGTTTCTGATTTTCTTATTACCATGTACTCAGTTTCAGTATGCGTAATGTGCCATGAACAATGTAGTTGCAACTGGGTCATAATTGCCTTCTCTTGTGCACCATGACACACAAGAGATTTGACAAGAGCTTTGAAGTCAGGTGACACTTGACCAAACATCGTTACATCTCCCACCATGTAACTGGTGCTGTATCTGATTGTGTGCGAGAAACTTTTACTGCTGAACATTTCATTTCCTGAATCATCCTCTGGGAAATGTGCAAGCATTGAATATTTTTTTTAATAAAAGGCCGGAGCAAATGTTAACCATTGTGTGTGTTGGGTGTTTATGTTGCGCAGGCTGAGTGTTTTCAGCTGTTTAACAGAATAAAGCCACCTCTAGCGCAAAATCTGCCATTTTTTGTTGTTTTCTGCTGTTATGTCATCGAGGCATTTAAAAAAAAAAAAAACCAACAAAAAAACAAGAACAAGTAGGACAGTTTGTCAGTATCATTCAGGCATGTTCTGGTCACCCCAGGCCAATTTCCACAAATGTTGGACATGCAAGACAATTTGCCCCCTCTGCTCCCCATCCCCCCCCCCCCCCCTCCCCTTGCTGGTTTTGAGGAGCACTTGACATCGCCACAAGTACTAAGCACAGGCCAGGTATCCAATGTAGGTAGACACACAAATAATGGGCTGTTTCATCATTCAAACACATAGATACAAATAATGAATTAGAATTGCCTGGATGATATACAAATACCAAAGTAAAAAAAAAATGGTACTACCAAGTGCTCTAGATCCGCTACACTACAGCACAGCTTATCTTGAGACCCTCATGCTACAGAAATCTGGTGAAGGTGCAAAGAAGCCGCCGTGATAACCTTGAGCCACTGGGGACCCATAATCGGTTACTTCCCTTGATTGTTAGCACGTGGACTATAATTATACGGTTAGGTTTGCCTTAGTTCGGGCTAACCCATGAGCGTTCGGGGAAGACACATTAGGTTACTCTCGATTTCAGGAGAGAGGAGACCATGACTAGGTTTGCCGCAGACACCAAAATCGCACGTTCAGAAACTTCCTTTATGTCAGATTAACTGCACTCATAAAGTTGTAATTTGTATGGAATCTTTGTGAATACCGTGCTCTAAATACTTGGGAAATATGAATGTAAATTTGTCGCCCTTTACCAACAGCATCGGTGGTCTAGTGGTAGAATACTCGCCTGCCACGCGGGTGACCCGGGTTCGATTCCCGGCCGATGCAACTTTTTATTTTTTTTTGGTAGCCGCCTTCTCCACCTCTCCTGCCAACAGACTCCGCACAATGTCATCCAAGACGCTCACGTTCAAATTACCTGACGCCACCCAAGACGCTGAAACTGACGCCAGCACTGACTGACACTGAAAATGAAGCCAATGACGGTTTCAATGCCGGATTGGCCGGGTAGCCGACCCGGCGTGCGCGACAATATAAATCGGTGAAAATTACATCAGTTCCGTAGTGAATGGAGAGATACTGTTTTCACTGAAGTAGGCCTAGTCTCTTTTGCACATCCGGCGTCACGGTGGAATGCGGGACGGGCTGATAAGCCGGCGTAAACGGCCTTGACACGGCGATAAATACTGAGGCTCACTGAGTGGTGCCGAGCTTTGACATGTCAGCTTGTCGTGGCCTAAGTCATAACGGCCTGCCGCCGCGGTCCTACTAATTACCGAAAACAACGAAACGACCGAAAACAACTCTTAATACGGATAGAACGCGGTTCAAACATAGAAATAACAACACACAAACATGATTAAAGGTGAAAAAAGTGGCCTTAAAAAGGACCCCTGCCGCCGGCCAGCAGCGTACTCGTCCCAACTGATCGCTCGGTTGTTTTCGGTAATTAGTAGGACCCGTTATCATCTACCCGCGGCCCATCCCCGTACCGGGGGCCGAATCGTTAACACTAGGCCCCCGCAACCACGGCCAAGTCGGGCTAACCGAGACCGAGCCGAGATAAGTAATAGCTAAGAAGGAAAAACATTGAAATACTCGGTGACAAGGAAAGTGGACAGTTGCGAACAACTTTGAGATCCCCGTGCTATTTCACAATGTGCACAGAAGCGAGGAATTCTGTCAAATTCACCGGCACAGTGAATTTTTAGCATGGCTCGGAGATTATTGTGCGTGGGAGTGATTTCCCTTGAAAACAAAAGCAGACGTTTTTTCCCGGGGGAATTTCGGTCACACCTGTCAACAACATTGTCTCCTCCAAAACCAGGGTACGGTATTATTTTGTTATGCTAACAACATTATACAGCTTAGCGAGGCGTTTCCAAATGATTAAGTGCTCTTGAACATTATGCAGCACAAAATTAACGTCTGCTGTAAAGGACGTTAAACACCCAAACACCCACGTACTTTCTCTTTCGTGTAGTTTACAAATAAAGCTGATGAGCATTATTGAGAACGGAAAACTGATAAACGGTAGGCCTAGACTTTCAGAATCGGTTCCGAAAGCTGTCCTGCAAAGGTGTACATACTAAAGAGAGAGAAAACAATTATATTATCATAACCAACTTGCTGCAATGATCCTATATACGCGAAATTAAAGTCTGCCGTAAAGAACGTTAAACACCCGAACACCCACCCCTCTGCTGTACGCCTGTACTTTATCTTTCACGTGGTTTACAAACAGCTGACAACGCTCTCTGAGAACGCTACAGGTATGACATATTGTCTTTGGTTTCAGGCATTAATAACAGAAAAGATGAACGTTGAGGCAGTTTCTTTGTAGCTGCATCAAGTTTTATCTCTCCCGCGCCGGCAATGTCTTTCCTATAGTGTCAGTTGGTTATGACCATTAAATTAAAGAATTAAATAAATAAATTTCTCTCTCTCTCTCTCTTTCTACTTATACCTTTGCAGGACAGGTTTCAGAACCAGCTCTGATGCTTTACCGTTTATCAGTTTTCCGTCCTCACTATCATCATCATCATTAGCTTGCTTTACGTCCTATGGCTTTTGGCCCTTAAGGACAAGTTGTTCCTGGCGTGTGACTTTGGCTGCTTGGCTAGGCGAGTGTCTTTGGGGTGTGTGAGGGGTCCTCACTAATGCTCATCAGCTTTATTTGTAAACTACACGAAAGAGAAAGTACGTGGGTGTTTGGGTGTTTAACGTCCTTTACAGCAGACGTTAATTTTGTGCTGCATAATGTTCAAGAGCACTTAATTATTTGGAAACGCCTCGCTAAGCTGTATAATGTTGTTAGCATAACAAAATAATACCGTACCCTGGTTTTGGAGGAGACAATGTTGTTGACAGGTGTGACCGAAATTCCCCCGGGAAAAAAACGTCTGCTTTTGTTTTCAAGGGAAATCACTCCCACGCACAATAATCTCCGAGCCATGCTAAAAATTCACTGTGCCGGTGAATTTGACAGAATTCCTCGCTTCTGTGCACATTGTGAAATAGCACGGGGACCTCAAAGTTGTTCGCAACTGTCCACTTTCCTTGTCACCGAGTGTTTTAATGTTTTTCCTTCTTAGCTATTACTTATCTCGGCTCGGTCTCGGTTAGCCCGACTTGGCCGTGGTTGCGGGGGCCTAGTGTTAACGATTCGGCCCCCGGTACGGGGATGCCCGCGGCCATCAGCGGTCGAGCAAGAACTCTATGCCGCCGGCGGGTCACAAGACGCCCGGTCATAAGGTGTACGGGAACTGAAGCGGTACAAATCTGCTGACACACAGTCAGTGTTTCAGGTACTGACGTGTCGTTTGGGTCGGTAGGCTGCCGTGTGTACTCTGCCGGATCGCCAGTCTGTCGCCGGACTTGTGACTGAAATAACCATGGAACGCTGGAGAGGACGTGTTGCCTTGGTGACTGGAGCATCGGTTGGCATCGGACACGCTGTGGCCCGGGCACTGGTTGAGCGTGGTATGAAGGTCGTCGGCTGTTCCCGCAACATTTCCAATATTCAGGTGACACCAAAACTGACTACTGAGTTCGCCGGAGTCACCCACCTCCTTCTCTCCCCCCCCCCCCCCCCCCCCCACACCGAGTCAGTCTAAGTTTTATTTAAACACAACCGTGGTATGGTTGTGCCAAAAGTGACAATTTCATGAGATGAGGGATGGCCGTATGTCGGAATGACCATCTAAGGAAACTTTAGTACAGTTCAGTCTAAACTAACAAAACCTACGACTATGACTATTGTCAGTGACTGAGTACAGCTCTCGTTCAGTTCAGTTGTCGACTTCCGACAGCAACTGAAATTAAATTTTGCAGTTTGTCAGAGGCTTTTTTGTGTGTGTTCGTGTAATGTAATATATGCACTGACTGTCGTCTGTTCAATATATAAACAGCGATTCTCTCACTGCAGTTAAAACAGTTTCAGTGGCAGCAAAGATCCTACAACCCTACACAGGATCGTTGGTGGCAGCCGGCGGGAAGAGGACTGTAGCTCAGTGTACTGATTACGATCTGCCGCACCATTTGGTCAGATATCCTTTTCTTTTCAGGCCGCTGCCCAATGGAATCAACTCCCTAAAACTAAGCCATTTATTAACTCTTTAGAGCCCGAGCTCAACCACCCCCTGCCCACTACTGATGTCATAAGACAGGTTAACAAGATGGCCACCAGCCCAATATGTTGTTTTTATTCAGTGACCTGCCGTCGTCGTAGTCGTTGTGTCATGTATGCTGCCCGCGCGCACATGTATGCAAGCTCTCTGACATCAAGAAAATACTGGAAACCCTTTCCGTGCCTCTTTGCGCTCGCAAAACCCCAAACACATGAGGTCGTGTTAGCTCGCTTAGCTCGGCGGCGTTGACGTCACTAACTTTTTGACGTGTGCGAGGTTCTACATGGGTGAATGAATTCAGTCTTGTAACAAAGTCGTTCCCCTTTGACCAGTAGGAGCCACTTCAAGCCACTATTACGCAAGGCGTGGGCCTTCCCCGCTAGGCCCGAGACCGCAGCAGATTGCATAATAGTGGCTTGAATTGGCTGCTAGTGATCTGAAGGTCATTACAAGAAAAATAGCGATTTTTGCGTGGCTTTTTAAGAGTGAAGACACGTAGAATCCGGTGCGTTCCAAACACTGTCTCTGTCAAAACCCAACTGTTTCAGTAAGACTGACAACTACATCTGCTGCTTTTTTCACATTACATTGTGTTTTCTCCGGTGTGTAACATGTGGCTTTATGTGGTTGCTTTATGCTGCCTGTGTCGTCGACCGTCTGTGGCCGTGTTTTTTTTTTAAAGTGATTTTTGTTATTATGTACGGCGCCTAGAGCCTGTCGAGTGCGAACAAACGCCCTGTAAGTCTCCATTATTACTATTATTACTGATTATTACCATGTTGACCACATCACGTACACCGCTCACAGAACATTCATTTAACACCATTTTATTTCAAAACACTTTCTCAGCCGCTAAAAGGACAACTGAACGACTTGAATAATCTCAGCGGGAAGGGAAAAGGAGAGCTGTTATTGAACCAAAGTACATGTATGGATGAAGACAGAAGGCAGAAGTCGCCCTCTGACAGTAGAGCACTTAATGTTTGCACTTGGCGCCGGCACCGGACCCGTGGGACATTCACATTCTCAGTCCTGCTGAGCGATTGGTTTTGTATTAGTCTGTGTAACCCTAGTTCGGGCTAACCGATGAGTGTTCGAGGAAGACACATCCTCGATTACAGGAGAGGGGAACCGTGACTAGGGTAACCCATGCGTGATCGGGGAAGTCACATCCTCGATTACGGGAGAGGGGCGCCAGGACTAGTCTTGTATATATATAATAAGCCTATCGCCGTCTGTGTTACCATCATCACGTGTACCCTTCCGGCGGTTGTCTCAGCGCTACCTAGCCTTTGAGCAGCCGGGACGTCCTCTAATCCAGGATGTGACTTCCCCGATCACTCATGGGTTACCCGAACTAACCTTTGAGATGCTGTCATTGTGCGGATGTATACGTGTTGTGATCAGTACTTGACTGACACCACCAGAACGATATGTGAACATAGAAGTCTTACGGACCTGGGTGTGAAGGGAAATAGCATTTATAGGATCAAGGATAACTCTGACTGACTGCTTAATCACCCTCTTGTTCAGAAACTGAGTGAGGAGCTGAAATGTCAAGGTCAGCCAGGGTCCCTGACGGCGATGACGTGCGATGTATCCCAGGAGGACCAGGTGGCGGCCATGTTCCAACAGATCCGGCAGGATCCCAACCTGGGCCGTGTGGACGTGTGCATCAACAACGCCGGTCTTGCACATGATGCACCTCTCTTGACGGGACAGCCCAGCCAGTGGAGACACATGTTTGAGGTACAGCAAATGTCATTTGATCTAGGCGATCCTCAAACTCATTTTACCAAATGACAGTGGACATTCCCACTCGTATTTAACTAAGTCCTTTTTGAGCAGAACAAAAATGAATTGAATTCATAAACATTTGAATCATCTCTTTCGTGTCCGGTATTCAGGGCCCGTACGTCAGTAGAACTCGAGGTTAATGTAACCCACGGCTACTGGTCTAACCCAGACTAGGACAAAACAAACCCCAAAACAAAATTAAATAAAAAAGGGAGCGAAGAAAGAAAGACAAAAATCCTTCTATAACGGCTTAGACACCACGGTAGAATGGACCCGCTTCCTGATTTGAAACAAAAAAACAACAGAAAATTTAACCTAGTGCTAGTTTAGTTCGAGGTTAGACTCTAACCCGGGGCTAAACTCCCTAACCCTGACTTTTACATGCGGGCCCAGAAGGTCTTCATATTAACCAAGAGTTTTCGAAAATCAAGTCAGGGAGATTACTTGAAGTAACAGTAATATCAAAGAGGCATTGTCTTTGGTAATATTTCAGGTGAACGTACTGGGACTGTTGATGTGCACAAAGGAGTCGTTTAAGCTGATGCAGGAGAACAACGTCGATGATGGACACATCATTCTCGTTAACAGGTACACTGACACTGACGAATCGCATCCAACACTCCACGCCCAGAAACAGTACCTACAGTTTTCGACGGTTAATTTTGGAGCAAGAAGACGGGATTGGGGAGGTGTAACGTTCGGGCGTTGCAATCCCTTCGTTATACATGTACATGCAATTGAAGAAGCGGTCAGCACACGAGCAGTGTATTTGCAAACTTGAGACTTGGTAGTCATTGAAAAAGCTGTGAGAGTTTTCATACCAATCTCCAAAGCAAATGTGAGAAAACCCTCCCTTTTAAAGTTGTGATTTTTGCATTACTGTCGTGGTCAAGTGTCACGATAAATTTTAATCTCTTCTCACTGAATTACAACAATCATTTCAGTGGTTTTTTTATGGCGCTAATGTTAAGCATCAAGGATAAGATCAGACCAGACCTCACAAGACAAGACAAGACAAGACACGCAACGCAACGCAACACAACACAACACAACACAACACAACACAACACAACACAACACAACACAACAAAACTTATGTGAAGTTACAAGTGACGATATTTGGAAAGTGATCTCCTCCTAACGGCCGTCATCATACCAGTGCCTGTCGGCTCTCCATAACCCTGTTCATGATTGTACAGACGCAAACGCAAACCTCTTTCACTGTAATTGTGCGGAATTCTCCTTCCAGCATGTCCGGTGTTCGCGTGGTAAAGAACAAGGCGATCCACTGTTACGCTGCCACCAAGTTCGCCGTGACGGCCATCAGAGAGGGACTTCGCAACGAGCTCAGGGAGCTCAAATCTCACGTTAGAATTTCTGTACGGGTCTTTTTTTCTCCCCCATCAACAGTCTGTAGTACGCATATTTAGTCTCAACGTTGATTTGTTGTTGTAAGTACTGATGTCGTTATTTTTTGCTTTTGGTAATAATGAGAAATGGTATTTGTAGGGCGCATGTCTTTAAATAAAACTCAATGCGCTAGTCACTCACCGACACTCACGCACATTTCACAAACGATGGACAGACATACACTGGTGAAACTGACTAGTTACTGACACAGGAAATTACTCAGTCAGTGGAAGGCTTTGCACAAAAAGGAACGCTTTAAGATTGTCAAGTTCGCAAAAACAGACAGTGTGGGCACATTTCTCAGATTTGCAGGCAGAGAATTCCAAAAGTAGTGGTGGTGGCGGTGTTATTGTTAATGTGGCACACTCCGTCTCAGTGTCTACATTTTTCAGCACGGATGCCGGTGCTTGATTTATTGAAAGTGCCTGGAGTGGTTTCTTGGAATTTGTCCTCATGCATGACTTAGGCTGATGTCACAAAATAGACGAACAGACATCGGACACGGCTGGAACAAGAGCCGGGAAAATGAGAGCAAAAACATGCTGTGGTCGTATGTCACGAGAGGAACACGGGAAAACGCCGTGTTCTGTCGTGTTCGATTTTCGGACTGAAACGTCTTCCTTGTGACACCAGCGTCGGGCTGTCCACTGATTCAGACGACATCTCAGTAAAAGCCTGATTGTTTGAAGACACTGCTATTCCGCTCGATTCCTCTCAGTGACTGATTCTGTCGTTTTCGTTTCACAGCAAGTGTGCCCTGGATATGTCGAAACTGACTTCGTCGGCCGGCACGTCGGAGAGGAGAGAGCAGCGGAGGTTTACTCATCCATGAAGGTACGCCAGTGCTGTCATGTATGACAATCCACGACACACAAACCGCCTATATTCGTCACAAAAAGTTAAGGACCATCTTGCAATTCAGGGTGCTGTTGAATTATGGTCATAGCTTTTCAACTTGTTAGGACCAAGTAACCAAACCTGAGAGTTGTGTTCGCACGAAAAAGTCAGACTACGTTTTGACAGGAAGCAGGAAGGTTTAAGTTTGCAAGTAAGGCACACCGTGGCACAGTTTGAATAATTCGGCAAAAATCCCCAAATTCGAGTTACAACCCCCCCCCCCCCCCCCAACACGCACTACAACAACAACAACAAAAGCGATTCGCTTCATTTATGAAGACTGAATCAGTCTTTGAATACGGCTTCAAGTCTCACTTGAATGCTGCTAGAAAGAGGCGCGGAGCCATGATCAGTGAGGCATTGCATTATTTGTGTGTCTTCATTTACTATGTGTGTTTCTGCAAGCGGTCCCTGACTCCTGATGTTGATTGTACATAAGAACGTTTTCCTTTTGGTACCAGAAGGGGAGCCCGGATAGCCGAATGGTAGAGCGTTGGTCGGACTCTCAATGCTCGGGTCGTGAGTTCGAATCCCGTCAGTCTGGAGCCAAATATTTGTGCTGGCCTTTGTTTCTCGTTGCCCTGTCTTTGATATCACCCTTACGTGGTAAAAAAAGGACGTTAAACTCACGAACACCCACCCACCCCCTGGTACCAGAACCATGGACCGTGACAAACACATTATCGTTATTCTTCCAGTAGATGCTCATTCGAATTGTTCATGGAAACTATATCCCCGCTTTGATTATTTCATGATGTGCAGTGCATTCAGCCAGAGGACATCAAAGATTCCATCCTGTACATTCTGGATGCGCCCCCGCACATGGAGGTGATGAAAATACATGCAATGCCAAACGATGTTTTGGGGTTGGGGTTGGGTTTTTTGTGGTGGTGGTGGTGGTTGTTTGTTGTCTTTTTTCTTCGCGACCAAAATCATATAACGTTCAGTGAGCATTTTCCAAAACTCTTCTGACAGAGTCATGAAATTTCATGTAAGTGCTGTATCAGTCACGAAAATTGACGATGCAACAAAACAAAAACAAAACAAAACAAACACCGTTGCAAGAACCATTTTACATTCAGATAGCTCCTCGTAAGTGACGTACAGTAATATATATATATATATATATATACGAGTTGTGCTAGTGTAACACTGATAGCTGTCCAGGCACGAAAGTGTGGTTCATAGTACAGAAACTGGACAAGCATATCAATCGCAAACTGAACTTTTTTTTAAAGTTCTTCAGTGTACGTGTATTTGTCGTGTTCAAAATGAAAAAAAAATCGTTTGTTTCAGATCAACGATGTGACAATGCGGCCCACTGAACAAGTCACCTAAAACTGCCATCAGTCACTGCTACGCAGATGCTTAACACAGCAACATCCACAAAATTTTCACATTCCTGTGTTCTAATTCACATACGATTTGAGGCAACAAATATATACATGTATCTGATTTAAGCAACACATTTTAAAGCATCGTACAAAGTCAGTACAGAGGAAGTGTTTATTGCAGAAACATCTCAACGTTCTACACCATTAAAATTCCAATGTTATATTCCGGCCGAAGATACTAGGCGTTTGACTTGTAGACTTCACGTATGTGGAACGTAATTGAATTACAGCCGGGCACATGTACCGCCAAGCAGAATTTGCTAGAATTATACACTAATGACTGGAGCTGCTATACACAGAGAAATATTTCCGTAACTGTTTTTTGTTGTTGGATGAACTATTCACTTGAGAATGAAGGTAGGATCAACAGAATAAAAAGTCTGTGTATCGTCTATACAACAAGTAATAAAAGAAAAACATATCTGCAAGCGCATTTGTGGCTATTGTTTTGACCTGGGGGGTAATCATGTGTCAGCAAATGCATGAACAATGCGTCGAGTGTGTTGAGGCTGTTGTTGTTGTGTATGTATGATAAAGCCCTGGTTTCGTTTGTGTTTACAGACATACAGACAGACAGACAGACAGACATAATAGCTTGCTTACATAGAAACGTAAACTCCGTGCAACATGTTCCTCTCCATTCACTGATTTAGTAGCACAGACTTATTTCCAGTGTTGTTCTGTGAGTATGGTGTGATGCGCGTATGTCACTTGACGAGCTATCTTTTTCAATGACATCGGTCTCGATCTCGATATTAACTGAGAGGCGGGAAAACGTTTGCCGGCATTGTATTGTCTATTTATTAAACTGAAAACTAAGTACATTTATTACAGACAAAAGCGATGACGTGACACTCCGCAGAGCGACGTACGTATTGCTCAAAGTATACATATAAAATGTCAGTGCAGATCCGCCAAGATGATCTCACCCTCCCTTGCTCCCTCCCTCCGGCCTCTCCTCTCCCCCACCCCCCTCAACCCCACAACGTCGTCTCTCTGGAGCTGGTAGTTGAGCGAGGACAAAAGGTCTAGGCACTGAACTCTTTTATCGTTGGTAAATCAAGTTTCATTTTTCAATACAATACAATACAATACAATACAATACAATACATGTTTATTGTCATTAAAAGGATATTTCTCTTCAAGCCCGCCGAGCATTCAATACCAGAAAGATATAAAAACTACGTTGTTCACTAAATTACATAAAACAATATTTAAAATAATTAGCCCTCTCTCTCTCTCTCCCGTGTGTGTGTGTGTGTGTGTAAAGTTTCATGTTCCAGTTTTAAGTACGTTCTAACGTTTGTTTGTTTGTTTGATTGTTTGTTTTTTTCAAAACGGCAAGTTTGAAAATTGGTTGCATGACCAAAACTTCTACCGTTTTCAAATAAAGTTATTTCGATTTCAATTTCTCGCTTTGAACTAAGTTAAATATGCGTGCTACTCGGAACTAGCAGTTTGGTCGCCAGCAGAAAAGAGTCCAACGCCATGACTGCTCGGATTTCGTCAGTTTTGTTGTTCAGTGGGACGAATCATAACATCGTTCACCTGAAAGAAGAATGAAAAAACAAACAAAACAAAAAAAAAAAACATCTGCCACATTACAATGAACTGCCATTTGGAACTCGGTAGAAACCGTGCGTACGCAGATACGATACATAGAGGCCGCGGGATATGCGTGCTGCACGTGATTCAGTATGCGGTAGACGGCGCTAGGACCAGAAAGGGCCCCGTATCAAATTACGAGTTGATTGGCAACCGGCCCTTATGCCCGCGGACTTTCACTAGTAATATCACAGCGTCAAAGTAGTCCAAGAATGCAGTATGTGTGTGTGTTGGTATGAGTGCGGGAGTACGCACATTGAATCACTCTGTGAGCATTTTGCGCTATATAAGTACAAAATTCATTATTATTAAAAGACGGAGGAAATAGCAAAGACAAAAACTTCAAAGTGGTCCAAACTGCAGAGCAGACGGAAGAAGTACAAAAGGCAAGTCAACCAAAAACACGTTTTACTACGGGAAATCAGTCGTGGCCGTTTGAGTACGGGAAGAGATTTTCAGTCAAGTTAAGAGAATTTTTTTAAAAAATGCACCTATCACTGATTCCGTGAGTCAGTACTAGTAGTAACACACTTGTGAGAGTTGGAACAGTTGTGCCTGCTACAAAACGCCCTATCTCCCTTTAGCACCTAGCTCCGAGCCCGCCACAGCCATTTTGCCACGGATTACGGCCCCTGAATGACATCACGGCCTCTATCGTGTTCGGACCATCGTGTTCCGTCGCCAAACATTTTGATTTTGAAGTGGGGCTGGATTGGACACACCCTCAGGGCCGAGCCATATAAGCAGGGGACCAGCTGGACTGGAGTGGCAAAAGTAGTCCAGAACAGAGTGCGATGGCGAAGGGTTGTCGATGGCCTATGCTCCACTTGGAGCCAGGGGCCGGGTAAGTAAGTAAGTAAGTAATCAATGGAAAACAGCTCAGTCAAAACACACTCCGGAAAAATGAGGGCAAAGGCATGTTGTCAGTAACCGCATGTCACACGAGAAATACGGCAGAACGCCATGTTCGCTGTTTGTTCGGACTAAAACCCACTCTCGTGTGACACAGGCCTCAATGACTAGTAGAGTTCTGAATGCGGACGTCTACTGGCCACGTGAACTGGGCCTTTACATATATTAGAAGACCCTGCAAGTAGTATATTTACCTCCACGTGCGGTGGCGCATCCAGCATGTACAGTATTGCATTCGTGATGTCCTCTGGCTGGAGGCACTGGTCAAAACATACAACAAAATGCCATACACTCCCTGATACACGTCGTTGGACTCTCAATGCTCGGGTCGTGAGTTCGTATCCCGGCTGGGGCCAAATATTTGTGCTGGCTTTTTCATCGTTGCCCCGTCTTTGATATCACCCGTATGTGGTGGAAAAGGACGTTAAACCCCCAAACACCCACCCACCCACCCTGATACGCGTATGTCATGAACTTTGCAACAACAACAACGCGCGGCTGCCATTTACTTTTGTTTTACAGCCATTCCAGATAGTGGGATGACCCGTAAATGCCTGGTTAGTAAGTTAATGGAGTAAACACTGATCTACCATCTTCAAACAGCAACAAATAGTTTTACTCTGTTTCGGTTTAAATGTAAACAGTAGAATTTTGGATCCAATCATGGCAGATTCTGGTGTTTCTCAAATCCATAAATCAATCCATCCATAAATTAATGATGATTTTTGTTTGTTTAATTTTGGTGATGCCACTGGTGCACAACCCCAAACTTACATGGTAGTAATTGAGTTAATTACGGTCTGATTTACACTACTGTGTTACAAATACAAAAGAACACAGATACGAGCATCAGCCAATCTCGTCAGTATTTATTCGTCGTGAGGCATACGAACCAGAGTTAGTTAGTTAGTTATTTAGGGCTTAACGCCGCGCAAGCAACAAAGACTATTTCGCGGCTAATACGAACCAGAGATTTGCTGCCAGTTGAGCTATTTTACTATCAGTATACCTTCATATTGCTGAACAAAGCATTCGCCCTGGTCTGACCCAAACAACGGGGATGGAACTGCGACTGCACGATGCCAGGGCACACTTCCTGTTGGCAGACAGCAAACTTTAACTCTGAATTAAAACCGGCTAGGGTAACAAGCGATAGGATAAAACACACCAGCAGACAAGACATACACGTATGTGTCTGATAGGACTAATTCAACTGACACTTTCAAATTCAAGGTACGTCTCTTGTTTGTCGTTCTTGACTTGAAACTATCGAAGCTTTCTCCAACTGACACCCATTAGATCTGTTAAGTGACTGACGCAGTGTGTGTGTGTGTGTGTGTGTGTGTGTGTGTGTGTGTGTGTGTGTGTGTGTGTGTGTAACACAAACTCAGAGCAAAGATCCTCTATACAATTGTATAGAGGATCTTTGCTCAGAGGGAGAGAGAGAGAGAGAGCAGAAAGTCAGCCTTACGGAAATCCTGATAGGTGATTTGTTTGTCCTCAGCTCATTTCTCAGCCCCTCCTTAATGGCGGTCACAGCAAACTTGGAGGCAGCGTAACAGTGACCCCCTGGTGACTTGGGTACTCGAACCCCGGCCATACTTTGGACATACAGGAAAACACATACGTATTAAAACTGGACGGATCAATCAGTGGGCGAGTTTGTGCCATAGCTGACTGTCAGCCGGGAACCGAGCTTGGAACCGCCGGAACCGAACCGCGCCAGACCCACTTTCTTCCTTGCGTTTACACTGCGGTTTTGTAGAAGGTGCGCTGACCTGTTATGTAATGTTGACCTGGCAATGGATTCCAACTCAAGACCCGCGTCTTGATTGGAAATAGAAATAAAGACTAAGGGAGGCTACCGGCCCCCGTAGTGTAGTGGTTAGCACTTCGGACCATGGACCGGGAGACCCGGGTTCGAGTCCCAGCCGAGACAAGCGGGATTTTTCCTACCTAGGTCGGCCCCTACCCAGAGCGGGTGTGCTATGGGCCCGATGGGGAGGCTGTTGCCACACAGCCGAGATTCACCCACTTCACGGGTGCGACTTTGGGGGTGCTTCCCTTAGTATGACACGTCTTATGATGTGGATGATTACATGGCCGGCACCGCAGGTGCCGTAGTTCCCGGGCCTGGTCAATGCCGGGATATTTATGACAGGAAGCGAGGAATGCGGCCCTGTCCCGCAGTCCCAAACCACATGGACCTCCATAGCATCATCTTACTATCATCCTCATCTCCATCATCATGCATAATAAAAATTGTCCCGGCTTCTGAGTCCTCCGTGGGTTCCACCCATTATCTGGGAGGAACACCACTGGAGCTGGCAAAGAGTTGGGACAGCAAAAAAAAAAAAAAGACTAAGGGAGGCTGGCATGCAGCTTTTCTTCGCAGCCATTCTACTATTCATCGTCAGAAACACACCTGTACGGCAAGTGGTATGGCGAACAGAACTTGCGGGGTTACTGAACTGAGTTACATTCTCACCTGTTGACGAGAATGATGTGGCCATCCTTAACTTCCTTCTCCTCCATCAGTTTATAGGACTGTTGCGTGCACATCATCAGTCCCAGCACGTTCACCTGAAACAGCAGACTTTCTCGCTCAGTTCACAACGCTGGTCTTCAGAGTTCTTCGATCGTATTTTAATGTGCCTTGTGGCACATGACTCGATCTCTAGAGAGCTTCAAGCTGGACGGCGCTAGTTTCCACACAAATCCCTTGAGCATATCCCGGGCTAAACTGACGTTGTCACGCCCGTTCTTCACGGTGAGACATGGACACAGCACTGATCCAGTCAGTGAAGCAGCACCGGCGGAAACCTGCTGAAGAGCACCGCGGACTTCATCACCGACTACCGACCTAGCCATCTGAAACCAGTGGCAGCTCACTCCAGCACACTGACAAGAGGAACAAGAGTCCCTGCTCAGATCAGGCCAGAAGCGTGTGTGTGTGTGTGTGTGTGTGAGAGAGAGAGAGAGAGAGAGAGAGAGAGAGAGAAAGAGAGAGAGAGGGGGGGGGGGCAAAGGCGGGTGGGGTGATCGGAATACTGTGACGCAGGTTGCTAAACGATGCAGGCTTCCGATTTTCACTCCCTCGTCGCCGACTAAGCGATTGATCAAGATGGCCGCGGGTGTCAGTCATCTACTGACGTTTTCCTCTACACAAATTACTGAAAAGCCATATATTGGCAGAAGAAACCTCAAACATTTCTCTCCACTGGCTGGGTTCCCCGGTCAGGAGAGGAGCTGTGTTGCAGAGACCGGCGTTGTTGATGCACACGTCCACACGGCCCAGGTTGGGATCCTGCCGGATCTGTTGGAACATGGCCGCCACCTGGTCCTCCTTGGATACATCGCACGTTATCGCCGTCAGGGACCCTGGCTGCTCTTGACCTTTCAGCTTCTTACTCAGTTCCTGAACCAGAGCGGGGTAACGGTGATTAAGTGTTTATCCGTGATCCAGTAAATGCCATTTCCACATCCCCCCTCCCCCCCCCCCCCCCCGCGCCCCAAGCGCCCCCGCAATTGCTAAACTTACACTGAAAACTTGAGCCAAACGCATGTCAAGTTTTCCCCCCCCCCCCCCCCCCCCTGAGCTTGTTATCCTGACTCGATGAAAATAGGTTGTGCCAACCATGCAGTCCGTCTGGCTTGATTTGGGAATCAGTCAGCGAATCATCAGGTGAAACTTTATTTTTCAGTGGCAGAGGAAATTAACGTAGACCGACTGAGAGCCAGTTTTCACACCCGCTGCTGTTGCTCAGCAATGCTAAGTTCTAATCTACCGAAATCTACTTAGTAAAACAGCATATTTTTTTTTATGGGTCACTGCTTTAGGAAGAGGAACTAGCCTGCCATGCATAATACGGTAGAAAGACCAGTCGATGGGTTAAAGCCAGAACGACGTAACTCAAAAAAGAGAATACCTCGATTCTCCTCAGTAAGTTTGTACTATGGCGCTATACTGTATCTAATGTCACGTGGTTCTGGCTTTAACCCATCGCAGTGTAAGTACTTCAAGTGACGGGGAGCCGGGATAGCCGAATGGTAGAGCGTTGAGTTTTCAATGCTCAGGTCGGTCGTGAGTTTGAATCCCGGCTGGGGCCAAATATTTGTGCTGGCCTTTTTCTCGTTGCCCCGTCTTTGATATCACCCAGAGGTGGTGGCCGAAAAGGACGTTAAACTCCCAAACCGGCACCCACCCACCCCGCCCACTTCAATCAAGTAAGTGACAGGTTTGTTGAATGCTTTGGTCTGGCACAGTGGGCGGTTAAGATACGAGAAGAAACGAAAACCAAAGATAAGATAAACTTTATTCCTCCCTCAACTGAGGGGAAATTCACTTAACAATAAAACTATGACTCGTCATCAGCAGACCGGCACAGCCACGATTGATTACTGTGAGCCGCCAGACGCGTACACACACACACACACACACACACACACACACACACACTGACACACATATCAGTTATATGGTGCCCGGCGATGCCGCACTGGCACCTCTGTGTGTGTGTGTGTGTGAGGTGTGTGTGTGTGTGTCAGTGTGTGTGTGTGTGCCAGTGTGTGTGCCGGTGTGTGTCAGTGTGAGATCGTGCGGTGGGACAGATCTCAGTCTAACTGTACTGATCACTGCTGTAATCACGAACTCGTAGCGGCCTTCTCGACCACTGACTAGTCTGCAAACGGCGCGTGTGTACGTACCTTAAGACTGGCGATGTTGCGGGCACAGCCGACGACTTTCATACCGCGTTCCACCAGTGCCCGGGCCACAGAGTATCCGATTCCGGACGAAGCTCCAGTAACCAAAGCAACACGTCCTTTCCAACGTTCGTTGATCGCGTGTTGTGGCGTTGCCGAGGCGGCCATGGTTTCAGTACCAGATTCAAGTTTGTAGCTTCGCTTTTCAGTCTGTTCCGGCGCAGCCAATATGGCCGCACTAAGAGCTTAGCCGGCGGCCTTTCAGTGCGAGGCGTTCGTCGAAAATGGTGAACAGCAACTGAACGCGGCCTGGTGTGAGGCATGTCACATACTGATCAGTCAGTCGTCGTTTTGCGCGGGAGACCGGGCTTATCACTACCACTGTGACTTGCACAGCGCTTGCAGGAGAGAGGGCAGGCATGGGTGTTCGGCTTCGTATGCTTCCTGGTTTTTGTCGAATTCGTACTTGTGACGCCGATTACTTGTTCAATCGTCGGTGTGGCGCTGACCCCCTGCTGCGGAGACGCCCGGCGGGATCCGCGGCAACCCTGTGTCATTTGGATCAGCCTCAGCCGGTTATGACTCAGGCTCAGTGATACTAGTATACCCTGACAAACTGATAAGGTAATGTCCCGCCGGGTATACTGCCAGGCCGTTTTGTGTCCGGCCTCAGTGAAATGGCTTAGGCCGTTTTCAAAAATCACCATGCCGCTCAATGTTTACTCAGTAGTACGTTGCAGGCACTCCGCTGCGTGCACTCAGTGGTTGCCCGGCAGAGTCACGAGAGTTCAGTGCGAAATCAGTACTGACACTTAAATTTTTAACTGCTGCATACTGACAACTGTTGAAGATTGTGTTTAACTGATGATTTCAGTGCGGCGCCCGGCATACATGCAAATTCAAAGTGAGTGGCCGATATGTTTCGCGGGCCGTCAGTTGTGATCAGTACACCCGTCTAAGTCAGTGTAAGCACGTTGTGTAACTTCACACACACACACACACACACACACACACACACACACACACACATTGTCACACCGTGCACACACACATTGTCACACACACACACACTGTCACACACACACATCACAGTTGACACACACACACACACATTGTAACACACACTGACACACATTGTCACACACACACTGACACGCACACACTGACTCGGACACACATTGTCACACACACATTCACACACACACCGGCACACGGCACACACACACACACACACACACACACACACACACCGGCTGAAACGACTTAGTTAACACTGAAAGAATCTATTTTTAATTTCGTGCGATACATTTTCACAGTACTGTTACCAGTATACGTTAGTGTCACACTGACTTACGCACTGAGCCGGCATGCTCTCGCCGGGACGGACAGCAGGCTCTCTCTCTCTCTCTCTCACACACACACACACACACACACACACAACTAGCGAAAACAATATTTCAGTAGAACTTTATGTAGGCCTACAGCCAGAAACTGAATCCACTGCAGAAATATGTCAAACGTTAACAATCAAGGAAGTGAATTTATAAAAGAAAAGTTGCCCCGAAGGAGCAAAAGTAAAAAAAAATCTACCATGTGGCAAAAAAAAGGGCAAACAAAAGGACAAAAAAGGGGGGGGGGGGGGAGGCGGCTGGGGGCTAAGTCCTATTACACTGGGTGGTCTGTCACTGCCTGCACCTGTGAGGGTGACAGCCGGCGTTCGGAAGCGTTCAACAACAGCATGCGTGAAGCGAATGAGAGCCTTGGTTTGAATGTTATTGTAAATAGTAATACAGGCGATCCGATTTCATCATAGATGTTCTGTGGGTTGCACCACCACAACATTAACCGAAAAGCAAACAACTGTGCACTCGTAACCAACGATTTCATCAGGCTTCTTCTGTGGGACGCACCATCACATCGTTAACCTGAAAGCAAAACAACTGGGCACTCTTAACCAACGCCAACAAGTCAGTAACGAACCTTGGATGACTTAGGAAAAAAGTTGAACAGCTATTAAACTTAGAAACTAGGCTAGTTTGGCAACATTTCTGAGAGGCTCCACCTCTAAAAAGTGAAGATTTTCTTCCTTTTTTCCTTTGTTTTTGTTGGGGTTCTGCCGATTTTACAATAAAATCTGATTCGTGATTGGACGCAGTGTAGGTGTTCAGTAATGGAAGAAAACTATATTCAGCCTCTCCACACGTACCTCCACGTGCAGAGGAGCATCCAAGATGTAGAGAATAGTGCTCGTGATGTCCTCTGGTTGCAGGCACTTTCAAAACACAGAAAACGCACTTAAGCATAATAAACATATTATTTTCTCAAGAAACTGCAGAGACAAACCAGAAACAATACGTCCGAATCTCTACTCAAACAGTTTCTCAGTTTCTTGTCAGCAAACAGCAACAGCAAACGACACACAAGAAAACAAGTACTTGTCGCAACGCAACAAAACCTGCAACCAAAACTGACGATACTCTTATCGTGTCTTCGTGGCTTTAGAGTCTCCACCAAGACATAAATAGATGTATGAAAATCTTTCAGTCTGTGTCGCTTCTTGCTGAACTGGGGGCTCAAAGCGTTCATCTACCTTACCACTCATCAATAATGGCTATAATAAACGGACCATTGTATTTCTACAGAAACAGTTGTACTGTTGTCACACAGGCGCAAAACCTCACCTGTAGTTCAAATACACTTATAAATAACTTTTAAGGGGTGGGGGCGCTCGTTGGGGTGAGCGGTGGTCTAATAGGTAGCGCGTCGGATTCAGCCGCTGCGCTACTGAACGGCCGCCACCAATGTCACAGCGATGAAGCGTGGGTTCGAGCCCATGCCGAGCTTGTGATACTGTTTTTTGTTGTTGTTGTTTTTTTGTTTTTTTTGGGGGGGGGGGGGGGGTTGGCTGCCGGGCTGCTCATCGGGGTTTTTTCTCCGGTTTGTCCGGCTTTCCTCCCCCAGCAAAACTGTAAAAAATATAGGTATAGGTATTGGGTGGCGCTGCACCGCGGCGACACGCTTCCCCCGGGATAGGCAGCCCGAATTTCCCCAAAGGGATAATAAAGTAGCAAAACAAACAAACAAACAAAAAAATGTATTTCCGTATCGTACCTGAAAAGATGAGTACATGGCCTTTCCCTTTGCCTCGCCCATGTACCGTGGAGCGAATTCTGTCTCAACGAAACCGGGGCACACTTGCTGTTGGCAAAAAACAAACTGTATCATACTAAACGCCCGTCCGGCCCGCCCTCGTGTACACACGCACGCACAAACATCAAGCGTGCACGCTAAAAATCCTACGTCCATCATCCATAGCGGCAGCAGGCTTTCACTGCTTCGTCCTCCAGCTCTGCGGCGCCATCAGCATTTCAGAAGAGATGGACATGTGTGCCAAGGAGGAGTCTTCCATACCATAAATAACTGACGAACACTCTTGCGTATTTGGTCTAATATTGACAACCTTTCAGTCAGTCCAGGCAATGCCTACCCTCCGAACAGAAGACAGTTGAATGAACTGGCCAATCTCGGCATCCCAACCCAGGGGCGCCGGAACCGGGGGGGAGGGGGGGCAGGGGGGGGGAGCTGCCCCCCCCCCCTGTACCCAAGCAGGGGGGGGGGGGGGGGGCAAGAGTGTCTTTTTGCCCCCCCCCCCCCTGAAAAATCAGGTGACTATGGCAAGAGGGGCGGCAAAGCCATGGTCTTGCCCCCCTACCCCTCTTCCTGCTCTCTCCCTCATCCCACCCAACAGAGAACTGTTTTTGCAGACCGAAGGCTGTCCGCTCCTCTGATTGCCTCCCCCCCCCCCCCCCCCCCCCCCGCTTTTCACTTTTTTCGGGCAATGTCCTTCTTTTCAGTGGCTCCCTGGTTCGTAAAGGTGTTTTTTTGTCTGCGCAGCATCTGATCGCCCCCCCCCCCCCCCCCCCCCCCTGTTCACTTTCTTCGGGCAACGTTCTCCCCTCCGAGATTCTGCCCACCCCCTCCCCCCAACATCTTCCGGCGCCCCTGCAACCACACTGACAAATATATCTGGTAGCTGTTCAGATGATTTCTCGCTCATTGATACTTATATAACTTCTAAAAGGAAGGAAAAGCAGTGTGAAGGTTTCCACATTAAGTAGGTCTTAGCGGCAGCAGGCTTTCACTGCTTCATCCTCCAGCCCTGCACAAATGTTTTAGCCGCCTCCCAGCCGGTCAGGATTCTAACTCATAAACCGAACAAACGTGTGATTGCAGGCACCAAAACGTCGAAACAGTTGGAAAAGGAAACGGTAATGACTGGGAAGTGGTTTTGTTACTATTCTTTTCTGCCCCACGTTTTTTTTTTTTTTTTTTCCCACACAGTCCATGGTCTTTTGTCACCAAAGGATGGGTGTTGTGATATTTTTACTATTGTTTTCTGGTCTTTTTCTCGCCCACCGTTTCATTTTTTTTCCCCGCGCCGTGTGTCAGTACGTCCGCAGAGTTACCCTTTGTTTGTTTGTTGAACGGTTATGTCCCATTTGTTTCAGTGTCCTGAGGAAGGCGAAAGCCGAAACGTTGACCTGTGCCGTCCTTTGTGAAAGTTATGTGGTTTCTGTCCCTTTTATGTCGCTTTTATTTGTCGAAACAGTCGTCATCATTACAGTCTTTTTAGGAACAGGATGACCACTTGATACTAGTATACTCCCTAGACACAGGGTCGTGACTGCGAGCACCACAGAGTCCTTACAGCCCTGTCAGACGTGGCAAGATTGCTCGCCAACCAGAGGTAAAAATTAATGCACTCCTAGCCAATTAAATTGGCTTGCCAGCGGCACCAGCACCCTGTCGCCGGCTCGCCAGGGAAGAGAACACGGTCCTTTTCCTCGCCACGCTAAAGCGCACGGTTACACGACTGCCAGTCTGCATGTTGCAGTACTCGGCTGCCTGCTGGCAGGCAGCGGTTTTTTCCGCACACGCAGCCTGCGGCGTTGCAAGATTTGGGCAGTAATTGGTTAATTGGCTGTACGGGCTGCCTGTGGCTAGCTGGCTGCCAGGAAAAAGAAAACGGCTTTCTATTGCCGCGCCGACACCAGCAAGGGGGATATGCCAGCTGGCCGCCAGCGATTTAATTTTTTGCGTTTCCTGCGTTTCCAGCCCTGCAAGTGCAGATCCTGGCAGCGTGTAGAAGCGGCCCTAATCAATCGCCACAGACCGCGCGTATCGCTCCGTGTGTATTGTCCAGCGCAAAGGCCGGCGGGGCAGTCCGCTCAGCCTCACTGCACGCTCATAGCGTGTGAACAGAAAAGCCGTTCGGTGAGCGTGCGAAGCCTCCGCAGGCTCTCAGCGTGCGCCGCGGCCCTTACCGAAATTCTAACGTGTGATTTGAGTTCCCTCAGCTCATTCCGCACCCCTTCCCTGATGGCTGTCACGGCGAACTTGGTGGCGGCGTAACAGTGGACGGCCTTTCTTTTTGGTACTTCGAAGCCTGAGGTACTGTGAACATACAAGGGCAAAAGAACAAAAATTAATATATATACTTCAGACTTCAAATGCTTTCCGACTTTAAAATCCTGAGTCTGTTGAACCCACCTGTTGACGAGAATGATGTGTCCATCATCGATGTTGTTCTCCTGCATCAGCTTGAACGACTCCTTCGTGCACATCAGCAGTCCCAGAACGTTCACCTGAAACAAAGAAGTTGGCTCTCTGATTTTCATCTCCTTTTTCACCACAGCATCTTCAATGGCTGTGAGCCGTGTACACCAACCTGTCCGGCCATACCACAACTCCTATACTCGTACCATTTACCCAACCCGTCTCCATAGGGGAGCCGGGGTGGTCGAATGGTAGAGCGTTGGACTTCTAATGCTCGGGGCGTGAGTTTGATCCCGGCTGGGGCCAAATATTGTGCTGGTTTTTTCATCGTTGCCCCGTCTTTGATAACACCCTATGTGGTGGAAAAGGGCGTTAAACCCCTAAACACCCACCCACCCAACCCGTCTCCACAAACAGAAATGATGATGATGATGATGATGATGATGGATATAGCGCACGGCTCCACCCTAACTGAGTGCTCGTGGCGCTTAGGGAAAGGTTTTGCAAGAAAAGATAGTGAGAGAGAGAGAGAGAGAGAGAAAAGCGCTGCAGATGATTACTAGCGTGAGGCACTGAAGAGATGAGTCTTCACGCGTTTGGAGGGAGCTCTACCCACAAAAATGATACTGTGTCGACCTATTTGTACCTCAAACATGTGTCTCCACTGGCTGGGCTGTCCCGTCAAGAGAGGTGCATCATGTGCAAGACCGGCGTTGTTGATGCACACGTCCACACGGCCCAGGTTGGGATCCTGCCGGATCTGTTGGAACATGGCCGCCACCTGGTTCTCCTGGGATACATCGCACGTCATCGCCGTCAGGGACCCTGGCTGCCCTTGACCTTTCAGCTCCTCGCTCAGTTTCTTGTTCACAGAGGAAACGGTTTGTGACGGTTCAATTACTAATAACAGTGAACTCTACGGTGGCATCTCATGTTGGCTGCAACAAAAGCACAGAATGCAGACTTTACATGTGCTGCATTTTGACCGGTCACTGACGGACTCAAACTGGCCGTGCTAAGCCGTGAAAGAAGGGAGGGAGGAGGGGGAGGGGGTGGGGGAGAGGCCGGGGGTCAAGGGGAGACTCTGATCATCTTCCGCCTCAGAACTGGACACAACAGGCTGAGACACCATCTGCACAGAAAGATGCGCCTTGTGCCGTCCCCGATCTGCTTCTGTGGACAGGCATTGCAGAACACATACTACAGGACTGCAAGAACTTCCAGACCCTGAGGGAAGCGACTTCAGTTGGCCACAACCAGTCCTCCTGCAACAGAAGCTGTACAGGCCGGTGGAAGAACTCCAGAACTGAGACCACCAGATTCATCTCAAGCGCCTGTCTCCCAGTGTGATCACGGCGACCCGGCGAGAAGAAGAAGAAAGGGGGAGGCTCAGTGCAGTAAGTTGTAAAGAAAGCCGGGCCAGTGTTTCATCAGTTCCAGTTTCGTCAAGCTTCATTCGGGCAGGGGGAGCCGGGGTGGTCGAATGGTAGAGCGTTGGACTTCTAATGCTCGGGTCGTGAGTTCGATCCCGGCTGGGGCCAAATATTTGTGCTGGCTTTTTCATCGTTGCCCCGTCTTTGATATCACCCTATGTGGTGGAAAAGGACGTTAAAACCCCAAACACCCCCCCCCCTCATTTGGGCAGGCTAAGTGTGCTGAGGCTACCACAGTAGCTCTTCACTATACTTCAGTAAGACTCTGCTTTATCATCACCGACAACTAATTTGCAAACCGTAACTAACACACCCGGCGGCGGGCCACAGCTGTCGCCTTGCGCCCCACCCCCCCAGGGGGGGGGGGGGGGGGAGAGCGGAACTGATGACATGCAAACTTGCCCGGCCCGTCAGTTGAATAAGTGTGTACAGCATCAGTTAACCAGCTATAAGTCGTAGTGCATGAGCAATAATTCACCGTACTAGTATTAAAAAAAAAAAGAAGCCATTTCTTTCACACAAAAATTTCATTTTAGAACTGAAGCCGCCCGGGTTTTGCAACAAAGGGATTGTAGTACTGTGTGAGATGCTTACCTGAAGACTGAAAACGTTGCGGGCGCAGCCGACGACTTTCATACCGCGTTCCACCAGTGCCCGGGCCACAGCGTATCCGATGCCGGCTGATGCTCCAGTAACTAAGGCCACACGCCCTTTCAGTCGCTCCATTGTTAACAAGACGGGTGCTTGAAGTGACAAGGCTCACCGGAGTCGGCGTTCTTGACACAACTTCAGGTTTTGTGATAGAGACTTGTGGTTTGGAGGCTAACTGTGCCGGCAGCACACTCACTGTCAAAACACTACTGTTGTCTGGTCACGGTTAGACCGAGCATGTCTTTCGTTCTTTATGAATGAAGTAGGTCAGGCTGCTATGCGTGACTGCTCTCCTTTCAGTTATATTAGACTGCAACGGGCAATGTGCAGGGCGTCTCTTTAGTTGTGACTTCCCCGATCACTCATGGGTTACCCGAACTAGGCGTCCCTCTAATCGAGGTGACTTCCCCGATCACTCATGTGTTACCCGAACTCTCGGCAATGCGACTGAATCTGTGCGCACGTTGCGCCTGTCGACCCGTACAATATGCATTAATTACTGGGAGGAATAAAAACACTGAAATTTTTTTTTTTTTTTTTTTTTTAACTGCTACTTTATTGTCCCTTTAGAGAAATTCGGGCTGCACTCCACAGGGGAAGTGCCACCCAACCTACCTATGCTGTTTTTGTCGCTGTTTTTTGTTTTGCTGGGGGGAGGAAAGCCGGATAACCCGGAGAGAAACCCCCGATGAGCAGCCCGGTAGCCAGGAAAAACCGGTATCACATATCAAAAGCTCGTCCTGGGCTCGAACCCACGCTTCGCTGTGACAGCGGTGACGGCCGTTCAGTGGCGCAGCGGCAAGGTCCGACGCGCTACCTATTAGACCACCACTCATCAAATGTAGAAATAGCATGCGCAGCACACACGCTCACCCCTGTTACAATGAGACTGCAATCTTTTCTACCCAGTTTCTCCAACAGTTGAACACACACACACACACACACACACACAGAGTTCTACAGAACAAAGGTGTTTTTCAGTCCCATCAATATATTTCGTTATGAATTTGACAATATATAAAACGAATCTTCACGACTGAAACAAGGCTGTACAAGGTTAAAACGCGTCTGTGAGATGTACTCTTTACTTCTCAGCAAAGTGCCTCGAATAGTAACAACATACTTCAATATTCAGGAGGTACTCTCCGAGGAAAGAACACAATAATCACAGCCCACTCTGACAAAACGAACTGGCAAGCGTACCCTAAGCTGGCATTTGAAAAACTGAACATCGGAGAACATTTCCAAACTATTTCTTTCTGTTTTTATCTGCATGTAGATTCAGGCTGGGGAATTGCTGAGGGAAAAAAAAAAACAAACTGAAACCTAGGCCACGGTGCAGCAGTTGTGAACTACTGTGGGACCACAGGGGCAACACCCCACTTCAGAAAAACAAATTTTAGCATTTTTAAAGGCATCTAGTAGCCTCTACTGGCACCCAGAAGTTAAATTTATACTGCCTTGGTACTGACATGCAAGCCTTCAAAACTGAAGTCCCATATACTATTACATGTATCATGATACATGATTATGTGTGCAACCTTTTCCCCTTCCTTTTTTTTTGGCTGAAACTTATTATTTTTGGCTGAAAGGATAGGAAACTGGACTGAAAATTGCCAAATGATTGACATTTCCCCAGCCTGTAGATTCTTAACTTTTTATTTTGCTGTGAGCCCGAAGACAAATTTACGTCTTATGTAATGTTAAATCAAGGGTTACAAGCCAAAATATACCATCTGTCTTCTTTCAATAGTAATTCGTTAGTACCTTTTGTCAGGGAACTCTTGAAATGGACACTAAAGCTTTTGTGGTTTGTTGGGGGTTTATCTATTCTCAATATAAAACCAGATGAACAAAGCCATACGGATACTGCCGTGCCTCAGTTTACGAAACCCTGCTCTTTAATGCTGCACACTAAATGATCTGATCTGATCTAATGTCCACTCTTTTAAAGCATGTTATGTAAAAGAAGAAAATGACAACAACATGTTTTATTAGAAAAACAGATAACTGTCTTAAAAGACCAACTAACTAACTTCACAACTGTCATAGTATTGCACAGACATAACGTCTACACCATGACCCAGTCAACCGTCCAAAATGAGAATCTCCAAAAAAAAAAAAAAAAAAAAACTGAACAAATGCAGCAGTTGAAACACAGAATCACAAGAAATAAACACTAATGAATTATGATAATTTATAGCAAGATGCAAGTTGGCAAATGCAAACTGCTGTAGTCAGAGTGGGCAACAAAAGCACAGTACACAGGAATGGAGAATTACTGTACATAAAGTGGAAAAAATGAAGAAAAAAATCGGGTCTGAACAAATTCACAAAAATAAAAACAAAAACGCCAGACAAATCAACTACAAAAACAACAAAATCCAACAGAAGATGCCCCTTGAGTCTTAAAACACGAACAGTTTTCACTACAACACAACACTTTTTACACACAGCGCACGGTATCTCCGACAACAGACATGTCAATCACAGGGACGACACAAACTTGAGCAAAAGTCTTGGGTCAAACCTAATATTTCCATTGACTGAAACTTTGGAAGTGATTCTACCTCCGGACAGAAATTAAGATATTGTGACGCTCCTTAATATGACAAATGAACCAAATGCAACTAAAAATAAAATAAATAAATGCAACTGTGATTTTTTGAAAAACTTGTGACAATTTGTTTTGTTTTTTTTTCATTAATTTAACAACTATTGCTCGTGATTTCTTTCCTTATACGAGGGGTGTCCCAGAAGTTGCGTCACTAGTGCTGTAAAATGAAAGCGAGTAAACCTAATCCCACCAAACCCCTGCATGTTCTTAAGACATATCTCTTCACTAGTCATGCAAAGTTTCAAACGCCTCCTTCACATGAGAAGACAAGTACGGGTACCTAATAACCTTGAATTTAGTATGGTGCTGAACTGTGAAATGACGGCTTTTTACAGGTCTGGGGCTTTGTCTGTCCAAACCATTATAAGGAACCTCCTTGCACATACCACTCACTGGCTGTTCTGGCTTTTTTTTTTTTTTTTGTCATCAGGTGTGGGTACCCACTTTATCATAAAGGTTTCTTTACAAATTTGTTCATTGATTCACGTGTCTTATTGTGGGTGTTGAGATACAGATTTCTTTTTGCGGAGAGGAGGGGGAACTGCTGATCAAATACGTTTATTTCCTTGCCCGTAACTGTTAATTGTTGTCACACGGTCATCGGTTCATCAGTTGAGCCGCCTTTTTCAAACAGAAAACAATCTGTAGATGTGCACACCATACACACTGAAATGGAAGACATGCCGTATACTTTAGTGACATTAGATTTGACTCGGGTGATTTCATTTCAAGGTAGGAACCAATAAAAAAATGTTGCATTCAAGTTGTCCTCTTTTTGGATCCATATTTTTTTTAAGTACAGTTGGTTTGAATAAGTGCAGCATGACATCATAACTTTTGAATGACAGCACACTAAAATTAACAGGATGGAGGGCGAAGGTTAAGCTTTATTGTGGTATACATGTTGACCGTTTTCATCATCATTTAAACCAGCTAGCAGCATTTGTGACATTACTTCTGGGACACCCTCCATATCAACATACTGTTACAATACAGATGCTTTCTTCTTTCTCTTTAGGAAATATGTTACAATCTGCGTTGTTTAGGCATATATATTTTTTCAGCTTTTTCAAATGCTTGGCAAGAGGAAAAGAAAGAACACACATACGCAGCAGTTCGGCTAGGCAAGACCAACAGTTGAGAACGAGAGTGAATAAATGCATGGCCATTAAAATTACAACGGAGCGCATGTTCATTCACAGATATCATCTCTGCTTCCGCTTCTTTCCTACCTCTCCTTTACTATCCCCCACCACCGAAACTGCCTCCACCGGACCCAATGTACCTATTAAAACAATGAGGAAAACAAAGGGCAAAGGTGTACAAAGTACACAAAAATATATACCATCCCAGGGTGTAGTTCTCTCAGATGATTCTCACGAGTACACTGGAAAGAAAAATCTTCAGGGTATTTAACTTGTTCAACAATGTTCCACATAGCTTCAAGGAGAGAGAGCACACACACTGATAGTGATACATTACAACTGTATGACACTGACATTTTATTCTCTTACGTGTATGTACAGTCTTAATAAACATACAAACATGATACCGGTACATGTACTTCACATATATTGGCATTTCAGTTAGCACAGATCTGCAACACTAACAAACCCCCAAAACACGGCATGCTGTATGTACAGTCGTCAAGGTACGTCTAAGAAACTGATATGTTTAGTTCTTTTGTGATATATACATATCAAATATATATTATTCCTGAGACCAAATAAATTCAGATGTCTGTTTTCACAGTCTCAATCCGCACTGCCTCGTCACCAAGGTTAATCAGTAATTGAGTAAATAAGCTGAAAACGTCACTAGCTGGCACATCGTGACCAATTCTAAACTATTTTGTGGAAATCGTACATGATTGCCATCTGGAAAAACTAAACACACACAGAAGACTACCAAGAACACACAGAGGACAAGTCAAACAAAGACAGTGAGTGAACGTGGTCAGTTGTCTAGCCAAAAGAAAACACTGAGGTAGATCTATGCCCTGTACATTTATATACTGGTATTTACAGTCAAGAATGCTATATATATATATACAGAAGTCATCAGTGCCGTGATACACAGCCAGTTAGTAGAGTTACTGCTCCCCTGTTTCGCAAAGTTTGGCAATTTCAAAGGCATTCGGTGACCCCCCCCCCCCCCCCCCCATGGCACCTAAAAAGTAACAGATTTAGGCAACTGGTTTGCAGTTTGTGTTATACTGGAGAAATGCCTCTGCCCTCAGAATGTCCATAAAGCCAGTTTGCAAAACAGGAGAGTACCCCTGCAGTGCAAAAAGAAGGTGCACTAGTGGGACAACGGAGAGGTGAACCATAGATACTGATAACCACTGCCCTGCCGGTTTCCCTCACAGCGACACCTCCCAGCCCAAGCTCTTCGACAGCCTGAGCACTGATCAAAGGCAGTGCACGCCCTAGAGCACATCCGCTATATCCAGTGTGAGTATCTTCCAAGGAATGTGTTGATATGGAGATGCCATTCTGCATCTCTGAACTACAGGCACGAATGTCACTCCTCGTAATGGTAGCGTCACAAGTCAAGTCACAGTGTTCCCTGTCAGTCGAAAATACAAGGGTCCTTGGGACCCTCTCTATATTTTTGAAGGTCCTTTTGTAAATTTTGAGGGTCCATTTTCTTTTGGTATGAAAGTCTGAAAATCAAAAGCATTTTTTGTTGTTGTTGTCTACAAAAGTATTTCTGTATCCGCTGCTAGATACAGATCGCCTTTTGTTCATCAAGTTTCGGGACGAGTGTTGGGACAAATACTGTAACAGCCAGACGAAATACATGCGTCCCCTGTGACGCGCTGCTCTCAAATTTGTGCGTTAAGAGTTTTGTGCGTACAAACATGCACACCTGTGCCGGATCGGGAATACCGAGTCAAACTTAAAGCACATCCCCTTTCAGTATAGCTACTCAATGGATGAGAAGACGGCATTCTCAGATGAATGCTTGATTATAATTGCAACTCTTATGAAATTATGTACCCCCCCCACCCCCCCCCATCTCTTTGCAACTATGCTACACTGTTGTGTCGCTGGCAGCTGTCACCAACATGGCCATTTTAAGGATAGAAAACAATTTCACATTTCTTCAAGTCTTGTAACAATACCAAGTACAAGTATCGCCACTATTGTCAAATTTCAGCAATTATGGTAAAGAAGTTGACTAAGAGAAAAACATCTTTGTTCGGCTTCATGTGCTTCAATTCAATGCGCTTTGCAAAACTGGTCACACTGCATTTTGTTGTTGCCAAGATGAAGATTTGTCTGTGCCGCACAAATGGCATTTCAGAAGTAGTCTTTATTCACTTTCCACCTGCATAACCCTTCAGGCGGGCTTCAGCACCCACTGAAGTCACAACAAAGCAATAAGTCTTAGCACGTATCACTGTGCAGGTCACACAAGATTGTTTGGCATGAATACTTCAGCAGTACAAACTGGCCTTTGTGGCATTGTAATAAACAAAGAAATAAAAACAAACAACAGAATATATATGACACTGTATTCCACCATTTGACCACAGCGATTCTCTTGCCCAGTCTTGGTTTGAGAGAAACAAGATAAAAATAGGGTGAACACTGTCCCTAATGACCACATTTAAATTCAAATTGCAAAATGCCCTTATGTTCATGCTTTCCATAACACTCATCCTACCTCTGGCAACAGCATGTCCAGGGCAAAGAGTCTGTGGTACTGTCAGTAAATTTATATTTCTTCTACAAGTACTGTTTCAAGTATTTGTTCTCTATACATGTGCAAGCAGCCCTGGCTACAGCCAACATAAGCTGCAAGCATTTAAAAACTAGCAAGACACCTAATGCAAGGTATTAGATGACCTTATGACAATTCTACAGCGGGCTTAGAATGGTCACAAATCAACATGGTAGCCACCAAAGAAGCATCCTTTCTTACTGTCCGTGTCAACGTGTGTGCGTGTATTGTATTCAGGCTTGACAGGCACTGGGTATGTTCATTTTGGCTTTCTGGGCTTTCCCCTTTCAGCAGCTGGAAGTATGTATGCCTTGATATTGTACACTTGACTGAAGTGAAACTATTAAACACAAGTGTAGTGAATCATGCATTATATTTATAATATTATAATCAGACCAATCATTCATTTTAGAAAATGTTTTAATTGGGCTTGGGTTTGAAAATGTTGTGTTCTATCACTAGTCCGTATAAAACTAACTTTCTGTGTGGCTTCTCATGCTCACAGGTCTGCAGAATAAAATAAAAATCCTGTAACAGTTCAAAGCTGACTAGCAAGAAAGTCCGACGATGACACTTCAGAAGGGAGAGGAATCTCTTCATGGCGATTTGAAATATTTTCAGAGGAATGAGCGACGTCTTCTGGTTCGCCGTGAGCACTGCTGATGATTATACCGCTGTAAGTCCCTTCATCTGCATCACCAAGCTGAGATGGAGTGGATGGTGGTGATTCATCACCGGGTTCATCCGAATCAGAGTCACTGTCATCAGAATACACTTCTGCACCTCGGAAAATGTAACGATTTGGTGGCACGAACATGATGTGGTTTTCTGAAAATGGAAGAAACGTTCTCTGTAAACTGTACTGGTCAAACAGACAAGCAGGAACTCAAACTAAGTTTAAGAAAAAAAAATATAAAAAAATCAAGTCTTGTTTGTTTTATCACTACCCGTTTCAGCCAGGCTATCATTTGTCATAAAATGAACATGCAGCCCTGACTTTGATACACTCATAGTCATACAGGCAGGTGATGTTATGACTTGACATGTAATGATGGTATGGTGGAGCAAAGATTTCACACATTTTGATGACAACTTTTCCAACTGTTGTCATAGTGACATGTGATGTATACACCAGACATGTATGCATGCAAATTGCAGCTAAACTTTTACATTTAATTTGTATATAAACCCCATGAAACTGACATAATGAACCAGTAAGGGTTTTCTGCTATGTGTAATTATGTTATAATTTATATTAGCATAAAGACAGAGCTGCCAGCATCAGCATGTCATCTTCCAGCCTAACATGCCCAACATGTGGGAGGGACTTTTGTGCCTCCGGACACACCAAAACCAGCACTAGAAGTAGAACAGTAGAAGAAGTTGTGATCCAATCAACACAAATGGACAAACATAGCACTAAGATATACTGTAATTCTCTGTCTGTGGACCCTTTTTAATGTACTATTTGACTTGAACGCCAGATTTCTCAATACTGAGGTAATCCATTCACTATTTCGACTCTGGCTGAGTGAGAAGAACAATGTTTACACAAAGAATAACCTTACTTACCATCAACTCTGCTGGCCATGCTGAGGCGTCTTCTTGGGACCCACATGCGCCGCATCTCATCAATGGTGTCAGTGTGGGAGCAATGCGCGTTGTCCTTCTGGCTCTCGCGGTCTAGGTCCATCTTCTTGTCCCCACCATCGCTCATGTGGCTGTGCATTCGTTTCCGAGGGCTGTGAACCTCGCTCGTGGAGTCCGGCTGTGCTGAATGGTGGTTGTGGTGTGATGATGTTTTACTCCCACATTGTTTACAGTCCTGTGGCACCTCTGAATGGGTGCAGGGGCCGGGTGTGTGTTGACTGTCAGCTGGGCATGGGTTCACACTGCTAGGCACTACCTGACTGGAACCGGCACTGCTGCTAACATTTGGCCCATGCTCTGAGTTGGACTTGGAGCCACTTGGAGTGGAGTCGTCGCCACAGGACGTACAAGCAGATCCTGCTTCAGTCTGTGCAGTTTCCCTGTGACCGATGACACCAGGTGTGGATGGCTCCACTCCGCTGTCTGAAGAATTCAGTCTCTCAAATCTGTCATCACTGGACACGGAGTCACTGCTTGGACGTGAAAGCCCTTTGTTGCCTGGGCAGTGAAGAGAGACGGTTGAGGACACAGCCTCAACATCACCCAGTCCGCTGTCTGCGTTGTGTTCTGTTACAACCACCTGCAGTTTTTGACCTCCTTCAACACTCTCAGAACCCTTGCCTAAATCCACAGGGTGACAAGATGGGCAGCTCTGTAACAGGCGTGGATCTGGTAGGTCCGTGTGCAAGACCTGCTGGGCAGGTGGCCCAGAGTCGGCCAGGTGATCCCAGGTGTCGCCCAACCGCTTGCACAGCTCGCTGACAATGTCGTCACAGTTGCCTAGCAACTCTACATCAAAGGTGAGCCTCTTGCTGAGCGGCTCACGGTTGATGATGATCTGAGGGACATGGGCTGGAATGGAGCCTGTGAAAAGAGATGTATTTTTTCAATGAAATTTCTTTCTTCGCGATACTTACAGGGGCTAATGCTACCATTTTTATGCTCACAGATTGTTCTGCACTGTTTTTATGGCAGAAATTGGCCTAGGGGTGGTGGATTTTAGCCGAACGGCTGAAAAAAACTCATGCCTGTGGATGTTCATGGTGGAGGTGAACGTGGTAGAAACTAGTGACATTTTTCACATCCCTTCACCACCTTGCATGCATCAGCTGGTCGCGGAATTACAAGTAAAACAACACACAATTTCAACCCAAGACCTCGAACCCACACAAAGCCTGCATGTGAAGCACTCACTCGGAATGAGGGCCACTGGGCGAACTTTTAGAGAAGACCCAATGACGATCAGCAAGTCGCACTCATTCTTGTCAGCTGCCATCTGCCGATGGAACTCCCCAGGCAGACTCTCACCAAAGAAAACGATGTCTGGCTTCATCACGGCCAATGGTGTTTCAGGGGGGCACCGGGGGCATCTAGGAATCACCTAAAAGGAAAACGTGCATCAAACATCTCAGCCTTTACCGCAGCCACACATTTCTAAATCAAACATTTATAATGTACAAGTACAAACCTCTGATGCTATTCTGTTGAGTACTATCTCAGGTCATATGATACACACAAGAATGAGGAAAAGCTCTAAAACAAATGACTGGCACACTTGAAATAAACATTTGGTCCGTATGTTCTTAAAGGCTCTATGTTCTTAATGAGTTCTGAGAGGCAAAACTGCTACTTCCAAATCTTTAAGGCTGCTTACCAAATAGATGAATGTTCCTTTTGGTCACTGCTAACATTTTTGCGACTTTGTGGCTTCTTGAAATATGACTTTCTCTGGCCTAACGCTTCCATACCTGCACTACGTCTACTGACCAAGTTGCTAAAAATATGTACCAATCAGCGCTGTCTAGCTGGTCCTCAGTCTGCAACCAAATAATGTGGCACATTTCTACACAAGTACAAGATACACCCCAACCTGAGTCACCACAACGGTTTCAGATGCTATACTGTGCCCCAAGTGACTCATTTTGATGCATGGATTACGCGCATTCGATGAAATGTTTCCAACAGTGTTGTTGTATGCCTGACAAACGTATTGAGACATTAAGAATTAAAACTTACCTGGTCAAATATATCCTTTCGAAGATCTTCTGCATCCACCTTGTACTTACAAACCATGCAAGTGGCTGTTGCAAAGGACCCTGTGGCAAGAAATATCACTGGCAGTCAAACGGCTGTGATTAATGATGAGAAGTTCAGAACAAAGACATATAAGACAGGACTGACACTGTCGTTTTCCATGCCCAATTCATGACAGCGCAAGATGCACTCCTGCTCAACACAGTAAATACTGTACTGGTGTTCTGGGTGTGAACGTCATAGAAACTGTTTCACTCAGCTTCACAAAAACGATGTTTAAAAACTGGACAAATACGGCCCCCGTAGTGTAGTGGTTAGCACTTCGGATCATGGACCGGGAGACCCGGGTTCGAATCCCAGCCGAGGCAAGCGGGATTTTTCCTACCTAGGTCGGCTCCTACCCAGAGCGGGTGTGCTATGGGCCCAATGGGGAGGCTGTTGCCACACAGCCGAGTTTCACCCACTTCACGGGTGCGACTTTGGGGGTGCTTCCCTTAGTATGACACGTCTTATGATGTGGATGATTACACGGCCGGCACCGCAGGTGCTGTAGTTCCCGGGCCTGGTTAATGCCGGGATATTTATGACAGGAAGCGTGGAATGCGGCCCTGTCCCGCAGTCCCAAACCACATGGACCTCCATAGCATCATCTTACTATCATCCTCATCTCCATCATCATGCATAATAAAAATTGTCCCAGCTTCCGAGTCCTCCGTGGGTTCCACCCATGACCTGGGAGGAACACCACAAGAGCTGGCAAAGAGTTGGGGCAGCAAAAAAAAACCCAAAAACAAACAAACAAAAAAAAACTGGACAAATCAAAAGCCAATTCAAAAGGCAAATATCTGTGAAATATAACTTTTCGAAAAACAACAAACACTGACTGTGTATTTGAAATACTGACCATGACACTCGATGACTCGCTGCACACCAGCCACCTTTTCCAAAGTGTCAATGTTCTGTGTGTAGTTCCTCAGAAGTTTTCCTTGTGTCTCTAGAAGCTTGATGAACTTGTGGCACCGGGACGGCTCAAACTGACCGGGGTAGATTTCCTGTGGACATATTGCCGTAACACTACAGCACCAGAGCAGAAAACATTAAAAACTAACCCCCTCCCCCTTTTCTCTTCTAAGAGTATGAGAGATTTAACCAACAAGATGCCAGAGCACAACCAACCCACGCATTCCTCTATGACTATGGCATACCTTGGCAAATTTGAAGAAAGGCCGCTGATCGGACCTGAAGAAGTCTATATCAAACATAGCCTGTGGGTCCGGCAGGTTTGGAAAATCTTTTGCCAGCCGTGCGTAGATCCCATCTCGGGAGCGGAAGTCAGGAATTCCACATGATACTGACACCTGCAACCAAAAATGCTCTCTGAAGCACTAAACATCCATGTATACAGGTTTTCAGTGGAAGACACTGACGGCTCAACCACCAAGAGAGCATAGTAATTAGATCTTCATGTCTTACTGCCTACCCCAACTAGAAAGGCAGAAGCCTCCACGGCTCCCTTGTGACACAGGTCAAGGTCATTCACAAGAGTATGTATGTAAAGCTCTTATTACTATCCATTATCATACCAAGTAAAGTGTCTCTGGCGCTCTGAGTCCTTGGCAATATTACAATTTTCCCCGAAACAGTTTGTATGGCCTTGACCTTTGGTCAAGGTCATTCAAATGAGATCTCATCAATGTCTATCATCATGCCAAGTTCGATGCCTCTAGTATTTGTAGTTCCCCCGAAAACAGTAATGTTAAAATTCATAACAGACAGCTTTAATGACCTTGACCTTCAGTCAAGGTCATTCAGAAAGGTAGGTCTCATTGCTGTCTATCATCATGCCTCGTTTGGTGCCACTACTGTTTGTTGTTTTGGACAAAATGCCAAGGTTAAAGTTTCCAAAAAAAAGGCTTGCATGGCCTTGACCTTGACTAAAAGTCACTGAACACAGGTATGTCTGTAAAGGCGCTGCCAATGACAATCATCACACATAGTTTGAGGCTTCTGATCCTTCTAGATTCTGAGAAAATGCAAATGTAAAATTTCCCAACAGACTGTTTTAATGACCTTGACCTTGAGTCAAGGTCATTTAAGATGGTATGTGTGCATAGGTCTTATTACTGTCTATCAGCACGCCAGGTTTGGCACCTCTGCTGTTTGTTGTTTCTGAGAAAATGCCAATGTTAAGGTTTCACAAAAATAGCTTGTACGGCCTTGACCTTGACACAAGGCCACTGAACACATGTATATCTGTAAAGTTCTTATGGATGTCTATCATCATACAAAGTCTAAAACCTCTGGTGTTTGTAGATTATGAGAAAATGCCAATGTAAAATTTTCAAACAGAGAGCTTTAGTGACCTTGACCTTGAGTCAAGGTCATTCAAAATGATATGTTCTGAAAGGTCTTGCGGTTGTCTATCAGCATGCCAAGTTTGGTGCCCCTGCTGTTTGTAGATTCTGAGAAAATGACAACGTTAAAGTTTTCTGGACACACACACACACACACACACACACACACACAGACAGACAGACAGACGACGGAGGGTTAATACATAGACTCCCATTGTTACACAAGGGAGCCAAAAAAACTGTGCTACTATTAGGCAACAAAACAGGGGTGCAGGGGTGGGAAACCAAAAACACCCAAAAAACAAATCAACATAGTCCTTTCTGGTCCTTTTCTCCCCCATTGTTTTATTTTATTTTATTTTTTTAAAGAATCTAATGTGATCTAGAAAGTAGTGTAATGAATGACTTCAGTTTCAAAAGCTCCCTTACCCCAGCCCCTGTGAGGACGATGATGTTCTTGCATGTTCTCAGTAGCTGCACCACATCTTCGAGGGTGTTGACGTGGGGTAGCTTTTCGCGGGGCGGTGGCTCAGTCATGAGGTTGATGATGATCTTCCACAGCTTCAGCTGGTCGTAGTCCTCTGGGATCTCTGTGTCGGGTGGGATCAGCTCCTGGAGGATGGCCCGCGGGTCCTGCCTCATCACCATCTGACGTTGAACCCAGGATATGGGGCCTGGAAAAGCGGCAACCTTTAAGATACATTCCGCAGCTTGCTTAAGCTCACAGATCGACCTAAGCTTATTATGGGTGACAAGAATATAGTCGCATTTAGATGTGAGCAAAATCTGAGCCCGTTCCGTCATTGCTAAAATCTGAGTCAAAATGCACGTCTATCGGCTACTACGGCTCACCCTGAATGTGTTGAGCCATATTAGTATTATTACTGTCACTGGTATCAAGTGACACCTAATTACCCTACAATTGTAAACATGCACACGATGCCGGCTGGCACGGCATTCTGATTCAGTCCCGTGGAGTCATAGGTCAGCAGACAATGCAGTCAATCTGACCTAATTGCGGCAGCGTGCCTCTTGGAACTTCCGATGGTGGACAATTTTGCAATTTTCTCGCCTAGCACGCGTGTAAAGTACTGGAACAGTTAACGCACAAGCAATGCTAACTGACGACATGGTGAAATCCAATGTTGACAGGGACATCTGGGTGACCACCCGAAGGGAGGTCACCAGTTTGAGAGGAGCAGATGAACCACACGTACTCGATGCGTGCAACATGTAAATTTGAGCAGGGAGTACAGTTCATATGGGGTCGATGGCAACATTACACGTTTACTAATCTCTAACTAGTCTAAGATAGCCTTTGGGAAGACCACTGGCTCAAGAGTGGCAGCATCTGTGCGAAACACTTTTTTTGACACAGTGGGAGTTGATCAAGCTGCGGTATGTAAATTTAACAGTTGGCTCTTTAGCACAACCTTCCATGATGACCCATTAAGACACTGCTAGGCAGGTAAAAGACAACGAACAAAACATAAGGAACTGTTTTTACTCCGTCATAGCAATACACCTCAAACTCAAAGTCTAGCTGTGAAACTGCTAATGTGTGTCAAGAATGACTTAATTTCTCCAAAAGTTAACGCAATTTCACAGCAACCACACCTGTAAGTATAAACATATCTTATCACCTTCAAAATCCACAATGAAGAAGAATGTCTGTGACTGTGTCCATGTACCCAGCAGCCAAAATAAGCTGTTATTTAGTATGACTCAGCCAGTGACAATGTGAGCATAAACCGTAATTATATACACTGTATATTATGCAAATACAATAATGCTTTTTGTACTGATAGTGATACAGGAAGTAAAAATAGCCTTCTTTACCCCCCCCCCCCCCCCCCCCCAGCTCTCCACACACACTCACTCTGACATTACACACAAGATGCAAGCACATAAATTTTAAAGTAAGGAGAAAAGTAGGCAAGAGAAAAAAGCTGAGTAGACAATACAATCTATGGCCACAGTTTACCTGCCACTGGCTGCCATGCTTCTTCACTCAGGCCAGACAAGTTGCTTAGCTCACTTAGGTTATCCATGTCATCATTGCTGTCCGAGTAATTGTCATCGCCACCTTCATTCTGTAAAGCATAATCAGGCATTAAGTCTGTGTACACACTACAACTGGTACAAGGCAGTAAAAACACCAAACATAAAACATTCTTGCGTTTGTATAATAGTTATCCAACTGATCGCATTAAACACACTGACTGAACTAGTGAACATAAGTCGGTGTAAGACAAGTCAATTATCGTAGTATTTTCATACCTGTGGTGGTTCAGGGGTGTTGCTCTGTGATGCACTGTTGAGTGAGTCATCCGATCCTGCTCAAAACAAGTAAAGATATTTATTAATATTAAATGGTCCAATTCCATCTTCGCTAATCCAACTTATGTTTTGGAACAGTTTTGCTTGTGAGTGCACGTGTACCCTCAAAATAGTCTATCTTGATGATCAGTACAGCTCGTAATGTGATATACAATGTTAATTGTTATTTACACTTTCTTTGAGTGACTGAACATTTAACTTCTACCAGTGTTTAACACTACTGCAGTGCTCAGCATGGCCATCCAGTATGCTTCTGTTGTCTCAGTGCCAACAATACAGATGTTGGCACTGTCCAGGTGTTTAACTTTAGGTAGTTTGATGACAGATACCACGAAAACAGCTCAACGATTTGTGAGCATTTAATTTTAAACATGGTAGAATCAGTCCCTTTAAGTTTAACCCCCAACCCCCCCACCATGATAAAAAAAAACCCCAACAATTTGGACTGTTCCCAATTTGTATAAGTTTCTGGATTAGTTACTTCAATTCTAGATGCGGAAACCACCACCACCCAGGCTTAACTTGTACGGCAATGTTGTGTACACGGGAGCTCAATTCCGCAAATATGTGGCATGCCTGTTTTGTGTTGATCATAATGTTGATTAACTCTGACTAGGCTGCTTGAAAGGCAACAATTAATTCTTATACACTGTTCTTCCCATGATTATGTCCAAGCTTTAATGTGACCGACACAGTCACACTGAGGAAAGTGCAGCGCACACACCTACAGCTGGCAAGCAAGTGCAGAGTTGTTTCCCTTCAAGGCAGGACAACTAAACTTCAGACCTCCCATTTCTAATACAGCCGATATTACTGTAAGGAAACCCGAATAAATATAAGATGAAATGTTTCTCACCCATGGAGCCCGAGTGCCTCACATGGCCGGCTTCTCCTGAAGCACCAAAAACATTGCCAGCGCTCCCTGTGACTGGATCTTGGGATAAAGCGTAGGATACGTGACCATCATGATCGGGATCGGTGACTTGAAACGACGTTGCAGCCACTTGACTTACTTTAGCCGGTCTGTAAGATTCTTCAGACCCTAAGGGTGATTCATAGTCGACTCTCTCGACTCTTGCTCGCTTAGGAACGGGTAAAGAATCGTCTTTCTCGTCGGGACGCATCATCTCCGCAGTACGCAGTCTTTGCAAACCGAATGCGCATGCGCGGAAAAAGGCATATGGAGTGGCCATTATTTTGAATTTGTTTGCTTTATTTTGACGTCCACTAAGTAGAACTTATCCCATGCTCATCAGCTACAAACCAATATTTCTACCTAGTTTACAAAAGATTGTGTTATTGATAAAGATAGCCTTTGGATATTGTTGTAATTGTTCTTGTTTCTCAAGAAATAATTGCTCCCCAAGCTTGCATTTCACTGAGGCATGTTCCTCCATGCCCCAGTCAACCCATTTTCAGTGTTTGTAAGACACAAGTACATAATATAAGTCGGTTTATTACAGTACTAATCAACGGACCCCTAATTTCTGATGTTCTTTTTTTTCCCTTCTCATCTCTCTCTCACATTTGAACACACGATAACAGCGATTAATTCCCTTCTTCTAGCTCTCCTGTTTAGACGAACACATTTGGTTCCCCCCTATCTCACAGCTTCCGAAGTTATTTCTGCCTCCGACACTGCTAATATGGTTCGAAGCGTATGCTTGTGGGTTTGAAACAATGGAGAGACAGAAAGCTATCCTTGGCAAGAAACCCAAGAATCGGGGTAAACATATTTTGCAATATTACTGTGATTCTTGTGTCCAAGGAACAACAGCAGCCCTAAAAGTTGATGAATCTAGATCTATGCTTACCGGTGCTGCACGAACTGAAGTTTGGCATCCCTAGTGTTCCCTACCGTCTAGAGAAAGTACTGTAACGATGACATGAAGTGTAGTTGGAATGGATGAAATACAGATTACCAGCTACGCGCTGACTTTCAGCCCATCGTAAATTGTAGGGAATTCATTTCATTGATGTGTGATTTGGTGCCTGTGGCCAGGTCATTGATGAGAAAATTTCACTGAGATGAGATCTTGCTACAGTTATTGCGTTAGGCGCATTAATTTTGCTGGGCGAAAAAAGTAGTAAACTGTACAGATCTTACGAAATTACTTACTTTCAGGCCAGGCTCCTCCACCAGGTGATTTCATTGCACTTGGGAAGTCAAACCCACCAGAAAGATCAGACCCCAAAAGGCCAGCGAGTCCGCAGCCAGTTGGAGGCAGGAAATTATCAGTCTCAGGAGCTGGAGTCAAGCGAGATGCTGCCGCGTTACCACTTGGAGGTAGCGGTCTTGCAGCAAAGAAACCAAAGGTTTCATCTCAGACTTTCACCCCACTTGGGCGGCCTCTGCAGGAGGCTGAGAGGAAAGGATCACCAGCACCATCAGCATTGCTGCCCTTTGAGGAGGCAGCTATTGAGGGTAAGAATAGATTGGTACAAATTTAAGTTCATTTCTCTGAGTCTCTGTACAATTGCACTAACTTACTGAGTAATTGAAAGAGACAATGCATGATGTCACATTTACAGTAATCCTGGCAGACTCATTTTAAATGCTTGCAGATTTTTCTGCTAGTGAAAAAAGTTCTTTTTTTCAGCTTGCAGTGCTTGGTTAAAGTTAACTACCATGACCAGTTGACCAATCTGTAACATTACTATTCATAATAACACTGAAAAAAACAACATCACTGTAAGTGTAAGTAAACAGAAGAGTTGTGCTGCCTAAATATTATTAATCGTGATGTAGAAAAAGTCATTGTTTCGTAACTTTCGTCAATTCGTTCTAAAGCAAGTGAGTTTCATGTGACTGAGATTTTAGTTACAGATTTTAAAACCATTCATTTGAGGTCAATTATTTAATATAATGCTGGTTCATGTTTTCAGTGGAACCTGCAGAACTGTTGACCAAAGTGCTGGATGCGACAGAAGAAGGAGATGAAGACAAAACAGAAGGCCTGCTATGTGGAGCAGTCAAACAGCTGCGGTCCAACCGTTCTAAGCCAGATCCGACTGCCTTCCTTACCCTCATGTACATCGCTAAGACCAGCCCCACCTCCTTCCACTCAGAGACAACCATAGAGGTAGATCTCTCGTTTTTCATCTGCTTATCAATAAAGTTATGAGAAGATGGTACAGTCAAACCTGTGTAAGGCGGTCACCCAAGGGACTGGACCAAACTGACCGCCTTAGACAGGTGGCCGGGTTGTCCAGGAAGGCATGTCAACAGCTAGCATGTCACCCAATGAATACCCTAGTGGTGCACGTGTTACGAGCTGACAACAGGGCTCGCCTAAAGCTCTCTATACACTTGAAAATTTTTATACGTGTTTGGGGTCCTTTTTATTTTTTTATATTTTTTTTATTGCACACCGTTTGATTTCAAACAAACAGATCAGCAGGTGATTAACTGACGATGCAACAAAGCAACAACAAACTTCCTGCTGAGAGCGGATGCACGCACATTAACACGTCGTCGTCTCAATCGGAAGCAATAGAAATGACAAACAGGGTGACAACACCTTTATGTATTCGTACACCTTGGAATTTGATCGGTTTACAAACACAAAGCTGACTGCTTCCTACAGACCTCGTACTGATTGCAAAGCAATCAAAAGGACGCCGCTAACAGCCACCCCCTCGCCCCCACAAATCCCCCGGCTGTTCACTCGGAGGGGGAGGCGCGTGTCAGTGAACCACGGCGTAGCTAATCCTGGATTGTTAAGCAGTTAGGCAGTCTGTCTTATCAGTTGAGAACACAGCAGGGGCCCGAAGGCGGTCACTACACAACAAAGTGACTGTCTTGTACAGTGTGAAAGGTCGTTTGGGACTGCCAAAATAGGTGGCACGACCGCGTTAGACAGTGACCTGGTTATACAGTGCATATATAGAGGGAAAACGCTCGGGGATCCTCTGGGGTGACCGAGTTAGACAGTGGCATGGCTTATACAGGTGACCGCCATGGCAGGTTCGACTGTACATTACAGACAGTGTACCTATAATTTAAATGTGTATCAAATGTATTTTAGTTCCTGGTACTTGAAGTCAGTCTTCTGCCATCTATATGCTCTATAGATGATGCTATCATTTGTAATAACCAAGGGGAATTTTCAAGCAAAGTTCTCCATTTCGAAATGTACAATGCAGGTCATCCGGCACTATTTTCAAAATGCCACGTCACCAAACATTTACGAGGACATTGATAAGTAATATTGGTAATGCTGCTGTGTTTCCTGTGAGGTTAAATATTAAGTGTGAGTTCAATAGTGGATGGTGAATTATTTCTCTTGTTGCTCCAGGCATTCTGCAGTATGCTGAAAAGAGACCTTGCCTTGAACTTCAAAGCAAAGGGTAACCCACTGGTGTCTGTCTTTGCCTGCAATATACTGATGGCAGCGTTTGCAGAGGAAGAAAACTGGCCGGACAACTATGTCAAGGTATCATCATGATCATTCGCTGGAGCTCCACAGCTTGTTGGCAGACACTTCTAAGTTTATTGAGATGCTGCACTCTAAAAATATCATTTGTAGTGAAAAGCATATTACTTTTTTTTTCTTCACATTTTTATATATACTTACTTTTAATGTGTTGATTATCACAGGTGTACCTAGATGACTCTCTAGGGGAGCGGGTGTGGGTTGACCGAGAGGACTGTAGAGGTTTCGTGGACAACATCCAGACAGCGTTCAAGACGAAGCAGCCACCTCGTTATCTGCTTGTTGGTGGTTTAGAGCCGTCTTCGGGTGCCGGAGGAGGTATTTTGTTTCTTGTTTTTTTAAAATTTATTTTGTTTTGGTTTGTTCGATCTCCATCTGAAAATGTTAAAGCGTTGCTGTGGAAAATGCTTGTAAGATAAATTGTGTGGAGTTGCTTGTAATTCATAAATGAAGAGCCAGTAGTTGTTGTTGATTTTTTTTTTTTTAAGCTTATTGGTAAGCAGTCCCGGACAAATAACCATGCTGCTACTCACAGTGTAGCGCAATGTTTTGTATGGAAGCCTTTGCAGTAAATATTCTTGTAGCTGACTGCTAAGCACTGTGTTGAATGATCCTTGGAGACCCTCCCTTGGCTTGGTCTACTGATTACCTTGGTGCTTCGTATTTCCAGGAAGCCCCGTGCAAGGCCTGTTTGAAGAGGATGAGGCGTCAAAAAGCTCAGATGGAGCTGACAGTGAAAAGAGTTCCTCGTCAAACGTCCCTGGCGCAGATGTCATTGTCTTTCCCAGGTAGTGTTTTGCATCTTCAACCTTCATCATTCACTTTGATCAAGTGCCTGTGCTACTGTGGAAGTTCCAAGTCAGTATGTAAGGTGTCCGTGAAATTTTCAAAGTAAGCTTGCCAAGTTACTAGGACAGTGTTGTGTTTATTTTAACAGATATCCATGCCAGCAGAGCAGTATCCAGGCGTACGTGCTGGATGTTGTGAGAGAGCAGCTGGCCAGGCGACAGACCATGGATGCGTCATGCAGAAACCTAATCCGTCTGATGGCATCTACAGCTGGGTATGGAGAGATTCGATCCATGGCCTCTCAGAGAATTGAGATGTGGCTTCAAAATCCAAAGGTGAGATATGTTTGGTTTTCGTTGTTTTGGTGTTTGTGTTTCACTTGTGGTGGTGTTTTTTGTTTTTTTTTTTCCCTGAAAAGGAGATGCACACATTTAACAGTACTTTATTTTATTATTAAACACACACACACACACACACACACAACAAAAAGAAATAAGAGTATGTCTGCATGACTGGATTGTCTGCAGTTGTATGCTTGTAGTTGTACAGATGACCAGCAGTGGAAAATGATTGTTTAGACTATAACATATATATGGACAGCCATCTTCACAGTATTCTAAAATGGGCTTTTAAAGTAAAAGTAAGGGACACAGCAGTCCTATCAGCGCTTGACTCCATTTCGTACGATACCGACAGTGATCTGAACAATCGTCGTAATGATTGACATTAAGCCGCACATGTACTATCAGTGTCAGAATCACAAAATAACTGATATTTGCCTGGCACGTGCAGTTGACTCGCACAGCCCAGGACCTGCTGCTTGCTGTGTGCACCAACTGCAACCAGGAGGAAAGCACGGATACAGAGGTCATCACACAGCTGTTGAAGATCCGCCTTAAGACGAAACCCCTCATCAACCACTATCTCACTTGTATCAGGTATTACAACAGTTTGCTGGGGTGATTTTCCTTCCCTTTTTTTTATATTTTTTTTACGGAAATCGGTATTGACTGGTTGGAAAAATGGAACTTATTCAACTTTGGCATGTTGAAATACATGTACAACATTTCACTTTTGAGCAGAGCTCCAGGAACTCGCAAATGAAAAAAGAAAAGTAAAAGGATTTCAATTCAAAGTAAGCCATCTCGAGAACTATATTTCAGGTTTATAGCTCACTAAGTAGAACAGCTATGTGATAAAATACAAGATGTGATTTTTAGAATTCTGAACTGCATTATAGTCTTCTGTTGTATATAAACATGTCCACTGTCAGTGTCTGTAAAAACCAGTTGATGGCTGTCAGATACATGGCTAAAATCTTGAAACCATTTTACAGTTTTGCTGTGTTGTGCCTATTCGTCTGCTCACCTTTTCATAGTATTACATTCCCAGAGTGTTCTGCTTTAGACATCACTGGCTGATCTCAGTCCATTTTTGATCCCAAGGAAAAAAGAGAAAAACAGAGAGAGTAATGTTGTAGTCCATGCTGATTCTCTGTTGTGCTCCGCATGTTTTGTGTGTTTGTTTATTTTCAGAGAACTGCTTGCCCAGCACCCAGACAACCTGCATCTTGTTTTAAAACAAACCATTTACAACGAGCTTTCATCAGCTCGCAATCCAAACAACATGTCACTTCTCGGCATTGTGTTCTCACATGCACCTGAGTCTGCAAGCAAGGTGAGTTTCGAACATGTGGCGGGAGAAGAGTTTGAATAGAGGGGGGGGGGGGGGGGAATCTCTAAGGCTGTTTGTTGAAAGTCTCAATACGCACGACAGGCGTACAATAGTGTGTGGAAAACGTTTCATTGAATGCGCTTGCTTTGCGCATCAGAATCAATCATTTGGGTCACAGAATAGCATCTGAGACCGTTGAGGTGACTTTGGCCGGCGTAATAGTTGTTTTAGAAGTAGAAGTGCACCACGTTCTGAGCAGACGACGTTTCTTGATTGTGGACTGAGGACCAGCTAGATGGCACTGATTGGTGCATTTTGTTAGAAGCTTTGTCTAGTTCCAGTCTGTTCAGGAATGGACCGTAGGCTCAAAGAAAGTCGTATGATATTAGAAGCCAGAAAATCACAAAAACGGTCGCAGTGGCGAAGTGAAACATCCTTTTGTCTGGCAAACAGTCTTAGAGCTCTGAAAGCAACATGTGGTGATGCTGCATTTGGGTAAACTTTGTGTCTTCTGGTACTAGTACTACTAGAGACAGCTTTGCCTGAATGCGTGATACTTTTCTTGTATGACTACTATAGCTCACTGAGTAGAACAGCTATGTGATAAAATACAAGATGTGATTTTTAGAATTCTGAACTGCATTATAGTCTTCTGTTGTATATAAACATGTCCACTGTCTGTAAAAACCAGTTGATGGCTGTCAGATACATGGCTAAAATCTTGAAACCATTTTACAGTTTTGCTGTGTTGTGCCTATTCGTCTGCTCACCTTCTCATAGTATTACATTCCCAGAGTGTTCTGCTTTAGACAACGTTGCATAAATCAGCGCATTCATTTCATAAGCTAGCCTTGCGCATTATTACCATGACGATCTCAGAATGTGACGCAGGGATTTTGAGGCTGTACTTCACTGATTTTACAAAATGACCCTCAGAATATGACATAGAGGGTCAAAGTGACCCTCACTTTTGAAAGCTGTAAGGTACACTGGAACTTTGTTCAAAAACATTCAAAACACACTGACCCTTTGAGAGTTGCTCATCTGAAGCTAGGTCTGTATCTTGCAGTTTGTATTGCTTATGTCGTGGTGCTTGTCCACCCAACAGTGTGTTTGTGTGTGTTTCTCTTTGAGCAGATTCTGGCCGAGGTGTTTCAAGACTTGCTGGCTAACAAGGATGACTACCTCCGTGCGCTGCGAGCCCTACTGCGGGAGATCGTGCGAGCCACGCGTCAGGACATGAACTTTGCTGTGTTCTGCCTCGGCCTCATGCAGGAGAGGCAAGAGCCACGGTTTACTGAAGTTGAACCCATGTTCAAGGTATGTAGATTTTATCTGTGGCGTTCATGATGTCAGTGGTGATTCAGGTGTCTTTGTAAAAAAAAAAAAATCCTTCACACTGTGTGATTGTTATGTGTTTATGTTTGGCATGTGTGTAAATGCGCATGCATCATGTGAGTATGTGTTGGGTTGAGTTTGAGGTACTTTTGAGCCAAGCAATTTTGAAAAGCGTCGATATCAATTTACATGATTCTGTTTTAGTCACATGGCTGATTTGACTGCATGTTTCTGTGTAATTTTACATTTTCAGGAGAGATACGTAATGTCTGTGGCCGACCTGATATCCCTGACCATGCTTCTTGGCATAACCCCAGCTGTTAGGGACGCTACTGCACGCAGTGACCATAAAGGTAAGTGTAACATTACAGACACACACATATACACTAACTCATCCAGACGTCTAATGTGCAAGAATAAAAAATGTTTGGTGACATACCAGTAGTATCACTACTGCTAAAGCCTCTGAAATTGCCGAAAACTTGTGGTTCCAAATGTGCAGACTACAGAAGTATGTTTTTAGTGGTACGTGTATTCAGGTCTGTTGTGTGGGATCTTTGAGTTGTACCCTGATTGAACATGTGCTCTGTACACAGGGACGAGTGAAGGCAATGATTGGAGTCTGCGTGTGAGTTAGAGGGAAAACATGTTATATTCGGTCACAAGAGGGTTGAATCTCCCTTGCCAACATCACACTCACAGCTCAGCGTGCTTATCACTAGACTATGTTTCTGTTGCCAGATCCTGTCCCCGATGCGTAGCAGCTGTTTTTATTTTCCCCATTACTTCCTTGCTTTGCAGAACTTGAAGTCATCCACAAGTTCAAACATCAGATTGCGGTGATCGAGCGCGATGCAATCTGGTGGATGCACACTGTGGTGCCCAAGATCATGGAAATCAAACATGCCGAATATGTCCACTGGTAATGATTGGTTTGGTCTTCTGATACTTCTGTTGTGGAGTTGTTGATGAAGTATTAAAGATTATCTTCAGTCTAACTAAGTGAAGCTGATCTAGACACGTTCAAAAAAATTATTGTCTGTTTTCAGAAGCTGGGTTGGAAAAGTGCTTGGTCTTTGGGTAACTTGCCTTTACTTGATTTTTGAAGCAGAATCTTTCTTTGGTCCAAATTCAAAGGCACCTCTCCCCTCACTGGATCAGGATGTGTATGAGGTTATTTGGTACATATTTTGTGCAGTTTTATTGAAGTTTAACTTGCTGCTTTGCTTTTAATCTTTTCAGTCTTTGCAACTCTGACTATCCAGTACTATACTGCTTATGTCTTTTAATAAATTCACCTAATGTTTTCTTGTTTCTTCACACTCACAGCCTGAGGAAAGTGCTGTTCATGGAGTCCCCAGAGCACTACTACAACAAGGACAACTGGCCACCAGAAGCTGACAGAAAGTAAATCATCAGTGCATAGTTTGTTTGATTGTCTGGTTGGTTGGTTAGTGTTTGCAAAATTATTTGCATACAAACCCAAAATATTGAAATTCATATCTCCAACTTCTAGAACTGATACTAGTGGTAGAAACATTTTGGGTTGCTGAGTGATCTTGTCTTTTATTATTTGTTAAGTTTTGATAATATATAAATGTATGGGCTTTTTTTTAGCGCTGCAATGATAGGTTGCAGCAATGCAGATACCACTATTATTTTCATTATGTTTATGATGTTGATGATGAGTACAGTGGTCTGCTGTTTGCACATTTTCCAGCTTTATGCTTCGCATGGTGTGTGAGGCCCCTGTCTTGGAAGACACACTGATGCGAATCATGGTGATTGGTTTGTCCCGGGATCTGCCCCTCAGCAACGCTGACGCTGTCGACATGGTGGACCAGCTTATCCGACGTGCTGCCTCTCTCTACTCTGAAGGTGAAGAATCGGTGCTTTCCTGCTCATCAGCTTGTTGTTTGCTGCATGTACAAATCAAGTAAACTAAGTGGAATGCCCTGGACAGTGTCATAGGTTTTGCATTGTGTAAAACCCATCCACCACGTTCACGGGGAGCCGGGGTGGTCGAATGGTAGAGCGTTGGACTTCCAATGCTCGGGTCGTGAGTTCGATCCCCGCTGGGGCCAAATATTTGTGCTGGCTTTTTCATCGTTGCCCCGTCTTTGATATCACCCGATGTGGTGGAAAAGGACGTTAAACCCCCAAACACCCACCACGTTCACCATTTGTTGAAGAAAAAGGAGGGGGGAGGGGGCTTTACTAAGTAAACAGAGTAGTTTTGATAACTGCATACAGATATCTGCTCCACTGCAGCAAATGGTTAATTACCTACTTTTAGATGCAAAAAAATGAAGTATGTTCAAATAAATTGGATAACTTTCTTGGACAATTCACATGCTTTTCATTTGCACATCTTGTGTTTTCCTTCTTTCTCTTACACTTGTCTCTTCACTTCACTTCTCCCTACTGTCACCAGGAACAGCACACCTTTTGTGTTCCTTTTTGTGGCAGGTGCATTCGCTTTACTGTGTGCATTTCTTGTTTTGCTCATTGTGTACAGGCATGCAAGTTCTGCAGGTTGAGAAACTGGAGGTGATTGATGCTCTGCTGAACCTGTGTGCCTACCGCTACCCAGAAAACATCATCCTGCCAAAAGGGTCAGTTTCTGTGAGATAAAGTGAGAGTTCAGAATACCTAAAGGCTCAAAACATACTGGATAAAGTGATACATTGGGAGTTGTTTTGATTGAAAGTGATTGACTGGTTCGGTAGTTGCCTGCTGATAAACCTGTGGATTCTGTAGATTTGTAGTTTTTGTCAGTAGTCTGTACATAAAGTGAGCAATGATTAGCCATCAGTCTCTTGCTGTGAGGTAGACGTAGGGTACACCAGGCTTTTTTAGTACGCGTCAGTGTCTGGATCTTGTATTTTCCATGCAGATACACACCACCAACCCTTGCAATATCCAACCTGTACTGGAAGGCGTGGGCTCTGCTACTCATCATCGCTGCATTCAACCCTTCAGTTTTTGGTATGGTCCATATTTTTTTCCCCCTACATTTCTTTTGGCCGTAATTGGTTTACTTCTCCTGTGGGTATACTCCTTGTGGAACAAGTTTCCATGAGCTCTCTCACATATTGTTAAACCCCTCTACTGTCAGATTTCCTCCATTGTTTTCATATGTTTTTAGGGGCTGCTGCGTGGGAGAAATATCCCGTTCTGAAGTGTCTGATGGAAATGGTGATGACTAAGTAAGTGCTTTGCTTTGGAGTGGGGTGGGGGGGGGGTGCTTGGGTAAAGTTGTAGATGACTAGATTAGTTAGTTATTTAGGGCTTAACGCCGCACAAGCAATGAAGACTAGACAAGCAATGAATCAAGGTCCTTCTCCCCCAGATAGAAAAGGGAGACAATAAAACAAGATGTAAATATATATATTAAAAATCTAGCCAGTTTAAATGCTAAACACGCTTCATCTCTTTGTACATTGAACATCTAGAGACTGAGGATAGTCCATATTACTTGAAGAGTCGAATAGATTTGACTTTTTCAAGAAGCAGATGATTAGATACTGAAACATCCACAAAGCTTGATTCAACTCTGACACTGTAATTATAAAAGTTTCTGACTGAGTGACAGTAATGAAGTTTAAAAAACCTACACATTGACCATTCATGTGAAAGTATTTTATTGTCTGTGTGGTACATGTAGTGTGGTTAATTTCATGTTTGCTGTCACTGGCTTTCAGAGTAATGTTTATTGTGTATTTCAGTAACTTCACTTTTCCACCTCCAACAATGGCCACTGATGAGAAAATGATTGAGGATATCCGCAGTGCTGAGAGACAGGTGAGTGCTCTGCATGTTCGTGCGTACAAGAAAACAAAACAACATCCACAACAAATTAACAGCTGTGTGTCTGAACCTGACAGTTTTCAGGTGCAGTTGTTGAGGAAGTAGTCTTTCATATTTTACCCCATGTTTCTTACTTTGAAAAATCTAATCCATGGGAATTTTTCCATGGTAACACAGTCAACAAAATGGTCCCCTACTATATCACTCTGGTATAAGTTGTCTTGACGTTTTTTTTGTTTTTGTTTTTTCAGCTGGCCCAGCAAGAGGTGCAAATGATTCTTGAGTTTGAGAGCCATCTGGCCGCAGCCACCAGTAAAGTGACCATCACCCAGCAGAACAGCCTGTTGCTGGACCAACTCACGTCTATGGATCCCACGTAAGTACCTCTGGTCTCACGTGTGTTTGTGTTCATCTGGAAGGTCAGGCGTGGGATTTTTTTTTTTTTTTTTTTTCCCCCAGCTCATGGGGATGGGGAGGGGGTGATTTTGAACTGTGTACTGCTTGAAAAAGTTTCTTCTCAACTTTCCACATGCTGCACATAATACATTTTTTTGTGTGTTACAGGGCGCTTGCTCGATGCCCACCGCAGAAAGTCCTGGACCAGCTTGAGTTGCTCAACTCACAGATGAAAATAGGACAGATGCTGTGTCGCAGTCGCAACCCAGACTTCCTGCTGGACATCATTCAGAGACAGGTGAGTTGCCTCTGCTGATTTCATCATCTTTAAACTTCAAACAAGTTTCACACCTCACATATTGTCTGAAGACACTTTGCATGAACCAGTGACACTTCAGTGCATAGAGTGCAGGAAAGTAGGCTAAGCCATCAAAATCCTGGCTAGGGCAATCCATGCAATACTGGAGTGAGAATTGTTAACTGTGGATGGTAAAATGAACATGTTTGCTATTACATAGCCCAGGCACCTTACACATACCTTTGCACGGTGTCTTTTTTTTCAGGGCACATCCCAGTCCATGCCATGGCTGGCGGAGTTGGTGGAGGCCAGCGAGGGATCACTTGACATGCTGCCTGTACAGTGTCTCTGCGAGTTCCTCCTCCATGACCCAAAAGAGACCTCTGTCTCTGACACAGCCGATGATGAAGGGTCGAAGGCAGATCGACACCGTCGCAAACAGGTTAGTAGTAACTGATGGATGAACCTCAGATTTGATAGTCATCCAGTTGTGCGAAACATTTCCTCCCTTTCTGAAACTAGCTTTCCCTGCTCTCATATTCTCATAGTCCTTGACATCTAGGCCGTTTTTAGGGGTAGCCTGCTTTCAGAGTTCCACAGCAGATGGAGGCAAAATTGTAATGACGTGAAAGAGTTGAGATATACACTTACCATTTAGGTGATACCAATGAACATGAAGGGCGAGATAGGTCCATTAAATAACAAGACGGGCGTGGAGGGGAGGGTGAGACCGGGTGCTATAAACTGTAGGTGTCAACGGGTCATCGGAATTGCTTGGCATGAAACTGAAAGAGTAGTGTGAAGATGAGCTGTGCAACAGTGAAAATCATTGTAAAATGAAAGCTGAATGTGTAAGCATGGGTTCTGCTCCCCTAGACTAGTTGGTCATGGTCTTCTACACATGTTGTGCAGAAAATCCGCAAGCATCGTCAGCTGCTGGAGCAGCTTCAAGCATTAGTGCACAGCTCCCCGGAGAACACCAGCACCATGTTTGACGTCCTAAACTACTTCCTGCAACGTCTGGCCTCCAGTCAGGCCACCGCTAGGCAGCAAGCCATCAAGGTCAGTTTGGAACATTCTGATTTTGTGCTCTTCAGTTTGAGCTGTTTTCAGAATTGTTCTCTGCTTTTTAAAATTTTTTCTCTGCATGAAGTGTACCCTTCCAAGCATGCTGTTTCCTATTTCTTTTTTTTTTTCTTGGTTAAGTTCATTTACTTCTTTTGTTGTGGACTAGTGCCATGTCAATTAACCATGGACCGTTTGCACGTGAAGGGTCTCTCCATGGTGATGTCAAAGCCCTCTGATGGAGAGGACTCGGCCATGGAAGTTGATGGAGATGGCAGGCCCAGAGAGAACACTCACGCCTGGCTGCTGAAGCACATGCCCTCTTTGCCCACATTCCCTGAAGTGAAGGTGCGCATGTGCGATGCACTTAGACAGGTATGTGCATGATGTACTTCTTACTGGAATTACGACTGTTTACCTGCAGACCAAAGCAGCCAAAACCAGATCTTGGGCATGCTCGTGTGTGTCACTGTTATTATAGTGTAAAAAAAAAAAATGATTTGAGTTATACAGGTGCTGTACCCAATTGCTTAGTTCAAAGCGGCACAAACTGAACCCAACATGCACACTTACATGAATCATGTGCATTCTTACATACAGCACACTGGATGCAAAGGGCCATCTTAGCTGTTCAAGTTTAGTCATTTAGAATTGCATTTATTTTCCTTTTTTCAGTGGGTTGAACATTTTCAAAGGAGACATTACTTGTTTCTTACCAGTCTTTTCACCATCTTGGTTTTTTTTTTTCCTGTGCCAGGCGTGTCAGGTAGAATCGGACCCTCATCTGGTCAGCGGCTACATCATCTTCCTCTCCCAGCATGCAATGGACCAGAGCCTGCACATTCTGGATGATCTGGCCTTGGTAAGGACACATAGCCAGCCGGAAGTAGCTGCTTAGTACATCTTACTGGAATCACTCATTGCCTTTGTGTGCTTGGACAGGTAGTGACCATTTCAGGTCAGGGGTAACGATTACTGAAACTGTTGCTCCTTTTGCTTGGCACCCACTGTGGCTTGATGTGTCCCCTTGTTGCTTGTTACCTCAGGGGGCAAGGGTAGGGAGAGAGAAACACTAGATATTAGGTGATAATGTGGTGTGATAATTATATTGGGAGGGGTGATCATCATGTTCAGACTTTGCCCTTTTCAGGATATCAGTCAGCTCATTGTGGAGCGGAACTCAGTGATGAACCACATACTGCCAGACCTGTCAGCAGAGAGAAAGCCCATGCAGGTTGACACGCTGAATGCCTTCCTCAGGCTCTTCTACTCCTACCTGCAGAAAGCCCGCCGCCAGGAGAAGGGAGAGTACTCATGGGTAAGCGGGTACTTTAACCCTGGTGGTGCTGAGAACGGAGTATTCCAGACTACCAGTATAGCTTTTTAAAGCATAAGACAAATTAATTCAGCAAGAGCAGGGTTAAGTTTGATTGGGGAAGGTTAGGTGGAACTAGAAATCTGTAAAGACAAAGAATCAGCTTTGAGGAAGATTTGCTTATTTCTGAAGTTCAGGTCATTTTTGCAAGGTACGGACTGTGAGGCCTTTTTTCTTGAGTTTTTCATGCCCCTTGTCAGGGTTTTTGCAGCAACAGTGCTTTGAGCAGGGAAGTTTTACCATCAGATGATTTAGGGTCCTACTTACTCATCACCCTTACATAGTGGAAAAGGATGTTAAAATTCCCAAACACTCACACACACACACACACACACACACACACACAAACACACACACACACACACACACACACACACACACACACACACACACACACTTATCAAATCCAGGGTATTTAGAGAGCTGAGTGCAGACTTGCCTTTTTTTCTTTTGTTTGTCTGCAGTCCAACACCCAGGACCAGATCATCTTACAGTGGAAGTCAGGAGAGTCGGCCACCATGCACATTCTGGTTGTCCATGCTATGGTCATTATACTCACCTACGGCCGCCCAGCGAGTATGTGCATTATCCTGCTTTCAGTTTTGTTTCTGTAGCCATCTCGATTTGAAATACTGTGTTCAAAACATCTGTAGTTGCAGACTTCTGTTTTTCTTGGTGCATGTCTTTATTTTTAAAGTGTAGAATTTGCACCAACTTTCTCTTTAAAAAGTACAAAACACAAGTACAAAATTCCCCCATGTGACATATTTTTTCTCTTTTTGAACAAATGTTTGCCACGTGGATGTTTGATATAAACCCCACATATTTATTGAGAGGCAGTTCAGTGAAGCCATGACAATTTTGTTTGTTTTGATTGGTTTATTGTCAAAACATTTATCACAGTCACATGCTGATTTCTTCCCCCCCCCAAAGATCTGTGACTTAATCTAAGTGTGTTCAGAACTTCTTTTAGACGAAGAGGCTCGCAAGATGTACAGTAGCATGCTGGAGATCTGGTTCCCTCAGGACAACCACATGCCCAAAGCCTTCCTGCTGGACACATCAGAGGAGGCGCTTCTGCTGCCTGACTGGCTGAAACTGCGAATGATCCGCTCCTCAGAGGGCAGGCTTGTCAGTGCAGGTGAGTTCTACCTCATCTTAAAGGCCGCGGGCATTTAGGACTGTTCGCCAGTCAAACCGTAATCTGATATGGGGCCTTTGCTGGTCAGTTACTAATGCCTACCGCGTACTGAATCACGTGCAGCTCGCAAATCTTCCCCAGATGCCTGTACTCTTTAACAGTGCTGGATGGTCCAGCAGGCTGCACTCAAGGGGTGGCAGTTTTGGTGCAGTCCCATCATCAAATGTTGAAGTATATCATGTTGTTTTTGTGTGAAATACTTGTAGAACGCTGCTCAAAGTCGAAGCGTGCTTGCCAGGGAGGTAATTGAGGCTGAAGACTCATCTGTGCGCTGCGGGGGTGATTTGACAAGGGATTAGCCCAGCACAAGGGATGCTGTTGAAGCCGTTCCTAAAAGTGTGTACAAGTGCACAGAGGTCCCTGGAAAATGCATCAGGCGTCCCCAAAATGCAATATGTACGCCAAAAAATGCAAGCAGCACAACCCCTGTTAACCATCTCTGCCATGTAATGGCAAAACAAAGTAAAGCCATTGACGTCGTTTGAGGGAAGAGGCTGTTATGTCAATGTCTTTCATCTTGAAATCACTCCTTTCCCTCTAAAATGACGTCACGGACTTCATTTACTGTTACACAGAGATCTGCATGATTTTTTTTCCAATCTGCCCCCCCCCCCCCCCCCCCCCCCCCCCCAAAAATAAAAAAAATGGAAGCCGTCTTAAATCACCACCACCACCACCAAAACGACACTTTCACCTGTAATTTTGGCGTCTCCTTTTTCGCAGCCTTGCAAGAGCTTGACCCGCGGCAGCTGATCCTGTTCGTGCAGTCTTTTGGCATCCCAGTCAGCAGCATGTCCTGTCTACTGGCCTGCCTGGACACCGCCTCTGAGGCGGACCCCGGCTCTGTGGTCCAGGCGGTGTCTGACCGCACCTACATGGCGCAGCTTATCCATATTCAGAAGCTGCGTGGGGCATCAGCGGGCCACAAGTTTTATTCCTTGCTGACCGACGGAGAAGCTTTGCCAGGTAAACTTTGTGTTAGACTCCTGTCACAGTGCAGTGAGTCCTTCCGTCCTGGATAATTTCTATTACTCTGTTGCTACACACTTTTCAGCAATGTTGAATGTAGATTGACAAGTTTAATATCAGCCAGATGACATTCTTTCAAAACATACCTGCAGGCTTCATGTGTCATGCACAGTTCGAGTGTTCCCTGCCAGAACTTACTCTCTTCTTTCTATCTGTATCGGTATTACCTTCTGGCAGGGAACCCGCGGCATGTACTCATAACCTTTGACAATGCTACAACTACAGCTTTATAACAGCAGGGGGGGGGGGGGGGGGGGGGATGTTTTGCTTTGGTTTGCTTTGTTCACGGCTTAGGTCAGAATCATCTTTGTTCTCCTCAGTGCATAGTTCAGTACATGACTCACTTACCACCCCTGTGTCATGATCAGTTTTTAGCTGTTTCAGACTTCCTGTAAACACTGATGAGGATGCATGTTGCAGAACACACGAAAGACTTCATATACATGTGGATTATTACATTTTTGTGTATTGCAGATGAGGGGTTTGGGGATGAGGAAATGGCAGAAGGTGCCAGAGGACCCAGCATGTGGCATGTGTCCCGCATGCAGAAGCCAGAGCCGCAAGTCTCTGCCTCTGGTCTGGCCAGGGATATTCCTAAGGTATGGTGACTTACATTAGTTCATTTGGATGAGAGGACGTGTACTCTGATCGTCCGTCCCTTCTCTCTTCAGTACCGTTCTCTCTTTTCTTCCTACCTTTTTGTCTGTCTGTCTGTGTCTGTGTCTCTCTCTTTCTCTTTGTCTGTCTCGGTCTCAGTTCCCCCACTCCCTCTCTGCCTGCCTGCCTGTCTGTCTGTCTTTGTTTTCATCCCTATCACACACTTTTCTGCTTGTGGACACACACACACACACACACACACACACACACACACACACATGCACACAGACACACACACACACACAGACACACACACGCACACACAGACACACACACACAGACACACACACACACAGACAGTGTATACCACCTTAATGATACTGTACGTCATATCTGATCTCCTGGTTTTTCTTTTGTTTTTGCAGCTATTCAGCCCTCAGACAAACAGTTCAGAGGCAGCCAAACTGCTGCAGAGCATACTCAAGGTATGTAATCTTTCTTTTTGTGCTTCTTGTTTCCAGCTAATTTTAGCCTGTGATATCATTAATTTGTAACCTGAACCACGTATCATGAGATAATGTTTGTTTTCATTGTCAACTCTTTCAGATTGTGTCATCCAGTACAGAAATGGCTGCATCGGTTTTGCAAATCATTGCCAAGGTAATTACGTTTACTACCCATATAGAGGTGTGCTTGTAGAGAGACCGCAATAGTGTGTTTCATTTTTACAAGTACTGTTTTTGTGTAAATTTCACAGACTTGGACCAGGTTATATGGCTGGTGGTTTTCACAAAACTTGAGCATGCTGCACAAGCGTCGAAGAGTGTTGACAAAGTGAACCATTGACATTTTGACAGTTTATTTCACTGGAAAATTTCTCTCTTTCAGAAGCTGGACTCTGCTCAAGGGAAAGAATTAGCCCTACACATGCTGCACAACACATCAAAGTCATGTCCCTTAGTGAAGCTGTTTATCTCCAAACATGTGAGCTCATTGTTTTTGTCCTGTTACTGCTGTAGTGTGTGAGAATCAGTCCTTGACATGTACTGCATTACTAGTGTGTAACTTATTTTCTTACAAGACAGTACAGTACTATATCTTTATTTTTTTTATTTTATGTTATGTAAAACAGAAATTTTCACCAAACGTTTGTTGGCAGGAAGCGCTGCATGACTCCCTGTACCCAGTTCTCCAGTCCTTGCTGGCTGCAGCCCGCCCTGACTCTCAGTCCTCCCTAAAGGCAGTGATAGAACAGTTCTTCAGGTCCAAGGCTGCGGACAAACCCATCTCACGGCGACGCCAGGCCTCCATTGACTTGGAGGGCTTCAAATGTGGGGGCAAAGTGAATCCTCATAGATTCATCGCAGGTAGGTCAGTTTTGGTTCTCGCAGAAACACGAGTGCAAGATTAATTCTGTGTCAAAAATTCTTTGTTAAAACTGGGACTAGTAGCGGCACTGGTCATCATCCAGTACATACCAGAAGTCACACTTCATGCTGTTGACTGACTGTAAATACCTGATCCCTGATGCCGAGAAGATGTTTACTGACAGTCCTGCAAGGCTTTCCGTTCAGATTTAACGCTGTTCCTGTGGCTTTTTGGCTCTACTAGCGTATGTGGTGGAAAAGGACGTTAAAGCTCCAAACACCCACCCCACCCCTGGCTCTACTAGATGGATCCTTTCTGCGTTACACTGTGATATCTGCTCTTTGAAACCAGAAAAAACTGCATCGTTCTATGATTGTAGTGTTTATTTTTCTCCTGAATGCTGCCACACGAATTGTTGATGTCGTTTTGGTGCTGCTGTCGTGATACAGGAATCTGAAATGTTAAAAAAAGAAATAATAATAATAAAATAACAAGTTACTCCAAAATTGCACATTTTCTATGTGAGCTACGGTATTTCACTGTATATTGTGTCTGAGATAGTCCTGGACCTGACCTCCTGTTTACCAGCTGTGGTGTTTGCAGGTATTGAGGCACTAGGAGACAAAAGTCGTCTGGAGCCCCTGGTGCAGCAGTACATGCAAGAGGCAGCCCAGCAGCAGCGACCGCTGGAGGGGATCAATGCAGCGTGCACCATGCTGCAACAGGCGAAAAAGCAGTAACTACACTCTCTTTCCTGTTACGATTAGTGGACACTACAACGTTCTGTCTTACCAGTCACCTTTGTTATTGAACAGTCCTGTCTCACCCTTTACAGGTGTGCTCAGGGTTGGGAGTATCAAAAAGGGAAATAACCTCACAGTTTTTGCTGAGGCTCTGATTGCACATAGGGTTAACATTTCTGACTGCCACTGTGCAGCAGGTGAAGGGAAGGAGACCGTAAATATACTGAAGACTGAGACTTGGTGTGCTTTGCGTGATACAGGATCATTTCACTCTTTTCCTCACAACGCTTTCATCATCTTGCAGAAATGCTGCCCAGTCTGCGTCGGTGGCATTACCGACAGACTGGCTTGAATTTCTGGACCCAGAAATCGTCAGTGCGAGCGTTGAACGTCAGGAGAGTCTGGTGTTTGGCCTTGACCATGAGCCCATGCAGACAAAGGAAGATGGCGCAGGGAAAAGACACAAGAGCAGTCCCTACCTCCTGGCGCTGTTGACCCACCAGAGTCAGTGGTCAACCATCCAGCGTTGTCTTAACAGGATTTTGTCAAAGGAGAAGATTACAGAGTAAGCCGATATTTGTCAGTTTTCCAATGGGTGGTTGGTGGCTTGGGTGATTTGACTGTGAATTGTGCTGTGTATATGATTTCATTTGTAAGATTACTAAGTTCTAGATCTAAAACCAAGGTAGGTCATTTTCAGGGTAGGCAGCCTGTGGTTGTGGTGTGAGTCTGTGTTGAAAATTATCTACCTTTATGAATTAGTTTCAGAGCTGAGTGTCAGTGCTAGGCCTTGCATCTGGTTCGACTGACTTGCAAGAACTGTTGTGTTTCAGGCTCAATCCTACTGCAGTTCTGGATTTTGTGTGGGCGTGTCGACACATCCCTAAAATCTGGCAAGGACGAGAGCGCAAGAGTGTGCAGGTAAGTCTGTGTCCTAAAAGTTTTGTTGTTGTCATCGTTGTTTTGATTCAAAGAGAACTTATCACTTTTCTCACAAATGGTGAAGATCTCGTGTGAGTTTGCAAGTGTATTGTTGACTTTTGTCCCACTGATGTCAGTTAAACACATTCCAGCCAGCAGCGTGCGACTGTTTTGTCTCAAGAAGCCACCTCTCACAGGATGAAGATAGCCACCCCCCCACTCCCCCCTTCTTCTTTTTTTTTTCTTCAGTGTCATGATTTGCTACAAATAAATTAAAGCTGCACGATCTGTTGCTGTACTTGTGAAGAAACAGCTCTAAAAGTTTTAATTAATTTTGATAATGTACTTGTTCTCAGAGCAGGTTGATCAATGTTGAATCAGTCAGTCAGGAAAGTGTTAAAACTACCGATGTTTTTCTTCTGCAGGGTGATGACAGGGAAGATGTGTTCGGCTTCTCCACGGATCAGCTGCTGGCTGTCGTCGACTACATTGCACTGGAAGCTTCCCTGTCACTGGACAAGGCAGGTGACCGACCAGCAGCCTCTGAAAGCAAGACAGCCACTGCAGTCAATCAGAGATCTCCTCAGTCTGTCAGTCAAGATGCGGATGGAGTGAGCCATCGCCTGGACCTGCTTCTGTCATGTATTTGTGATGACGACGACAAAATTGGAGCCATTGTGACCCATGTTCAGAACAAAGCAGCGATAGTATCGAGGTACTGACAGACATCACTGTAGGAACTGCTGCTGCATAGTTGTGTTGCAGGGTTGTGTTTTTGATTAATGATTGAATTGATTACTCTCTGTGTGTCTGTGTGTGAAAGAGAGAGAGAGAGAGATAAAATTTTAGCATCTGAAGAAAACTGAGGCTTGCCAGAGATTGTGCTAGTTCATATACATGTACAAAAACAGAGGGGTAGTCTGGCATATATTTCTGTTGTCCTTTTCATTACCAGAATTGAAAAGGATGACAGAAATATACACCAGAAAATGTTCTGCTTTCAGTGACGTGGAGAGGATGTACGTAGCTTTGCTTCAGGAACTCTACCTTCACTTTCCCTACATACTGGCCTGGCTGCCTCCGAACGGCCCACTCTCTGCTGACTGGCTCATCTCCGAACAGCTTCATTCTCAGGTCAGTCAAGCTCACTGGTACTTGCAGTTCAAGACTCAGCAGGCTGCGTTTCCTCTCGGTTCAGTTCAAAACACTTTATTCACATCCAGCTGGGCAATAAAAACATTGGACATTAAAAAAACCTAACAAACTAAAAACGGCAATGAGATAACATGAAAACACAGTTGGGAGTAGGCATTCACCCCTCACTCAAATACCCTCATCTAATAATGGTACAAGAGTGTACTCAACGAAGATCACATTGTACATGTATCAGTATCATCTTGTACACACAGATCATGACAGTGTGCTGTGCCCATTATGATTGACATTTAGAGGGTGTGAGAACTGGAGAAGGAAAGGGAGGGAGGGTGCTGATTTGTAGCACAGCACGTAGTGTGAGATAATATTGATATCACTAAAAAGGCTTGGAACACACTTAAAGGACAACAAGTCAAACAAGTTTATCCCCACCTTTTTGGCCAAGGAGCCTTCGTCAAGGGACAAAATACAAATACAAAGACACATGGCGGCTGTGAATACCGAGTGAACTTTCAAGTAAGTTTGTGTCCTTGGTGTTTCAGCTGGATACTGTGACACACCGTCTGATCACAGTGCTGGGCAAGGCTGGGCCAGGCAAAGCTTCTGAGAACAGGATGTACGATGCAAACATCACATGTCGCAAGATGGCTGTTAGTCATCCTATGCTGATTCTCAGGTACTGGTACACTCCCTTTGTCTGTTTCTGATTGCTGGCGTGGTTCATCTTTGTCTTACGTGTGTGTGTGTGGGTGCGTGCATGCGTGCGTATGTGCACGTACCATATAACTTACATACTCATTCATAAAAGTAATTGAAAATTGTTGTAGTAGTATTATTATTGCTGTAGAGTGGAGAGAGAAACAAAAATGCATGACAAAACCTCAATGACAGTGTAACATTAAAAAAAAAAAATTACAATTTACAGGCAGCTGCCATTACTAGCTGCAGTTCTGGGTGGGCGCACACAGCTGTCCTTGGGGGAGATGCGGCACCGTAACCTCCTGCTGCTGTTCACCCATGTTCTTGGTCTTCTGGAACTGCTCCAGCCTCACATCTTTAGCAGACAGCACTCTGCCCTCTCCAGCATCCTCGAGTCCTTCTTCGCCCTCTTCAGGGTTAGTGAAGTGAAGTTTGGTCCGTAACAACCCACAAATTATGACATCTGACTGAACTGTGTATTTACCACTTCTAGACTGATGTGTTTTCATGTTTGTGCAGTTGATAATTGGTTTGAATTAAGAATCATTTGCATGTGGAAAACGTTCAAATTAAATGACCAAAAAAAAAAAAGACTAAAAGTTTACATGAATCAAGAATTATGATGCAACAACAACTTTAACAACCTGAGGAAATGTACATGAAAAACAGTCAGCTCTTTCTCTCTCTCTCTCTCCCTCCCTCCCTCTCTCTCTCCATCCCTCTCTCTTTTTCTCCCTCTCACAAGATGAACATACTCTTGTTTTGTTTGATTATTTTCTTTATTTCAATAGTCTGGGTTCTGTTATGCGCCCGGCAACTGAAAACCTTGGCTTGTCTTAAATCAAGAAGGGAATACCACCTGTACCAGTATGAACTGTAGGGTACTTGTCAAATTGTTCCGTTCCCACTTCTGCTGCCAGTTTGATACAACTCAGATGTAACGTTATTTTCTGACAGGCTCATGGACGAGAGACGCGTCAGCTTGGCAGCCTGGTATCAAAGTTCATGGTGTTCCTGCAGAACTTTGTCACACATGACCCGCAGCGTGCCAGCACCATGCTTCAGCAGTACATCCAGATGCTGAGGTAAGTTAATTAGATTCTTGGGAAAACATATACAAGCTTGTGCAAGGTATCTGTCATATACATGTACTTGGTGTATGAGAACTAGTGGCGTATATTTGGGTACATACAAATTTGCACTATATTTTTATGTTCTGGTAGCAGATGCACGCACACACAATGAACAGCCCCACCCCCCACCCCCACCCCACCAACAAGGAAAAAAACACAAAAAAAGAGTAAAATAAAATGAAATAATAATTTTTTTAAAAAATACTGATTTAAAAAAAGAAAGGGTCAGTACTGAAGTAAAGATCCTAACCATAGTACTTGTTTGACATGTGAACGAACCACACCTTTCTGTGATTGCAGTGACCTGTCGACAGTGTACCCAGACATGTCTGAGCTGAAGTCGCTCCTCACCGGTCTGACAATGCCGCGTCAGAACCAGAGTGACGGCGCTGATGTTACCGTGGAGACAGAAGAACCAGGCATGGCGGTAGTAAAGTCACACGGCGGCATTCCGTTTGCTCAGGTTGAGCCCTTCATCAAACGCTTGCAGGCAACAAACTCGTCAGAAGGTAAACGGAAAATGGTCAGCAGATTATCTTGCTGGATCATTCTTACATTCTTGTGAATTATTGTTGTGTGCATAGTACCAGAATCATGATAGTGTTTCTATTGACTTGAAGGGGTGTCTCATCCAAAAGCAAGAACCTCTTTTGCAAAGCGTTGAGTTTCAGCGGTCCTAGATTCTTTCAAGGCCTAACACTAGAGGACTGATGTGAAATAAAGCCTGAAGTAATAACGGGTATTTCCTTTGTGGATGTCCCACAACACAGTTGACCATTCATTCAGAAAACATAAGACCAGTTTCCTTTCTTTTGTAAGATATTCGTAAGATATTCTTTCAAATACTGTCTTACAGAGCTGCAGCGAGTGCTGGCAGACTTGGACGAAACCTCTAAAAGAAAAGTTGGTGTGTTGGAACATTTTGAGGTGAGAAATAGTTGAGAGAGTTTATAACAGAAAATACGTGTGTGTTTGTGTGTGTGTGTGCACAAAGTATCTGAGAGTGTGTATATGGTTATATAATTATATGTATGCTGGATAGAATAGGTGAGTAGAAAATTGACAAGAAGTAGGAGTATATATCGACCCATGTAAACACGTTTTACATTTTCACCATTCTTTCATGCACACACATTTACCTGATCTGACCAGATGAGGTTTCATCTGCTGTATATTTCAGAGTGAACTGAAGCGACTGATGGAGCATGTAAATGATCGTTGCCGCAACTTTGCCTTCACACTGATCATGCGTTTCCTACACAGCTGTCCCAGGTCAGTGAAAGACTGCCTTCTTTGCTCTGTTCTATCGCAGTATATGTATTTGATCTTACAGTTCTGCTTGTGAACCTTTGCTTGGTATGTGTGACCCCCCCCCCCCCCCCACACACACACACACACAACACACTCGCTCAACCCGACACCCAGCAAAAAAAAAAATAAAAAAAAATTGATGCATACACATTCAATCTGAAGTGTCAAAATCATACTTTCAGCGAAAGCACCTTAGTCATCCTGTGAATAATAATAATGATGATAATAGTAATACATGTAATAACATTTGATCATCGCTGATATTTTAAGGGGCTGATGCTACCATTTTGATGCTCACAGATCGTTCTGAGCTGTGTTCATGGTACATGTATCTATCATTCCCCAACTTCGACACCTGGACAGTGACAGTGTCTGTAATCCTGACACTGAGCTGACAGAAGCGAACTCAGTGGCGAGGCGACCACACTGTGCGCTCCAGTAGTGTAACAACAGTCATAGAATTTGAATGTTCGTCCAATGGCGCAAAGTGTAAACAACATTGTATTGCATTTTGAGCTCTACTAATCGTCAAGATAAAGTACTTCGAGCGTATAGGAGCACTCACGTGCAAAACTGTTCCAATACGCAAGTTGGTTTAGCAGAGACGTAATTAGCCCGTTTAAATACTGGTTTTTCTCAGGACATTTGTTTGTCCTCTTTGTGTGCCCTCACCATAAATTCTACTCTGAGCTGATGTGTATGATTTACGCTGTCTTTTTGTGCAGGAGGTCACAGGGCTTTCTTCCTAACTTCCTCCACTGTCTTTCCCATGACAACCCAGATGTCGTCATGTCCGCTCTGAAGAATTTAGCAGAGTTTGCTGTCCTTTGTCAGGGTGTGTATCTTCCGCGTGAACAGCAATTTTTTTTCTCTTGTCTGCATCATATTGTACCCAAGATTGCATAATTTCGCTCATCCTGCAACTGCGTAACATATTGGTGGTTTTTTTTTTTTTAATTTTCAGGTTTATGAAAGTTGTAGGTCCCATTTAGATTTGTACATCGTTTGATTTTGGGAAAAAATCCATAGATTGCAAAGTTTGTGTTTTGAGCTACATATATTTTCAAATAGAGTGACACCAAATTCCACGACGACTTTAATGTCTTCCTCTTTTTTAAGTAAATCGCAGTCTCATTTCAGTTTGGGCAGATGCATTCTGTTACATGTCAGTGTGTTGTTTTGAAAAAAAGGCATTTGTTTATTCATGTTTATTATTATTATTGTTATTAATGTTTATATTATATTTATAAAAATATTTATTATGAATTTATATAATTTTGCTATTTCAGATGATGCCCAGGCCCTTCTGCAGCGTGCATTCCACATCGGCGTCACTACGACCGTGGACACCCAATCTTACATCAAGGACACTCTGCAGCTGCTGAATCTTGAGAGTGTGCTGACGTCATCATGATGTCAGTCAGAACAGATGTTAAAAGTCTCAATATGTGTGACAGGTATACAACATCGTGTGGAAAACTTTCATGGAATGTGCTTAATCTGTGCATCAGACACAGTGATCGTCAAATGCGCTCACCCGCTCCCTTTCGCTACCAAATTTACCGTCGCACGAGTGGAAGCTCTGGTAGCGGTAGCCCGAAAGGCGAGCAGGAATTCTGAGATGAATTAAAACCTAGCAGCCTAGCAGGCTTCCAGAATTTTGGGGGGGGCTACCAGTTTTGTTCAGAGCAGTAGCCCAAATGGCTACCATGGTCCTGACACATTTGACGATCGCTGAGACAGAGTCACTTGAGTCACAACATAGCACCTGAAAACCATTGGAGTGACTCTTCGGTGCGGATCGAGGATCAGCTAGACGGCGCTGATTGGTGTCTGTTGTTAGATGATTTGCCGAGTCTCCAGTCTTGTTTAGGAAGGGATATAGGCTCAAAGAAAGTCATATTCCTCCACTATTAGAAGCCACAAAGTCACGGGAACAGTCGCGATGGTCAGAGGAAACATCCTTCTATCTGGCAAACAACATCAGAGCTTCGAAAGCGGCAGATTTCCATGGCAGCGGCGTTACAAACTTAATGTACATACTGATGTGCTAGAGGTGTTGACAGACGCTGACATGGATTTCGTAATAGGTGAATGAGAAAAAAGATGTATGTTGACTGAGAGACTTGGGTTTCAAGATGGTAAGTTGAGCATGTGTGCCTGTACATAGTTATCTGGATGCATTCATTGAACAATCTGCACGTGTATATTATGTGTGTGTGTGTGTGTGTGTGTGTGTGTGTGTGTGTGTGTGTGTGTGTGTGTGTGTGTGAGATAGAGATGATGATGATGATGAAACATTTTTATTCAGTATGGAGCATTGAGAGAGAGAGTGTGTGTGTGTGTGTGTGTGTGTGTGTGTGTGTGTGTGAGACATTTATGTTGTTGATAAATACAAAATTGCTGAAAAAAGTTTTGTGGTTTTGTTCTGTTTCTGTTGCCTGGACGGCTGGAACTTTTTTTTTTTCTGTCCACGATCAAAAGGTTGCTGTTGCAACCTTGTGTCAACATTGGATGATGTTCATGTCACACACACACACACACACACACACACACATCTGTTGTAATCGGCGCCTACAATGCTCCGCCCGTTACCAGCGAGAATGCGGTCGCCCACCCTGATGTGTCCCCACAACGCTGCTGGTGTTCCTGGCAACACGTTACGGACGTAGATCCCCTGGCAGCTAAAGCGGCGTGTACGGATTAGATAACTTATAATCCCAAAATGAGAAATTTGTCTGTTCTGTTGGAAACGAAAATGACACACGTACGACACCAGCAGTCGCATGTGAAAGTGTGCTAGAAACAAAATTTGCAGGTCACAATGAGAGTGCGATACTGAGGAAAGATAAACACAGTCGAAATATTTTTGTAAAGCAAACACATGGATACTGACACTGGTTTAATTCTCAGTCTTTGTTTCTTTTGTTCAACTGCTGTTGATGTTTTTGAGCGTGTGTGTGTGTGAGGGAGAGAGAGAGTGTGTGTGTGTGTGAGAGAGAGAGAGAGAGAGTGTGTGTGTGTGTGTGTGGAATGGATGCCGAAGATGACATGAGCTGTGCACAGAAATATGGGAAGACAACATGAGTCAGTTATTTAGGGCATTAGACTATTTCGCGGCTTGGAAGGCAACATGAGATAGCTTCTGCCTCACGTAAAACTGTTCGTTGTTTATTTATTTTTTTTTTTTTTTTTGGCTTGATGAACGTATAGCTTTTGCCTCAAGTAACCCCCTGTAAAACTGTTCGCTTTTTTTTTTTTTTTTTGCTTCATGAACGTGAAAGGAAGCGAACTGACGGCACCAACTGAACTGTTGTACACGGCTAGGATAAGTGGTTTATATATTTTTTGTTGTTGCTTCTACTTGATAAACGTGATTTCAATGTGTGGATAAGGGCCTGGGACTTATCATAACGCAAATCAGTTTTCAATACCTCCGTTGTAGGCCATCAGTCTTGTCACAGAGAGAGAGAGAGAGAGAGAACACGCAGAACTCTTGTTGATACTTTTGATGACGCAAGGGGTGGGGAAATTTAACGTCACTATGTGCAGAAAAGGTGTCATCAACTTGTTACACACGAGCATGATGAACTTCATGGCTGGAACTGATTGAGCGTTGGGAAACACGTTTCAAGGTAAGTGCGCCCCCATTGTGGACATTTTGGCCCGCATTCCAGTAGTAAACATCAACAAGGTTTCTACCAAAGCTCTCATTTGTAATTCAACAAAAGACAGGGCGCAACAAAAGAACGATGATGTTCAGATAGTGTTTTTGTGTCAGTGCATAACTGTCTACCGTCATTTTGTAAAAGAGCGTTTCTAAGCACCATCTATTTGATAAGCACTTGTGACATTAAATTGAGAGCGAGATAGGGAGGTGTCCCTGACAAACATATTGTGCTCGTGATTCAGGTTGGTAGAGAACAACTGCAAAGAGACGCGGATGCTTTCAGATACAAAGCCGGAAGGCCTTCATCTGATACACAGTGCAGAACAGCCGGAGCTTGGGAAAACACCGACCAGCTGTACATTGAGCAACAAGCATCCGTCAAATGCCTCCGAAGAAGCATGAAGACTTGGGAGCAGGAGAGTCCGCCGGCCTTGGCAGAAGCAGCGAGCGACAGAACCGACTGGCAGCCGGCAAGATCGTCAACGGCATCATTGACCTGGTGAATCAGGGCGCAATGCACAGCCTGCTCGCTCGCTGTGCTATTTCCTACGCACTGGACACGCTGCTGAAATCCCAGGATGTGTCCCACGACAAGGTGATGGGGGAATCGCTCGTCAGGCTCGTCCTGAAGGGCGCCCTTGCACAAGGTATACTGAGCCAGGAGGAGGCCTTGGAAACGAGCCAGATAAGCGACTTAGCCGAGACAGCCCTGCCCACCGCTCTGCAGTCCGCCACCGAAAACGGCATCCTTGACGATAATACGTGTCTGGTCGGGGTGCTGGGATTGGCGTTGCAAGGCGCTCTCAAGGAAGGGAACATCCCTGACAGGCTGGCTGGGTATTTCAAAAAGGCCGCACAGGAAAGCACCGAGGACGGGTATCCACAAGTCGGGCTGCGAGCGAAGCCCAGGACACCCGTACCCGCTAGGCCTGATATCCCACCAAGGCATTCAATATCAGTGGGCGACCAAGCGAGAACTCCGATTCCGGTTGCGAGATACACTATGCAAGCAGACGAGCGAGAGAGACAGGTGGCGTCTCCCGACCCGCTGATTGGCGAACTAGCAAGCATGCCCGGCAGATCCACGCTGCCAGGAGAGCAAATCAGACAGGCGTCCGTGTACGGTGGAGATCAAAGCCAAGGAGGCTTGAGAGCTGTTCGTCCCAGGGAAATATCGAGGCAAACCCCGAATCGTCCACAGTACGGCGAACAAGCTTTATGGAGATCCATGCAACCACTGGAACAATTGAGAATGAGCGCCAGCCGTAGCCGTTACGGAGAACAAAGCTCGACATCCCCGCTACCGGCCGATGAGGAAGATATTACTGACTTATTGTTTTAAAGATAAGTGTTACGATGTTCTTGGGGGAAAAAAAAGCAGTTCATGCACCGCTAGACTAAGAAAAGAGCGGACAAACAGGAAAAATATTATATCCACCATTCAAGACAAACCAAACCAACCAAACTACAACAAAAATCCCAAAAACAAACAGAAACACTCCAAAATACCCATCATGTAAAGATTTCTTTTCAAAAAGATGGAAACCAGGTGTGTGTGTGTGTGTGTGTGTGTGTGTGTGTGTGTGAAAGAGAGAGAGAGAGAGCGAGAGAGAGAGAGGGGGGGGGGGGGTAGGGGTCAGACAATGAATGCTCTGTCAGTTGTCAATAAAGCTGAAATTGCAAGGAATGGGATTTCTCTGTTACCTTTAGGCTGCCACTCCCCCTCCCCCCTTTGAACATAAACAACAATAACAACAACAACAACAACAAACCCATTTGGCTGCTGTATCGTTGCAATGCACCAACCGTGCCAACATGACTTGGAAGAATACATTCATTCTGAACAATTTGTTCGGTCAGTCGTGGCAAAATGTTACCACAGCACATATTTTATTTCAACAAGATAGATGCATATTGGGAGGTCACATGTTTTCCATTTGTTTTAAAACAAATAACAAATTTGAGTAAAGTTGATCACATACCGTCTACGGCCGTGGCTGTGCAGGAGAAAGTATGATAAACACTACACATGAGGCGAAAAAAAAAAAAAGACAATAAAACGTTAAGTCGTTTGTACGAAGTACAGAAAATTCCCTGAGGTATACAGTATATACACGAATATTCGATATATCTACATGACATTTACACCACTGTCGTCAGGTCAGACGGGAAGACTGAACACAAGGAATTACAACACAATTATGTATTAGTGCATTTATGAAGTTTATGCACAGACTTTAGGCTTCAAAACCCACATAGAGCAAAACAACCTAAATGGTTTTACAACTTTGTGCTTTACACCATGTGCTTTATGCTACGAACAATCCATATAACAACATCTTTGACATGTAAGCTGATAGTTACAAAGTGTACACATATACATGTATAAATATTTACAAATGTTCATTTTGCGGAATGTGTCAGATCAGAAACAAGATCCCGTATTCTGTATGACGCCAGGAAACAAAAACCATGCCAACCAGTCGTATTTCTGACGCTAGGTAAAACACACCAACCAGCCATATTTCTGTCTGACGCTGAAAGAGGAACTCGTGCTTCTGTCAGAGGCTGGACGTACACGTCCAACGTACACAGGAAGCAGGCCAGTGCATTTCATCCACACAAAAAGCAGAACTAAGAGCATACACCCAAAAATGCGTCCCATCCTAAGGGGTATTGTTGACGTGGAAATACATTTCTTGGTGACACGTACCTCTCCGACCAAAATCAACGTTCATCGAAATTTAAAAAATACACCCCCCAAAAACAAAACAAAAAACAAAAAACAAAAAAAACAACAACAAAAAAACCTTAACAAAACAACAAAATACAAACAAAACAGACCACCACAACAACAAGAATAACAAAGGCACACAGAAACAATAACAAAAACGTGTATAGGCCACTCCTTCACTCCCCATTCCACACACAGTTCAGCTTCTTCAAATTCCTATGCCACCGCCTGCAGCAGTCTGCGCCAGTATTCACACAGGAAAGCGGGAATTACCATCCAATACGTTTATTTGAAAAATCCCACTTAAAACACATCCGCCACGGACCAAAATGACCCGTTCACCCAAGCATGTCCCCTAATAAGCCCACCGAAAGACGGCCGGCTGACCGCACGTGGTAATGCGGATTGAAGACGCGTCGAAGTGGATGTCCGTGTCCATGTCAAGAAGCCGAAATACGCGCCGTGACGGAGCGGTCACATTTAGCGATCAGCAGGTTCAGGCGAGGGCCAGTCGACCGTATCAGCTTCATTGCGCTGAAACAGACAGGCGGGAAATCATTAAAATGAATTATTTGGAAAGTGGCATTGGCCAGATTACTCGGCAGAGGTACACTGACTACTTACATGGGCGAGGTCACTCTTGCGTGTCTTTTGAGTTTGAAATTTTAACGTCAAGAGAGGCATGAAAACGCAGCGTTTTTCAAAACTGCCAGGCCTCTAGTTGCACCCTTTCTTTTCCCGCTATGAAAACACTGAATGAGGAACGTTTTATTATCATTATTATTAGAAAATAGATCGGACCAAAAGTATGATACATGATATATCATACAGCTGAACAAATATCATATAACATATCACTCAATCAATCAATCACAACAGTACAATAACACAACAACAACAACAACAATACTACAATAAATAGTACTACTAGTACTGCTAAACTATAACATAAACCATAGGAGGACATACTAATTGTTGACCCGTAATTACAGGCAATGCCTAATTAACAGAAACTACCTTTATGGAGACTAGAAAGTATTCTTCATTACGCACAGCTGAGGACTGAATTCGTCGATGAGATGTTTTGCCTAAAGGTATACATTACAAGCATAGGTAGCCGTTTAAATGACAGACCGTTCCTGATCACTGAACTATACCGACGGCACTTGGAAAAAAAAAAAAAGACCCCCCCCCCTTCCACTCCTCCCCATTCCCCCGCAGGTAAGAAACCAGTGGAGCTTAGAATCTTTGTGTGCGAGAGTGGTTGTGGTCGCAAGATTAATGGCGCTGTCATTCGGAACTGTCTGTGTCAAATGGCCATAGATGGTATCAACGGTTTTGCTTACCGCGAAATACGATCCTCGGCGTGCTCTTCGTGGGTAATTTGAGGCATTGCATTCACTTTCAGTGTTATAATGATGTGACACCTGAGCTCGGTGCTGAATATCGTATGGAGCACAACTAGTTTTGTGCTCTAGAAACGATGACTATCAATTTCTATCTATATGACTGTCTATTTCTGCCGGTATCGCCTGAAAACTCTCTCTCGCACCCCCCCCCCCCCCACACACACACACTCACCCCCCCCCTCCACACACACACACACACACACACACACACACACACGCACGCACGCACGCACGCACGCACGAACGCACAGACCGCCGAAAACGAATGATAGTTGTTTCTTTTTCCCTGCTACAGAGCTTGCGTTAAGGCCAACTGTCACACCCCAAAAAAGTCGAAATATGTCAAAAGCAACCATTTTATCGTATTCAGCAGTGTCCCACCTTTCTGAAAAACACACAAACAAACTACGTTTACTGGAGAGAAGTGTGCCGTTATTTAACAAAATCCTTGTTTAGTTGGGCTTAAATTATTTCATATCTCCGGAATGTGTGAACGGAAAGTGACCTGCGGGGTTCAAACCAAACCAAGTACAAACTCACCAAACCAAACAGAAACAAGATCTAGATATCAGTATCCGCCTGTACTTTGATAATCAGTCAAGATGGTTGTTGATAAGATGACGTACTTGTAAAACAAACTTGAACACACACACACACACACACACACACACACACACACACACACACACACACACACACACACACACACACACACACACACCTGTTGTAATCGGCGCCCACAATGCTCCTCCCGTTAACAGCGAGAATGCGGTCGCCCACCCTGATGTGTCCACACAACGCTGCTGGAGTTCCTGGCAACACGTTACGGACGTAGATCCCTGGCAACTTCAGCGGGGTATACTGGAGCAAACGAAGGAACACACAAATGTTCAAACGTTTTCAAAAGTTTTTAATGTTCAACATGTGGTTCGTTGCTAGAAAACGCAAGCGCGACAAACATTGTATCACAGAGAGAGAGAGAGAGAGAGAGAGAGAGAGAGAGAGACAGAGAGAGAGAGAGAGAGAGCGGGTGGGTGGGTGTTTGGGGGTTTAACGTCCTTTTCCACCACATAGGGTGATATCAAAGACGGGGCAACGATGAAAAAGCCAGCACAAATATTTGGCCTCAAGCCGGGATCGAACTCACGAGCCGAGCATTAGAAGACCAACGCTCTACCATTCGACCACCCCGGCTCCCCGAGAGAGAGAGAGAGAGAGAGAGAGAGAGAACTCGCAGAACTTGTTCTTATTTAGTAACGCGGGTGATGGGACCTTGACGTCATGATTTGCAGAAAATGCGTCACTAATCGTAGAAAAGACAAAAATGACGTAGTACGAGACACTACACAATGGCAGTGGCAGAGCGTTGGGAAACATCCCAAGACAAGGTAGGTGGATCTTCACTTGTCCAACGTTCCTGCATGAACTAGATTTTTTCCGAACGTCTCGTTTGCTGCACGACGAAACTCGACACATGACAGACCGCTAAAAAAACTAGTGACGCACACTAATTAGCGTGTTTGTGAATGGTGTTTGTGTGTATTAGCAGGGGTGGCCCATTGTAGTCGCCAATGGCTTCTACAAAAACTGATAGTGGGATCCCTGATTCTACTGGGATTGGGGCCAGCTTGGCCCCTTATATGTTCAGTTGTCAGGGAAGATCGTATGACTCTTTCAGCACATCCGGGTACATGTATATTCAATGAAATTACTCATCTGATCCGCTAAACATTTTCCAGACACAACCAGACGACACACAGAATCCACCCCTTCCACCCCCACCAGTCCGTAGAGCTATGAAGCTTTGTGTCTATGACTGTTTCGGGCGTACACGTTTTTCTCAGACCCCACCATATTGTTTGGTTACGGGCCCGACAGGCCCACAAGGTCCCCGACATTTGGTTACTCCTCTCTCTCTCTCTCTCTCTCTCTGTGTGTGTGTGTGTGTGTGTGTGTGTGTGTGTGTGTGTGTGTGTGTGTGTGTGTGTGTGTGTGTGTGAATTAAAAGTATCCAGCTTTTGCTACAGGTTGATCCTGGACGACGGCAAAGACCAAAGAGACGCGGATGACGGACAGATGCAAAGGCTGTCGTCATCTGATACGGTGCAGAAGAAGAGTACGTCGTTAAGCTCTGGTCCTGCAGCGGCAGACATCTGGCAGATGCCTCCAAAAAAGCGAGACGTAGCTGCAGCAGGGGAGTCCGCCACCAGTGGTAGACCGAGCGAGCGACTCAATCACCTGACTGCCGGCAAGATCGTAAATGGCATCGTTGACCTGGTGAACAAGGCTTCCATGCACAGCCTGCTCGCTCGCTGTGCTATCGCGTATGCCCTTGATTCGCTGGTTAAAGCCCAAGACGTCTCGCACGACGAGGTGATGGGGGATTCTTTAGTCAGGCTCGTCCTGAAGGGCGCCCTCACGCAAGGCATACTCAGCGAAGAGGAGGCCTGGAACGCGAGCCAGATACATGACTTTGCTGAGAAAGCCCTGCCTTCCGCTCTCCAGTCCGCCACCACCGACGGCATCCTTGACGATAACACGTGTCTGGTCGGGGTGTTGGGACTGGCGCTGCAAGGCGCTCTCCAGGAGGGGAACATCCCCGACACGCTGGTCAGGTATTTCAAAATAGCTGAAAACTCAGCGACTGGGGAAGGGCCGTCAGGACTCGGGATGCAAGGAAGGCCGACGACGTCCATATCCACTGCGAAGCCTGATGACCAGGAAAGGTATCTGATGACGATGGACGACCAAGCAAGACCAGCTGGAAAAGTCCTGTCAACAGGGACGAGAGCCAGGGGTGTTGGGGAACCTTTGCAACAGCTGGTCCCGACTGTATCCGCGCCGCTTATTGGTGCACCGCTCAAATCAATGCCTAGGCCAGGATCACCGGGCGGACAAACACGAACGCAAGTGGGGAGGTACAATATGCAAGCAGACGAACGAGAAAGACTGGTGACGAATACCCCGCAGTACGGTGAACAAGCAAGCTTATCAACCAGACCTACGTTGCCTGGAGAACAAATCGGACAGACATCTATGTACGACGAACAAGGAGGACACGCAAGCTGGAAATATACGCCACCCAAAGAAGAAGCAAACCAGGGTGTCAACCGCACAGAATACGGTGAACAAGCAGGATGGAGATATAAGCAACCCATGGAACAACCTAGAGTGAACCCCAACCGCACGCTGTACGGTGAACACGGACTGAGATCCATGCAAGCCTGGGGACCAACAGGTATGACTGCAAACTCCACGAAATACGGCGAACGATCTGAATTTCTGTCCATGAAACCTGAGGTGGAAGCACGAAAGGCTGAAAGCCGTACACACCAAGACGAACAAACAGGATGGCGATCCGTATATTCTGGACAACCTGGAACACCTGGAAGCTTTACACAATCCAGCGGACATACACTACCGACATCGACGCAATACGGGGAACAAACAAGATCGACTGCAAACTCTGCGCAAGTCAAAGAAGGTGGATGGAGATCCATGCTACCTGGAGAATCAACAAAAGTGACTACAAACCGCACACAGTCCGTCGAACAGGTAGGATGGAGATCCGTCCAACCCGAGGAAGAAACGCGAAAGATTGCGAACACTTCGCAACCCCTACAGCAAGCATGGCCGGGATCCACGTCGTCAGCAGACAAAACAAAAATGGCGGGAATACCGAATTGGTACAGCAATCAGTCCGGGCGGTCAACCCCAACAAGAACGACTGCAAACTCCGCGCAAGTCGAAGAAGGTGGATGGAGATCCATGCTACCTGGAGACTCAGCGAAGGTGACTTCAAACAGTGTACAAACCGTCGAGCAGGTAGGATGGAGATCCATCCAACCCCAGGAAGAAACGCGAAAGGTTGCGAATACCTCGCAAACCCTACAGCAAGCACGACCGAGATCCACTTCGTCAGCAGAGAGAACAAAAATGGTGGGAATACCGAACTGGTTCAGCGATCAGTCCAGGCAGTCAACTCCAACAGGATCAGCGGCAAAGCTGTTCACGCAGTTAGACGAGAAATCGGCGACAACGGTGATGAGGCAGTACGACGAAACGTGGCGGACGCCGAGTTACACGCAGGAAGACGTGCAACCTACACCAAAGGCAGCGACCGCAACATACTATAACGAGCAAACATCGTGGAGACCCATGAAACCTTGGGAACAAAAAACAGCGACCGCAAGCCGTGCGCAGGACGTCGAGCAGGTAGGATGGAGATCCGTGCAACCCGAGGAACAACCGCGAAACGTTGCGAACATTTCACAACACGGTATTCAATCAGCATCAAACTCGATGCAACAAGGAATTCTAAAACGAATGGCGAACCTTCCTACCAAGCAGAACAGTCGAGGCGGATCGATAGCCACAAGAGTATCGTCTGCGCACAACTGGTACAGCGATCCGTCCGCGCCATCCACTCCAACAGAGTCGGCGTCAAAGATGAGCATTCCAACAGAATCGGCATCAAGGCTGAGCACTCCAACAGAATCGACAACAGTGCTGATAAGACAGTTCAGCGATAAGTCATGGCGGATCCCGAGTTACACGCAGAAAGACGGAACGCAACCTGCGAAACCTACAAATGTGGCTGCCACCCCAACACATTACGGTGAACAAACAGTGCAGCCTGGGGAACGAGGAAGAACGTCTTCAGACTCTACACAGTCAAGCGGGCATGTAGGATGGAGAGCCGTCCAAACAGAAGAACCTACAACTACAAAAATGGCTGCGAACCCGTCACAATGTGAAGAACAAACGGGATCGAGAGCCACGCAGCCCTGGGCACAAGCTAGGATGGCTGCAAACCCTACTACACAGTATACCGGGTCAGCAAGGTCGAAATCTATGCAACCCGATGAACAAACAAGAATGGTTCAAACGTCTCTTCCACCGGGCTTGAGAGCCCTGCAGATTGGAGAAAACGCCAACCCGCCTGTAACCTCTACACAATACAACCAGCAAGCAGGAGTGAGATTTACGGACTCCGGGGAACAAACAAAGATGGCTTCAAACACTACAACTCGATATGGCGGACAGTCAGGCTTCAGATTCATGCAGCCTGGACAGCAAGAAAGAACGCCCGCAAACCCTACATTCCCTACATTTAGCGGCGGACTGAGAACGGTTGCAAACTCCGCTCTAGGCGAACAAGGCGGATGGAGATCGATGGTACCGGGAGAACAAGCAGGCATGACTGTAAATCGTGCACAATCCGACGAACATGTAGGGGGGTGGAGATTCGTTCAACCCGTGGAACAAACGCGAAAGGTTGCCAACATCACGCAACGTGAACACCAAGCAGGGCCGAGCTCTATGCAGCCAGGAGATAAAATGAGAACGACGCCGCTACCTGCCCAGTACGGCGATCAAGGTTCACCGACACCCACAAGAAATGCGGGCATACAAAATTGGTACGGAGATCCGTACAGGCCGTCCACGCCCATAGAGTCGGCGACAAACACGCCGAGCGCGCAGTTTGATGAAAAAGCAAGTTACAGACGGCAAGACTATTGGAACCTCTTCTCCCCTACGTTCGCCCCCAAAAGATACACTGACAGGAAAACATGATTCAATTCAGAACCTCTGACTTCGACAAACTGTGACAGTGCTTGTGCCTATGAACATAGGCAGTGAAAAAAAGAATGGAATCCCGTACAAAGAAGAATGAGCCAACAGCGCCCAAAGACCTCACGTGAATTTTAGAACAGGTTGAAAGTTAAATCTCCTTTTTGAATATCATTTATTATTATTATTATTATCATTATTGGTAATATCTTTTGTGTATGAATGTTTTTCTCATAATCATATCAATCATAAATTGTGATTGTAACTTTTAGGTTGGCTAAAACAAGTCATGTTCTTCATAAACCAGTTTTGTACAGCCATTAAAACAAACTGTGCTGACTCACAGACACTTGTGACAAATGAGTGTCGAGAGACACAAAAAGAAAGTGTAGTTTCATTGTACGCAAATACTTTTGCGTCAAAGTGTGTCTGCCATTTTATTTTTCAATCATGTGGTGAAATGTTGCGTTCCCACTGCATACACCTGAACCTCAGCGTTCTGCTAAATACGTAAACATTGAACATATGAAAGCAGATTTTAGCAAGGAAACAATTCACGCGCACAACATCAAGAAAAAGTGAGGACAAGCTGAAAGTTTCACAGCGCCCCCCCCCCCCCCCCCCGGTTTCATGCCGTCTCCTTAGCCCAAACCTGTGTTGACTAAATGACAGGATTGACAGCATTTCAGTGTGATTCGGATGTGTGTGTGTGTGTGTGTGTGTGTGTGTGTGTGTGTGTGTGTGTGTGTGTGTGCCCCTCCCCTTAAACGTTTTTAATAAGAAAGTGACTCACCATGCCGTCTATGAGCCCCATCCCCAGGCGGGACCCTTCCTTGATGAGCGTCAGAGTGAAGACCTCTCCCGTGATCTCGCCCTTAGTGCTGGAGTCCCGCTCCTGGGGCATCTTGTGGCGGTATCGGACTTGGATAGGCTCCGACGTTGGGTCGCTGTCGTAACCTACTCAGCGGCGGAGACCACAAATAAATGTGTTTCAGTCAGTTTTCGGTGTTGCAAGCCTTCGGGTATTTCAAGTATAGAATTTATTTAACTCACTCTATTCTGAGAGTTTTTTCCCCAGTAGCATACGAACAGACGGCTGCTTCCCTAGTTCCGCACTTTCACTCTGACTGAGAATAAAAATATAAATAATTATGGCGATCCCATAAACCGGACCTCTGCAGCCAAGCGTTGAGAACGCGAGGGCACCAAATGGAGACATTAGCACCGAGAGAGTTAACATCATGAAATTTTAAAAGAAGACTGAAGGAAAGGCAGTGACGTCTGACGAAGTGGGTGGGAATTAGTTTAGAAATTTAACGTCCTTTTTCACTATATATGAGTGAGATCGAAGACAGGGCAACGAGGAAAAAGCCAGCACAACATTTTGGCCCGAAGCCAGGATTCCAACCCACGACCCGGGAATTGAAAGTGCTTGCTCTATTAGCTGTCCTGTCTGACGAAGTAACTCGGCTTTCTAGTTCTTCTGTGTATTTTCATTTACGTCCGGTCGAAGTGAACAATGATGCCATATTGGTTTTCACCAGCACGAACGCTCCGGTCACGACGTTCAATAAATGGTAAACGGACATGGCCTGTACAGGAGTACAGTGCAGAAAAAAACGTCAAAAAACAACCCAAAACAACAACAAACGCACTGAAAAGAAAGCAAAGCAGCAACAAAAGAAGACAACGACACCACACCACAACCACCACCACCACCAACGACAAATAAAATGAAAACAAACAGCAATACCAATCAAACGACAACAATGAAACAAAACAACCAACACCACCACCGAAACAAACCAGCCTTCATTAGAGATTAAACACTGGACTGATAATATGGACGGTACAAACAGTTTAATAAGATGGGGCCACAAAATAGGCTAAACACTAAACAGGCAATATTCCAACGCAATAATACGATGTGGCAGCAGCAGCAGCACCATTCGACAGACTTCCCACTACGCCCCAAACAACGGACACTCAAAGGTGACCGCACATTTTCGTATCAATATCAGATCATACCAATAAAAGCTATTACCAACTGCACGTTTAATGAAGGTTTTACGGTACCATTGTTGTCAGCTAGTCTTCTAAATATTTGCCATATATCTGGCAACCAACCGAATGAATAAATTTAAATAATGACTTAATTAATTGCAGCAATACGTGAAAGAATAGTAAGTACAAAGCAGCGTGTGCAAAGCAGCAAAACTTGCAAAGTAAGCCGTGTTTATTCCTGTCTAGGACGAATTTGTTGTACTCGGACCTACACGCAGCAACATAGCCACTGTCAATGTTTTCTTTTTTCTCCGAAAAAAAGTTAGCTGAAACAAACGGATAACATTTCCATGCAAATGAAAGCAAAACTACGCAAAGCTTTCTAGCGTTCAGAGACAACGCACGACCCTTACATGGCCGTTAACGACCAAAGAGTCCATGGGAGTTCGGCGCATGCATGCTTTATATTCTAGCCATAATTTACGCATGCACCTTACCAAAGGGACAAATGAAGTTACATCCCACCCTGAAACATAAACACGGGGTCAGCCAATCAAATACAGTACACCAGACTCCACAGATGACATTTCTCAAGCATTCACAAGACACAGCCATTGTCAGCGTCTTCCTAAAAAATTCTTTACGAAGTCCCGTCTCCGAAGCATTTCCAACAATGTGCCACGGCAAAGTTATCGTGATAAGGCTGAAGTAGCTATAGCTCGAACAGGAGGTTTTTATAGTGACAGCGCCCCGCTTCTGTCGTGAATTGGCCACAGTAAAGGCAGCCGCTGGCGCTTGAAAAATCTGTACGTCTTTCAGTAGAAGGCAGACCGTTTCAGTGCCATACAAAATGTGTTAGATTTACCTGCATAAGTTGAGAGGAATCACGAATAACGCCCTCCCGCTAGTACATGTGTGAGGAACGGTGTTGTATGCACAGGTTATGAAATGACAAACTGACGAGACGAGCAAACTCGGGCAAGGAAATGCAAATGTTAGTCAAACGAAAGCAGACTGAAACCCTGAGGAAAAACAAGGTTTGAAAAACACACTGAACAAAAAGTGTCTACCTGAATAAGGTGTGTTAATCTTAAATACTACTTTTCAGAAAGCCAACTGACCGTTTGTCACAGACCCAGCCCCATCCTCCAGCGGTAAAACCCTCAGCTGACGAGCACTGCCGCTAGGTTCCATCTCCTTGACGTCAATGTAGATATCATCCGGGTACCTGTTCACTGACACACCATTTCCGTCAGGGTTCACTTTCACCACTTCCGGTTTCTCCTCCTGCTCGTCCGACTTTTCCTGGCTCAGCATCCCGGTGGAAAACCGCCGGAAGTCCGAGGAGTGCGCTCCCCTGGAGAAGGGGGGTAGCTCCGCGCTCGAGTGCACGAACACATCGTCCGACGCGGATTCTGAAGCGGAGGATTTGTCGTGAGGGATTTCCAAAGGTGGGACGTTGTTTATCATGCGCTTGTCTTGTAAAGTCAGTGGCCCGTGAGGATTCAGAATCAGTCCGTTGAGAGGTCTTCTCCTAGGATCTGGAGCCTTCGGCTCTGGGAACCTCAGATCATGCACGGGGTTGTCTTGAGGTTGGCTCCTTTTCTCGTCCGTGAAATGTCTGTCTTTGGGGATTGCACTCACTTTGTGATAGGGTGGAGGTTCACGTTTTGTGTTCGAGCTCTGACAATCGTTGGAGCTCGGGTCCTGATGGTGAGACCCCGAGCTGAGAGGTCCAGTGTTAATGTAATTTGAAGATTTTAGGTCTTTAGATGGGGAGTAGTGGGGATTTCTAGAAGACTGCTTCACCCTATCCTGGCCCTCGAACTCTTGATTCGAGGTTCCAACACCACCATCTGTCTTACCTCTGTGATCATGATGCCTGTCAATTTGGCCGTTTCTACTATGACTCAACACAGACGCGTAACCCTTACTGGAATTTGGATACGAGCTGTTATCATTTGCACTTCTCCTCTCTTGCTCCAGAGGGTCCACGATGGACACGTGTTTGCCGTTAGTCCTGCGTTCGGGAAAGGGTTGCACGGGAGGATCCGCAAAGTGAATCGTGCTACTCCGAGGAGGAAGTTTGGGCGGTACACTGTCATCATCCACATCTTTGTGTCTCTGAGGTCGCGGTGGATGGTGGTGATGGTGGTCCGCCACGTCGTTGCCGTTGTGTCTGTGTGTCGTGTTGTCGGTGGTCGTCGACGTCGGTGGCGGTGGTGGCGGTGCTGCCGGACGGTGGTGGTTGTGGCTGTTGTTGGTGTGGTTGTGGTGGTTGTCTCTGTAGCTGGCGGTCGGGGAGTCTGAGGTGAAAAACGTACCCTGAAGACCCGGCCCGCGGGATATCGACAGCGTGGGATCCGCTTGTCTGGGTGTACCGCCTGACGAGCTGGGTTCACTGTGTGAACCTTCTGCAAACAACAAAAGAAAAAAAATGCGTGAATTACTTCTCTGCCCGACCGTTGAATTCGGCACTTTTCTAATGGAGTTGCGAGAACGCTACTAAAAACAATCACCGTTAAAATATAATTATACACTCCTAGAGAATACACTTCTCCACTGCTCCATCTTTTCCGGTGTGTAGACGACCAAACACCGTCCAAAACTACACTGTAATACGCTCAAGCAGAAACACTTCAAACAGCTTCAAGCCGCCACTAGATCACACAAACTACGGCTTATTTATCTTTGTTGGCTAGCTCACAAAATACCGCAGAAACGCCTTCATGATAGTGTAATACTGATCCGATGGTATGGTATATGAAACATGTACGAATGTGTGAAAAGGACGCACCGCCATCCAGAGAGAACAGTCGCTGGACCTGTTCCAGGTGCTTGTAGAGAGGCGGCGGATATGTTTCCCTCAGATCCACACCCGGGCCTTGGCGTGGCAGAATGAAAGGTGGGTGTGCCGACAAGCTTATAGTCACATCTGCAATGGTAGCATAGTGCATAAGCCATACAGTGGCCTACGCGGTCGGTTTTTCACCTCAGAAACTGACAAGCTCTGACGAGTAGAGGTTGCGGGAAACGCGTTCACAATTCATCCTAGAAGCTCCTCCCGGCTAAGAAATGATTACACAGGTTGCGTCAGTCACAAATCTAACATTATATGAAATCTAAAATCTTGTCTACCTTCTGATGGGTGTACCCCAGGCGGCGGAAGCCAACTTGCCGGTGCCGTCTGCCCCTCACTAAATTGATACTCCGTTAGCACCTTCAACAGCTGAGATTCCGACAGGGGAGAGTACTGCCTCCTGAAGCTCGGCCAGTCCATCTGCAGGAAACAGAAGCTTTGAGGATGACAAAAACCAACCAGTGAAACTACTGTATGATATCGATCCAACGAGCGGATATATCGGATAGTATAAACAAACGGTGTACACACCCGATACACTTGTCAACTGTTTGTGGGTGAAAAAGTGAAAAACTGACAAAAACAAGTGAGGCGAAAAACCTGTTACAGAAGCATTGGATGCTTTTCAAACTCTGAACAAGAGCTTTCTCCAGCTCACTATTCCTTTTTTTTCTTTTTTGCCAACCAGTGGTGCAAGCCACACAAGTTTGCAGTGAGGGCCTTCCAAATGTAACGTTGCCCTATGCAGTGCGATTGTCGTAGGAAGAAGGCTGACATGAGACAGGAGTTTTATTTATCAGAAGTAAACAAGTTTCATGTGCTTAGCACTGTGTGCCTTGCTGCAGCAAGACAGACATGGTTAGTTTCCTGAGGCGAAAAATAAAGTATGGCGCGCAATAATGGCACGACAAGGGACAGAAGTTCCGTGAAGAGAAAACGATAGGCTTTAATCAGTTTTACCCTCAGAAGTGTGTGTCTAGACGTAGCCAGGAGGTCGACCAGAGACAGAAGCCGCTCCGCCACCCTCAAGTACTGAGCCTCCAAACCCACGGAGCTGACCCATTCCTCCAGCTGGCTTACACACGTCTGTAGCCGCACTCCCACTGACCAGCAGAAGTGCTTGGATCCAGCTCCTAATTTCAAACAAAATGTAAAAACAAAGGTTTGCGCACAAAGCGATTACCCACGTTCAAAGACATCCTTTCTCTACATTGAAGGAAAACAACAACAACAACAACAAACTCGAATGTGGTCAGTAGTCCTTGATTAGCTAAGTGATAATGTAAGACATTGCCAACTGATGTAAACTGATATTTTACAGGACAAGAGGAAACGTAACTCGGAGAGTCTTCGGAGACTTTAACACCTCCTGTCCGCCGTGGAGGCGTTTTCAAATACGGGATACATGTACGCCAACAACAAAGTCACACAATCAATACCTTTGGCCATGAGTTTGTTGAACAGCGTGGTGGTTACGAAGAAGATGAGGTAGGTCAACAACTGGATAATGACGTCACTATGGAGGCTGACGTCCTCTCCAACGTTTAGCGTCACACGCAGCACGTGCAGCACGCGATCTATGCCGGTCAGGGCCCGTGAACCGTCCACTTCGGCGGCTGGATTCGTATGGGGACTTACGATCTGAGACACTGGGGTAAACAGCACCTGCAGAACAGCAAACGGGCATCTACTGTCATGTGATAAAAGGGGACTATACGCCATGGATTTTATAAGCTACTGGGCTGTTGTATTATTTGACAGTAGACATATTTAAAACCGTTAATACACCTATTAAAAGAGATTTAAACATACTGATTAGTAGTGCCAAATTCGACGCAGACACCCTAAATATTTATATTACAGTGATGTCCGGATTTGAGCAAAGTAAAATAAAGCAAAACAACATCCAAAAATTAAAACTAAAAACAAAAACCACCCCCTAAAAACGCAATACGTAATTAAACAACAAAAACATAACAACAACAACAAACAAAAACAAAACAACAACAACAAATCCATACAAAAAACAACAACAAAAATCCCATCCAGGCACCTGTAAGCAGAGCATGTTCACAGCATACCTATAAACAGTATTTCGAAAGAAAAATGCTTTTCCGAGCAAGTACCAACCTTAGTAATGGAGTAGACAGTCTGTTGAAACATGAAACTGATCATCTCCTCCAGACTGTCCGTCAGCTCCTGAAGGGCGTCCATGACGTCAGCTGGCGGCTGAGGTGCTGCGATACGCGCCCGGAAGTCTGGCGTGGTCACGTGATTGTAGATGCGCACGACATTGGACAGCCAGCAGAGCAACTCCAGCAGTGGGTCGCCATCCTTGCTGACGTCATCCTGACCGGACGCTGTCGGCTTGTACAGCCCGCTGCAGACACACACACACACACACACACACACACACACACACACACACACACACACACACACACACACACACTTAAAAACCTACGCATACACAGAAAAACGGTTTTCTCTGTGGAGATACAGTACGCGAAAATGAAAATCAGTAACAGATTCTGGAGACTGAGAGAGAGAGAGAGAGAGAGAGAGAGAGAGAGAGAGAGAGAGATATCTCAGACCTGACTGCTGCACGTGCATTTTTGATGATTTCTGCATTACTTGGTCAGCATAAACGTTTCGTGTGCAGTCTAAGTGAGTAAGTACTTTATCGTTGCCCTGAAACGCGCTCGAAATATTGATACGAAAAGACCAGAAATCGCTTTAACTACTTTTTAACGGTACCCTTCAACAACGTGGTTTCAATATTTTCACCTGCCTTTTTCCATTTGTTGCTCGTCATTTACATTCCGAGACGAGCCTAACAAAATGCCAATACAATTAGAAACAAATATGTTTCCCTGGGGTATGCTGTCTGTGTGGCCGGCGTTTTACACAAGAACCCATTTGCATGTGTTATCTTTTCAATTTGTTTACGCTTGACATACATTCGATTCGTCACCTGCGTCGAATTTACGGTAATCACATGTTTTCTTTGTGACTCACACTTAGGGAGAAATGAAACACAACTGTGACTTGAAAACTACTTGCGAAATTTACGGTAATCACATGTTTTCTTTGTGACTCACACTTAGGGAGAAATGAAACACAACTGTGACTTGAAAACTACTTGCGAAATTTACGGTAATCACATGTTTTCTTTGTGACTCACACTTAGGGAGAAATGAAACACAACTGTGACTTGAAAACTACTTGCGAAATTTACGGTAATCACATGTTTTCTTTGTGACTCACACTTAGGGAGAAATGAAACACAACTGTGACTTGAAAACTACTTGCGAAATTTACGGTAATCACATGTTTTCTTTGTGACTCACACTTAGGGAGAAATGAAACACAACTGTGACTGAAAACTACTTGCGAAATTTTTGTGACTGAAACCCAACAGTGAAACCTGTCGATAGCTCAAAACGACCAGTAACCATTACTACTAATGAAAAAAAAAAAAAAATTCCTCGTGGTCGATTCCGTGATAAACCACTATTTTGATCACACCTGGTCACGACCCCGTAAAAGCTGAAAGCCGTGGATCCACGTCGATTGTTCGAAGATTTCCATACACGGAGAAGGAAAAAAACTCATCATTTAATTGTGTGACCTGTTGGCTGTTCTCACAAACTGGTGGATAAGTCCACTTCTATATACCGATATATACATTCACTGAAAAAGAGGAGAAAATGTTTCTTTAATTTGACATCAGAATGGCGATTGTACTCCTAAAACTGTGAATACAAGGGTGGGTAGGGTGGGGGTTTGGTAGTTTAACGTCCTTTTCCACCACGTATGGGTGGTATCAATGACGTGGCAACGAGAAAAAGGGCACACATATCTGGTCCCAGCTGGGATTCGAACTCACGACCCGAGCAATGATGGTCCAACGCTCTACCATTCGGCTATCCCCGCTCCCCCAACGGTCAAGCTGAAGTTGGTAGGGGCACTGATGGTATAGAGTGACCCCCAGTTCTGTTTTTGTGGATTGTGTGGAATGCAACGCCGCGACTTATCCAGTCGGGACGCAACTCTGTATCATCGGGTTTCACTTCGCTTACCCTCTGTAACGACCCGAAACAAGCTAACCGAGACCTGAGCCGAGACAACTAATCACCAAGAAGGAAAAAAACAAACACGCTCGGTGAGTGACAAGGAAAGTGGACAGTTTCAGTTCAATTCTCTTCATATGTGCAGTGGGACATGTTACGGGTCTCAGTTCCAAACGACCCGCACGGTACGAGAAAAAGATGGACACCCGAACCCGTCACTGAGTTCATAAAAACGTGATCACGTCAATCGACAGGTCCGGATGTTCAAGTCGTCAAAACACTCACTGTAGCTGGCGTCAAATGGTTATGACTACCTATGACTCACGAACGTGGCGTCGCCATAAGGAAGAAATAGAGTGAAAACCTAGTCTACATTAACGGTTCGCCTTAAACTGGGCGGACGGCGTTTGATGCTGCTCGCGCTGCGTGGAAACCATTCATCCATCACGGTAGTGCGAAGCGTGAAAAGGGAGCCCACGTGTGTGCCCAAGGGTGAAAATTGGCACGGTTTGTGGACAGCTTCGTACATCGAAGTCATCCAGAGGACGTATCAATTAGAGATATTCCTCGCCCTAATGTCTGTTTAATTAGGTATTCACGGTTTTCATTTGCTTGGACCGAAATCCATATTGGCGGAAAGCATTCTATTTATTTTCAGTTTAATATAATGAATAAATTGATAACTAATGATTGCGGATGGGTGATTCTGGCAGTATGCTTATTGTGATTGTTGGAATTTTCCAGCAGATTTATCAACACTTCTGGAATACTGTGTACCTAACCGGCCAGCTTACTAATTTAATGAATAAATAAATAAATTTTGATTTCAGATTGGTAGTTCTGGCACAATATTTGTTGTTATTGTTGGAAGTTACTATCGAATTTTGTAGACTAAATATACTTTTTTTTTAAAGTGACTTCCGGTGAGTAATGCTGGCGCTATGTTGATGTTAAAATTTCCATCAGATTACCTACGGTAAATTACCAAACAAGATGGCCACCAGCCCAATATGTTGTTTCCATTTAATCACCTGCTGTCGTCACGGTCGTTCTTTTGTAATGCCATGTATTCGGGATGACACACACACACACACACACACACACACACACACACACACACACACACACACACACACACACACACACACTCTCTCTCTCTCTCTCTCTGAATGGAAACAACTGACCGGGCTTGTCAGACCGACCTTGGTTTTGGAAGAGAGACGTCAAGTTGTTTTCTTTGAAATCTATGACGTTTTTCCTCATTGGGATGACGCATAATACATTTGACGTAATAACTTTGACTCGGATACAATTCTTGCAATGAAAGCAGCCCCATGAAATTTGAAGTGTTGCTGCTGCGCAGTGTAACGATCGAATTTATACCGGCTCAATGTGTTTAACAGACAAGTCTGCGCGGCGAACGTTTTTTCACCATGTGTTATGTCTGCTGCGCGCGCGCACACACAGACACACACAGACATACGCGCGCGCGCGCACACGCACGCACGCACGCACGCACGCACACGGACTTGCGCGAGCCGCGTTTGTGCATGTGCTCCATTGAGACCTATGTGGTGTTCTCTCACTCTACTATGCTATTGAGTGAGAGTCAGTGGGAAAAACAAAGCTCACTACATCAATGAAACTCCCGCTTTCCCCGTCTACAAATAGAGAACATCCGAAAAGTGACGACACACCCCCAAGAAATGCCAGCATCACGTCAATCAAACATGACGTCGGCAAAATGACGCTGATACAGTTTTGCGTCAGTGCGCGTGTGCCTTTTCTGCGATGTTTGTGAGGCGTGTGGCTTGTGTAGAGGAAATGTGCTTTGAGTACAAATTTTCGAGTCAACTGACGATAACGGCTGCAGTGAATTTTTCTAATTTTTTTGTATATTTTTTTTTATAGCACCCCGGGCTCATTATCTATGTACAGTAGGAGCGATTTTGAGATCTAAAGTGTGTTCACCAGCACTTTAATCAGGTACGGCTTACGCCAAAAGTATAAAAGCGACAACCTCCAAAATTCACTCAGTTGAGAGTCCGTATTCATGCTATGTATGTCCAAAAAAATGGAGTGGTTTAGGTAAATATTACGCCTTTAAACGCAAGAAAGCCACTTTTTTTTTGAAAAGGGCGATAACTCGCAAATCATGTGTGCAATCGTACCTGGATCGGGCCTTCTATTCAACAATCTTGATTCATTTAGAAACCCCAAATTTGAAATCGATCGGTTCAGTATTTTCGGAGAAATAGGCATCTGAACTGGGTTCACATGCAATGTCAACTCAGGCTCGGTTTACATGAAAACTATACGAGCGACCATTTACTAGTAGTGACTCTGTTCAGAGTCCGTATTCAAACTATCTACTGCCAAAAAATTGAGTGATTTAAATAAATATTACGCCTGTAAACGAAAGACAACCAACTTGTCTCAAAAGGGCGATAACTCCCAAATCACTTAAGCAATCATCACACGCTTGAATCGTCTAATGTAACATTTTGATATATTTGGATACCCCAAATTTGAAGCCATTCGGCGGTTGAGTATTTTCGAAGAAACGGGCCCGGACACAATTCACACACACACACACATCCACACAGACGGCACTCAGTGAGGAGGAGAAGCGCGTTCGGGGCACCGTACATGCCAGCATCGATGACGCACGTTTTCTTACGTCATTGTCAGAGTTACACTTGCATAATCGTCTCTGCGGGAGATCGGCAGTGACGTGCCTTTGTACCACAGATGCTTGCCCATGAACGTGGAAAATTTAGCCCGTCCTATGATGTTGTTTCCATTACTATGGAAACAACATAAAAACAACAACAACAACACAAAAAAACCAACGTATGGTGGACAATTCTGGCGCTACGTTTTCATGCTTCATGCTTCTGTAATTGTTGGTTATATCCCAAAGTATCTCTAGTGTTTTGTTTTGTTTTGTCCTCGTCTTTTCGTGTGTATGGTAATTTCTCTCAAGTTATTTTTCATTGGCCTATAATGTGTTCGTGACTAGGACACCGGGTACTTTAACGTAAAAAATCTCTCCCCCTCCCTCCCCACTCCTCCCTCCCCTTTTAAACTGAACTCACCCGACCGGACGGAGCATTTTATTTTTATGGCGGTCTTCCATGTTTATGCCTGCTTGCCAAACAGTCCAGTAAAAATATTACTAACACGACCCTAGAAATGCCAAGGAGATATATAGGTGAACGCGTAAGGGGGGTCTACCCAGGGGAACAAAACTTACTGTGCCAATAAAACACACGAATAGTTACTTCCACGGGACGTATCTACCGTCATCTGGCAAAAAGTCCCTTCGCGCCTTTCAGATCCACGGCACTTAGGCCCTTTTTCCGGGCGACACTAGAGATACTTTAATTGCTCTACCCTGGGTCAGAAAAAACGCTCTTGAACAGCAAGTATTCACTTATTTCAAGACGCCTGGAATCCACACACGAAGAGGATTGAATTGGAAATGCGTTATCGTCACATAAGAAAAATGGCATAAAAAAAACAACAACCATAAGACCCACAAGACATGGCAAGACTAAAGAATTACTAACATAAAATCGACCATACATAGCTTAAGATCATCATAAATCTAACCTCTCTCATGCTCACACACACACACACACACACACACACACACACACACACACACACACACACACACACACACACACACACACACACGCACGCACGCACGCACGCACGCACACACACACACACACACTTTGAGTCTAACCCCCCCCCCCCCCAACTCCACCCCCCTCCTCCCCAATTATTATTCCGTTGTTTCATTTAAAGGTGCTGTTGCTACCCCTACGAGATTTATATAGAGAGACTTCTGTTTTGGAACAGTTGCGCGAGTGACTGCGCCCATGCGCTTGGGAGAGTCTAGCTTACAGATTAGTTGACCTCTGAATGCAACACAGTGACGTTCGATAGCCGTGCAATCGAGGAAGGTACTACCGCGTTTTTGCTTCAATCAGCTGAACTGAGGCCTCTCTGTGCATATATTTGTGCATGTGGTGCAAGGACACAAATTGACCGTGGGGTCATGTTTGGCGTTTATTTGGGGTACCCTGTTGGGCGAGTGTGCTAGTCTGTAGTGAATTTTGATGTCATGAAAAAGCGCGATTTTCGTGATTTTTTGTGTGTTATGTACGTCAAGGTGCATGCCAGGCGGTCACAAAAAGAGGCAAGCTGGGACCTTTTGCACAGAGGTCTGACACAAGTGAGGCAAGCGGATCTGTGAGAACTGCCTCTCTGGCCTAAACAGAAAGTGAGGCCTGAGCGGAAAGGAAACATTCAAATTTGTTTTACACCCCTGTCAGGTGCGTGCCTTTGAATGGTCTGTTCATGGTAGTGATTGTTTCTAGATTGAAGCATTTTTAGGGGTGACTATGAAGCCTGAGTCTAATAGGGAATATATAGGCATTTTGAGGCCCTGTGTATTGTGTCCTTCGGCCTGTATCTTAGTGGTGTAAAGTTGGACACAACCAAAACAGCTCAAAACGATCTGTGAGCCTAACAGTCTTAAAAGTTAGGGCCTTTAAAGATCTAAGCTCCCAACAAAAAGCTTTCCGATGTGTGAAAATAATTTTATTTCAAGAGTCGACCGTGCAAGCACAGTCAACTCTGTCACAGTTGCAGAGTTTTCAGCGTCCCTGAAACTCCAATAAAAGCCAAGGGCAGCCTGATTTCACAGCTCAGTTTGCGTTTTGACAATGAGCGAGAAAGATCGTGCAGCACTCAACATCCGCCAGACACTGTACGGATGTGTCTCGCTCACTGTCCAAAAGCCAAATAATGTCAAGGCAAACTCGTGCTCTGGTTTTATAAGGGTCCCCGAAGCGCTGAAAACTCTGCAGCTGTGACAGAGTTGCCTGGATTATGCACAGTCGAAGGAGTCGCAGTTAAAAAAAAACAAAAACAAAAACAAAAAAAACCGCAATGTTTGCGGCTTTTTGTTGAGATTGCAGACCTTTAAAGTTCAGCGCACCGTCACTGTGCTTGCTGGAAATTCTTACCTCTGGTATTTCTGCACTGACAGCGCTTTGGAGACGACCTGCAAAAGAAACAGGCAGCAATATTATTAGCACGCCACAGCTTTTGCCCGCTGTGTTGATCTAACGGCTGGGACTCTGTCAAATGACAAAGCGGGTCAAACGGAAATAATGAGATTGTACGGTTTAAGTAGCGCCCTGGCCGCACTGCAGGAAAGGGTTGAAGTTGAACTGGGGGGTTAGGTGGACCCTGCTCTAAAGGCCGGAGAATTTTTGCATTTCGTGGGCTGGGGAGGGGTCAAAGCCTTATACGACAGTCATCATAAGACAGTTATAAAGGAAGTACAGGTTTCTGTTTTACGGGGTAGGGGAGATAAGCTGGAGTTTTTGTTGTTGTTTTTGTGGAACAGTGGTACACGGCAGTGTGGTTCGTTATTTGTCTCTTTTTAAAAGCTGCATTCTATTTCGGTTTCATTCCGCGCGCGTGCGCCAGTGTGTGTGTGTGTGTGTGTGTGTGTGTGTGTGTGTGTGTGTGTGTGTGTGTGTGTGTGTGTGTGTGTCTGTCTGTCTGTCTGTGTGAATTTATAAAGCAAATGAGTGCAAACCGATCCTGTTGAAGAAACCGGACTTATGCTTGAACGCCTGAACTCGAAAGCTGAATCAGTTGTATCGACACATGCCGTAACTTGATTACCTGCGTGTTAACTGTAAGGTGTCACATGCCGTCACAGTCGTTGCCCACTTATCACAACACGCTGAATAAGAACAGCTAAGCCGGTTTTGCCTTAGGAAATTTCAGGGACAGGGCCAAAGAGAGGGTTCCATCAGAGACACAAAGTCTAGCCTGTTCCACCGGCGCTTGGAATTTTCTCAGAAAGAAATTTCTTCTGAAATGTGTTTAGATTCGGTGGCGACAGAGAGGGGTGGACCACAATATGATTATGAGGCATACCTCATATGATCAGGCGTGCACACAAAAAAAAACAAAACCAAAACAATAATAAATACAACAGCGTAAAACAAATGCAAACAAACAATCCAAACAAACCAACGCAGACAACAAACAAACAAACAAACAAACAAACCAAAAAAACCGAAAGAAAAACAACAACAAGAACAACCAGCAAAAAAATGAATAGTGTGGCATCAAGCAGTTTCACTTCAGTGTCAGAGTTTTAGAATTTGAAGAGCACTGTCGTTTTACAATTTCTGTGTCCGGAACAAACAAACAAACAAACAAACAAACAAACAAACAAACCAACCAAAAATTAAAGTACCGGTACTTCAGTCGACATTACTCAGTGAAGCTTAAGGTAATCACACTCTGATGAAATAACAACCACATAAAAGTTTATCCTTTAAGGTATAACTTACAGGATTATAGTACTTCGCACCTCGTTCAGTTTTCAATTCACGGCTAGTCAGGCCCAAGCCCGAATCAGGTCAAAGTGCTGTTAGTTTCGCCATTGTGTAACTTATGGCTAATCAAGAGAATTTGAGACGGTCTCCCCACAATGTACGCTCAGCTTGAAATGTGGGGCGACTATACGTGCTTCGTCAAAGGAAGTCTACGGGAGGGCGCACCGGCCGTCAAATGGTAAAAGGCCCCAAGTGCTTATCAAATCCACGGCGCTAATGCCCTTTTGCCGAATGACGATAGACGCGCGCCAATACCGGCTATGTTATGAACTTCCTGATAGGATACAGGGGCCCGGTTCACATATACGGAGCGTGGCATTCGATCATATGACCCCGAGGTGAGATAAAAGCTGATTAAGATCTTGAATACATTTCTCACACAGAGTGAGGGAGGAAACGGGGTCAGTCATAAGTAGGCCTACGTCGAGTAGCTTTGATAAATTATGCATTTATATCCCTCTCTTTGGGAAAAAAAATCGCAGTAGCAAGTCTTCTCGTGCATCACACAACACCCGCTAGACGCTGTAGCGATGTGTCTCGCTCACTGACCAAAAGCTCAATGAAGTCACCGCACACTCACGTTCTGGTTGTACATATAAGGGTCTCCGAAGCGTTGAAAACTCTCCAACTGTGACAGAGTTGCCTGCAGTATGCAAAGTCGCATTAAAAAACAACAACAACAACAACAAAAACCACAAAAAAACAAATAATGTTTTTGTAGCTTTTTGTTGAAATTGCAAACCTTTAATATACTCTGCAGTGTTACGTGTCGACCGTCATCCCCCAAATGCTGCTCAGAAAGCCTTTTCTGTAATCCCATTAAAACTCGGTACAAACAGCGACTGTAACGGTATTTGACACCATGCAAGTTCCCGTGTCAGTTTATAAATCCTACAGCTACAAATCCTTGTGTTGTTCGACTGCTACAGAATGCGTAAACCCCCGCCAACCATCCGTTATGTTTCACCATACGACACGGTACGCTGGGGAAAAGAACTGCCCTCGGGGTGCATACCCAACCACGCGGGCGCACAGGCGACTGGATGTGTTAGATCAATCCGATACGGGGGGCCCCGGTAAAGCCTTGTTTTCGGCCTTCAAGGACGTAATGTGTTCAAGTGAATGTACAAGTATGTACGCATAGTGTATATATACGTAGGTCCTTTTTTTCTGCACGTTGTCAGTTGTAAGTTGCTCCGCACTTCGTCGATTCTATTTTACGACCCGTTATTTACTTAGCTGAAAACACTGCCGAGGATTACACTAATGTGACAGAGGGTCGACACAGGGGAGGGGAGAATGGGTAATAAAAACGGGGGCCATGCATGACTAGCGGGGCCGGGTCGGGCCGGGCCTTCCACCCTGGGGGAGACAGTGCCGGCAGGAGTCTTGGATCGGAATGGGGTTGACAGTTAAATTGGCAGAGGGGGGCAGGGGGAAAGGGAGAGAGGTTGAATTACCTAGAGATCCAATGTTCAGCGTGATGAATGAACTACCCCAACGGGTTAATACCAAGGCTTTTTGTTGGTATATTGAATTCTCGTTATCTGGTGGGGGTTGCAGACAGGTGACACCAATCGATCAGCGGAAACGTGGTTTTTTTTTTAAATTTATAACACACACACACACACACACACACACACACACACACACACACACACACACACACACACACACACACACACAGATCGTTCTGCTGCCCAGCAGGCTACAAGATGATTTAAAATTTAAAACAAATAAAACTAAATCCGCCAATATTCCTAAAAAAAAAAAAAAAAAAAAACACACAAAAAAACAACAACCCCAGCAACTGCCGATTACATTTTTTTGCACTAATCCACTAAAAGCCATCTTAATGTTCTCGTACATAGCTGCCAACATGAACGGTCAGTCTGTACTTCGTTCTGTCCAATTGTGTGTCTGTCTGTGTGAATCAAGGAGACTCGCGCTGTTCGAGCCGGGAGAACGTTGAACTTTTAAATGTTCCGGTGGGGAGTTCGATTCGCGACTGGGGGCCAAAACTTTACGCTGACTTTTCCCGTCACTGATACCACGTCTTTGATGTCACCCTTATGTGGTGGAAAGAAAAGGCGTTAAACTTAAACCCGCCGCAAACACGGCCAACCAACAGATCCGTCGTAGACAGGCATTTAACTCTTACCAGTTCAGCCAATTTTGGAGAAAAGTGCTCCCGAATACCACCATTTTAAGCTCGTGTTTTCTCATTTTTACTCAAACTAACGGTTTTGCTGGTCTTCTGTGAGTATTGTTAGGGCAGCTTAACAGTACGCTTCAAGAATTATCGGCTTCAACAACAGCAAACTATTACGACAGAGGGTTAATTAGAGTTGACTTGTAGGCAGGGGTGATGATACGAACGGTAGGTGTCACTGAGAAGACGTCAGTAGAGGTAGAAACAGGTATAAAACACAAGCTTCTTTCTAAACGTGTATATCACAGGCGGACACGTACAGACAGACAGAGATCGCCAGATAAGGAGAAAGACACCCAGACCGGCCGTTCGTGTGGGCAACTATTGGGCAAAAGTAAGATGAAAGTTGAGTTGTTGATAGTCCGTCTTTGCCAGGATTATAGGGACTTCGTTTCAGTTAATTCAAACCGCACAGTATCCTATGTCGGAAGACGTTACTTACGCTGACTCGGTTGCGAATTGCCCGTAGAAGGCGCCGAAAGAAGCCCGCCTGATGACTTGGAGGAAATCGACGAGCAGCGTAACCTTGACACGCCATCATGAGGACGGTAGTGGACAGGGGAAAGTCGTCGCTGCTGCTACAGCTTATGTTGGCGATGTGGTCCAGCACCTCGCTCTCCTTGTCTCGCGGGTAGGCCAGGAACACTAGCATCTCCCCCGTGCTGAAGTCATGAAAGAGGGTACTTGGTTAGAGGTCTGTTGTAAGTGAACATTAGAAGCGTTAACGTTATAGTCTAAGGAGAGTGATTGTATATGCAAAATAAATACTGTGCAGCATCTTCTGAAATAACAAAGGCTGCATCTTCTGAAATAACAAAGGCTATGATAATACAAACAAACAGGCACAGATGCCTGAAATTAAAAGCACCTTCATAATAAAAGAAATTGCAACGGCATTATATACGCGCTGTCTATGCAGAAACCCTGAAAAATTAGACTAGTCACAAGCTTTCCCACAGCAACACCAAAACAAAAACACAGCTGAGGATGTGAAAATCTAATGCCAGCAAAACAAAACTAGTAACTTCGATCGCTTGTGGTATACGAAGCATAAGCGTTGCCATCAGCTCCGTCCACACACACACACACACACACACACACACACACACACACACACACACACACACACACATCTCTGTGCTCGTACCTGCTGTTCTCTGTGAGGTCGTCCAGGTCATAGTAATCATTGAGCTCGTTGGCCATAGCATTCAACACCTCCTGCTCGGTGCTGTCTGGCGGTAGCACGTGACTCCTGTCTCTGTTCCCACTCCCAGCCTTGTTCACCTTAGCGTAGAGGCTGGATGCGCCGAGATACCAGGGTAACGTCTCCGGAATATCGTGTCCGCCCGTCGGGTCCTTGTACAGAAAGAGGTAGTGCTGTCCCACGCCCAGAAGATCCCCAGGATGAACCGTCGCAGAGTGTTCAACTCGTACTCCGTTCAGAAACACCACAGCATGGTCTATCACTTCCACATGTAAACAGTACCAGTAACGCCTTCTGTCGTTGGAAGCCGGTGAGGTAGCCTCCGTGGGAAGAGTCTTGAGGTGGATGCGGCAGTGGAGGTCCATCACATCATCCGCAAGCAAGCCTATGTCGTCGACGTGGGAACGTCTGTGGTTTCGCCCCACAGTGAGGGTTTTGGATTTCAACGGATATAACACGAGATCCTTCTGGATGTCATATCCCCTGAGTGTCAAGAGGTACGGGTAAATGGACGGGCCAACGTAGGCGTACTTCACTTCCGTATCTGGAGAACTCTTCTTGAAGACGCTGTCTTTACTGTTCGCGAAGTGCACGTGTGGCTGAGCTTGGCGCCCCTCTGGCTCCACTCTGCTGTAGTCCCCATCTTTATGTCTGTCAGGAGAGAGAGGAGGAGGGAGGGGAGGGGGAGGAATCACACCGGGAGGCACCTTGGCCATCATGATCTTTCTCGCGTTGTCGTTAAGACCGCAAGTATCGTCAGAACCAGCATCGCGAACGACGTCATCTCTTCTGTGGAGCTCGAACCGACGGCTGAAGCCCTCAGGAGGTTTCCAGTACATGTGCAGCTCTAACGGCCGATCCGTGTCGTCCAGAACTCGGCTGGACACCACCGTCCATCCTCCATTGCTTTTAGCACCAGAAAGACCACCTGACGTACCTGTACCAGATCCAGAAGCACCGACTCCTTTAGTCCTAGACCCTGAGTCTTCGTTCACGATCTTCGGTAACCTTTCGTATCCAGGATCGTGACTGTCATCCTCGTCAAGGAAACCGTACGTGTTTTCGTTCTGCTCGTCCTCGCTGCCTGAGGAGTGAGTGGCAATCACGCCTACAGTGTCACAGAGCACGTACTGCCTGTAGCTGTCCGAGGGCAGCCCGTACCTTTCCAGCGCCTGCTTGACGAGTTCTTGAGCTGTGGAGCGGGTGGAGGCAAGGACCGCCTTGTACTGAGCGCCGCGCACCACCGACTCCCCGAAAAGCTTGATGACGCCCGGGGCACGAGCGTCCACCGACAGCTCCGCCTCCGTTCCGCTCGCACGTGAGCTCGCGCTGGAGGTGGGCGGGGCTGAGAGGCGCTTACTGCTGTGTGATCGGTTCAGCGACCGCGTATTTCGACCCCCGATAATACCTCCCCCACCACCGCTGCTACCCCCTCCACTCCCACTACCCCCTGCACTCAGCCCCAGTCTGTCGAAGGTAGAGGAGGAAGACTTTCCCGCATTTTTGTTGCTGTTGTCTCTACTCCTGTCTCGCTCTCCACGAGGAGTGGACGGCGCCGAACCGCCTGCAGTTTTATGTCTGTTACGCGGAGATCGGCCGGTTCCACCGCCGTGTTTGTGACCCGCCGTGTTGGGAGACTTCTGGCTTGGTTCCGCGGAGTGGGAAAATTTCGTGCCTGTAGGATCAGCCCCTACTGGCACTCCTCCTCCCCCTCTCACCCACTCCTTACTCCTTCCCCCGCCACCGCCACCATCACCACCACCACCACCACCTGCACCGCTTCTCAATCCCTCAAAGTGGACAGCGGAGTGATCAAGGTCGCCGCTCGAGGCAGCGACTGTCCCCTGCTGTCTGGTGACTGGGTCGGCGCTTCTGTGCTGTTGGAACATGGCCAGGCGTTTTACCTGTGAAAAGCTGGAGTTCCCGTCGTGTTGTTTCAGGGGATGGAAAAGCCGGTCGCGCAGCCTTGCTCAGCGCCGACCACCGTGACCAATCGGGTCACTGAAACGTGAAAAAGAGGAAAGGTCAAACGTAGGTGTGTACTCGAACGGAGCAGTTTTCGCCGAGAGTGAGAGTTAAAAACACCCCCCCCCCCCCAAATGTGTGTGTGTGTGTGTGTGTGTGTGTGTGTGTGTGTGTGTGTGTGTGTGTGTGTGTGTGTACAGGGCCAAAACCTAAGAAGAAACAAAAACTTGACGTGGGACACTCGTGCGCGGTACGAAATGTGTTAATGGAGCAACGCATAAAACGCAACATTATGACTGAATCAATCCAATTCATGTTGTAGCTGTGCATTTTACTGCCCCTTGACTGAATCCGTGCCCCCACCTTCGTGTGTGTGTGTGTGTGTGTGTGTGTGTGTGTGAGAGAGAGAGAGAGAGAGAGAGAGAGAGAGAAATTTCTCGACACACCGTCATCAATGGACCAGCTCATGAAACGCAACATAGTACCTGAAACAATCCAACTTTAACTCTAGCTGTACACTTCACTGTTTCTTGAGCGCGTGTCAGTTTGTGATTATTTTCAAACCCGTTCCGTTGTTGACAAGGCGGGGAAAAATTCGGTTGCAAGGGTTAAACGTGAACGTGTAACAGGCTTGTTATGGGTGACAGCGGGCAAACAGCGAGACTTCCTTTCACCCCTTATCTGGCCACTTCATCAGACCAGAAACAGTTTGCTTCAGGTGATCTTCCGGTCACTGCCCGTACCTGTAACTGTACAGACGTGTGTGTGTGTGTATGTGTGTGTGTGTGTGTGGGGGGGGGGGGGGGGGTACGGTCAAACTACAGCTTCGAGCTACTTACACAGACGGAGATCTTACTCTGTGACAGCTTCATATTTGTACAGGGTCAGTGCAAATCCAAGACATGTCTGTATTGAAAATTACAGTGTAAACTTTTAGATGTTAACTCTAGGGAATTTTCAAGTAATTATCGTGTTTGCAAGACTGCTGTTTAGATATCAAAACACACAGGATATAAAACAAACAAACAAACAAACCAGCAACAACCAACCAAACACACAAATAAACAAACAAACATAGTGCACCGGACTGGTTTCTGCGTACGCCAAAAGTGACCCGGACGCGATCCCAGTAGGGAGTTAATCCTGCGTGTCACACCGGGCATACATTTCCAAACAAAGAACCTCGCCAGAAACGGGAGTGGATTAGCGTCTAAGTATTAAGGCAGCGGCCATCTTAACCTCTCTGATCCCTTGACTCAGGTCAATTAGTCTCACATCGGCCATTTAACGCCAGCATGTTCAGTGTATTAGCTTTCGTGGTCGCATTTGCGTCACTGCTTTCTGCAGGTTCGGCCGCACAGTTACTTTTTCCGCAGAGACTTCTGCCCAATGCTCGTGGCTGACGCAATCACGAAGGCAGATCAAGGACCCTAGATGGACCCTAGCGGATCTAGGGTCCTTGGGCAGATGCAGTGAAAGATTGTGTCGCACACGTTTTCGATGAGTAGAAAGGAGACAAAATTACATTGCGTATCTGTCAACTGTACACATGTCAAAATTATTAAAAATTAACGTCTGTCTGTCTGTCTGTCGGGGAGATGGGATAGCCGAATGGTAGAACGTTGGACTCTCAATGCTCGGGTCGTGAGTTCGAACCCCGGCTGGAACCAAATCTTTGTGCTGGCCTTTTTCTTGTTGCGCCGTCTTTGATATCACCCTTACGTGGTGGGAAAGGACGTTAAACTCCCGATCACCCACCCACCCTCTCTCTCTCTCTCTCTCTGTCTCTCTCTCTTTCGCTCACACACACACACACACACACACACACGCGCACACACACACACACACACACACACACACACACACACACACACACACACACACACACACACACACAATTATTAGCATTTTAGCATGTGGTGAAAGTTATGTTGCCTCTGTGGTTTTGAAAACACGCACAAGTCACGTACCACACCATTTTTGGTCCGTTACCAACAACCTCGATCGCGACAGCGGACGCACCGCCGCTTACGCTACTAATACTACTACGCAACTGGGCAGATGTATACCCGGGAAAAGAAATCACGCGGACTGTTCTTTGGTGTTTTCGTGCTGAAATGTAGGCATGAATTATATTTTCTGCTGGCCCCTTGATTACAGTTTTCCTGTCCAGTCACCTGTTACTTAGAGGGTTATCCCAGAGCTGTTATTGGAATGGGTATGAATGGATCAGGAAAAGCCGGTTAATTAAAAGTGGATGAGTGATTACTGTACACGTGTGCAGGGTATTTGCTATTGCGTAGCACGTTGGCATGTGTGTGTGTGTGTGTGTGTGTGTGTGTGTGTGTGTGTGTGTGTGTGTGTGTGTGGGTGTGTGTGTGTGTGTGTGTGTGTGTGTGTGTGTGTGTGTGTGTGTTGCTGTTATTGTTGGTGTGTGTGTGTGTGTTTTGTTGTTGTAGTTGTTGTTGCTTGTTTTTGTCTCCATGCAACTGCGTCTCCCAGAGATACAATTTTGTACTTAATGTCATCAAATTATTTGAAGAAAAAATCCATATGTCTCAATCGTGAGACGGCAAAAACGGTTCTAAAAATCAACCTCCCCGATGCCGACCCTCTCCCCCCCCCCCCCCGCCTCCTCCGCATCTATTCTCCCGAAGTAAAAATAAAAAAATACGACAGAGAAAACCCCCAACAACCAACAACCAAAAACAACAACTAAAACAAACAAACAAACAAGGGTGGGTGTTCGGGAGTTTAACGTCCTTTTCCACCACATAAGGGTGATATCAACGACGGGGCAACGAGAAAAAAAGGCCAGCACAAATATTTGGCCCCAGCCGGCGGGATTCGAACTCACGACCCGAGCATTGAGAGTCCAACGCTCTAACAAACAAACAAACAAACAAACAAACAAACAAAAGCAAAAACAGTAACGTTTCTTACAGCGCCTTTATACGTCATTATGACGTGCAAGCTAAGGACCCACAACCGATTTCCTTGTGAAAAACGTCCCACCATACCCAGCCGTGCATCGTGCCCTTATGTACACGCTAGTGCTTTTCTCCATGGGGGCGTGGTGCAGTAAATGTCACACCATAATTGATGTTTTCGACCTTCTGCCTGACCCGTTTGATCACACAATGTCAGCCTCTCCATCACGGATACCTGTATACAGGTAGTATATTATTTATATCTACCATACCTATACCAGCCGTCGCTTTCGGTATGGAACGCGAGAGAGAGAGAGAGAGAGAGGAGGGGGGGGGGGGGGACTTTCTCTAAGGATTGAAGGAACGCAGGTCCACGGTTGAAACCTGCCCTTTGTACAATGAACTGCTTCAGTCCTAAACTACATTAAAATCCTTAATACAGAAACAAAGAGAGACAATGACAAAGACACTTCCATCCCCCAAAGGATAGAAAGAGTAGATGCGCAGCCCTATCTAAACTCTTGTTCTCGCTACTCTACTCCCCCCCCCCCCCCCCGCCCTCCTCCCCCCCCCCCCACACACACAAATACACAAACTTTTGCCAGGGGCGCCGGAAGATGTTGGGGGGAGGGGGGGCAGAATCTCGGAGGGGGGAACGTTGCCCGAAGAAAGTGAAAAGCGGGGGGGGGGGGGGGGCGATCAAATGCTGCGTAGACAAAAAACCTTTACGAACCAGGACGTTGCCCGAAAAAAGTGAAAAGCGGGGGGGGAGGGGGGGGGGGGCAATCAGAGGAGCGGACAGCCTACGGTCCGCAAAAACAGAAGTTCTCTGTTGGGTGGGATAGGGAGAGAGCACTAAGAGGGGTAGGGGGAGAGGTAGGGGAAGGGGGGGGGGCAAGACCATGGCTTTGCCCCCCCCCCTCTTGCCATAGTCACCTGATTTTCCAGGGGGGGCAAAAAGACACTCTTGCCCCCCCTGCTTGGGTACAGGGGGGGGGGCAGCTGCCCCCCCTGCCCCCCCGGTTCCGGCGCCCCTGTTTGCTAATGGATACTCGCCATTACACATCCTTTCATGTTTACAACCTAGTACTAGCCATAAAACACCACCACCACTTCACAATAAATTGCTTTTCGGAAATGTCTGACGCCGAATAAACAATAAACGACCCGTTTCCATACAGCTCTGTTCATATCAAGAGCTAAAGTTTAATTGAATCATTTGACCCTAGGCGTTGTCTGTGAGCTTACTCGACAGAGATACAAACGACACGGTCTCGTGGTTTCGATAACTGTTATGATTATGCGTTTCTCTTGTTGGCTCAAGGGCACTGATTTTTGTCTTTGTGTCTGTTGTCAGTGTGAACATGGCTGACTCCCAAAGAAACAGATGTGAATGTCTTTGTTGCCGCGGTAAGTGTTAAACATTTTTTACGTGTTAATCATTTCAAACAAAACCAGATCACCTTGCGCAACATTCTTCACAAACTGCACGCGCCGATTTCGCCTCTCAGGCTACGTACCCAGAGATGCAAATTTGGAGGAAAACGCTATGTATTCCTGTTACACACAACGTTGCAGATGACACCCTAGAAATGCTTTAAAATTCACCCAAAAAATTACAAAAATCAGGCAGCCATCGACTCATGTGTAGAGTAAATTTCAACAATTCCAATGTTCCGTTTTTTTTGGCAATGTTGGCAGCAACCACATGCCCCCTCATTCCACGGTCGTCTGCTGGCTCCCGTACCAGCCGCGCATGAATACAAATAGTCCACAAGCTAGCCTCATTTTTCCCTAATTTTACTATTACCTGGCATGAAACTTATTTACAAAGCCAACAAAAAGCACCAGATTGCCATTTTTTTAAAACTCTGCACACAAATTTTAAAAGGGGCCTCTGGCACAGTTGATAATCACTACGCGCAAGTAGGTCGATCCGTCTCTCATCAGTGCACTGCAGTGCAAATGTTTATTCGAAAGCATGTGAGGAAGAGTTAGGAAAAGCTAAACCATCTAAAATCCCCGAAAAAAAAAAAACCCAAAAAACTCACAAAACAACAACAACAACAAACAGAAAATGTGACGTTGATCGTTGTGTGTGCAGATATCAGCTTAGGAACAAGGGACCTTACCCCCCGTGACACTGGTTGTATCGGTAATTATAAATCGTGGTTTTAATTTGAAAGGGAAAATGCCAACAAAGTTCTACTGAGTGCCGGTGTTCAGTGAAGTACCCGTCTCATCCGACAAAAAGCC
>JACVVK020000006.1:2375000-2432500 GCA_018292915.2 Batillaria attramentaria | reverse complement strand
GACGAAGGGCAGGCTCAGTCTTCGGAACGCGCGCCTGTGTGCAAACCGGTGGGTAAGCCAAGGGAGCATACTCATCCTTTTCAGCCCAAACCACGACGGTTTCTTGTTCAACGGGGGCACACTGCAGAACTGAGGCCACAGATTTTCCGGAGATGATCTAACATAATGCTGTGGATGCATTTCTTCTGTACGGAAAGCTGAAGAAGAAGAAAGTGCCTATGTTTGCGTCCGGCAGTACTACAGGGTTCTTCAGTTCTTACTGGAATTATAATACCACGCATGTCCTAGCTGACCGAAAACATTTTGTAACTGACAATACCGTTACAGACGCAGAAATGACAGGATATGTGTCTGACATTTCCAAAATATCTGACATGTCCGAAGCAGATATGAAAACCTGGGATGGTGGAGGGGATGGGAGATGGTGGAGGGGGACGGGGGAGAGGAGGAGACTAAGACTGCCGGGGTGGGCCCGGGTGGGGGTAGGTTGAAGGGGGCGGGAAGAGATAATTGTCACGTGAAATAAAAGATCTGCGACTGCATATCTGCACAGTTTCGAACAAACCACGATGACTGATCTCCAGAAGTCTTCCAGAGTCTCCAAAATACGCCAAAAATTTACGGCCATGACCATCTACAGCTACATCCGCCTGTTTGAAGAAGAAGAAGAGAATTATGAAGAAGTAGGAGGGGGGGGGGGGGGATAAAAAAAAAAAGGAAAAGAAAGAAAGAAAAGCAGCTGGCAGTACACTGAAAAGAAACAGGAACCGGCTTTGGCGCGGCACGACGTTGTTTTTGCATGGGGTTCTCTCCGGGTACTCCGGCTTCCTCCCCCTCAGCTTTGGAAATGTTCAGTCCACAAAATAAATGCAATTCTAAAATTCCAAGACTGAAATTGCTGAGCTGGCCCTTTGCAACATGTGATTCGTATGTGTTCATGTCCAGTGTCTGAGAAAATGCGTGTGATTCGAGTCACGTGAGCGTGTGTTTTGGGTTGAGCTCGCGGCGCTTTGAGCCAAATATTTGGGATAAAGCTCTTATATTTGGAACTCTTTGTCATCTTCTCTGAGAAACATCCCTTCCCTCCTACAGTTTAAAGCACAACTCAAAAACACATCTTTTCAAACTAGCTTTTAATCTTTATGTTTAAACTCCACCGCCTGTATTGATGTGTATAAATGTGTGCATGTGAATGTTGTGTGTATGCGTGAGCAAAAAGCGCATTGAGTGCTTTTCTAAGCAGAACACCGCGCTCTACAAGTGTATTATTATTATTATTATCATATTAATGCCATTCCTATAACTATTACTACTCATATTCAAAGATTTACATAACAATACAAAATAACAAATAAAAAAAAATAGAAAAAGCGATCGTTGTAAACTCTTACCCATTATGGCACAGCAGTGCAGTCTCTCTGGTGCGGAGCACCGCCATATCTTCTGCAGTGTCCTTACACTATATTCAAGAGAAATGGAACAACTGTCACCGGCTGTAAAACATCGCAGGATGCTGTAACTGCTTTTAGCCGCATTGTCCGCCTTTGTCTCTTTGTAACTAGGCTGAACGGGTCACCCCTCAACACAAACTTTGCGGCTTAGGACAAACAGAGGCAAGGCACCCGTGTGCTGCCGCGGGATGCACGGAAATGTCTCCAGGATGTGCAGCCCGAATTAACGTGTCAACAGTTGCCGTTTGATGCACGTGCTGTGTGCATAGATGACTTGTTTTCCTCTGTGTGTGTGTGTGTGTGTGTGTGTGTGTGTGTGTGTGTGTGTGTGTGTGAGAGAGAGAGAGAGAGAGAGAGAGAGAGAATTGATGCGGCGTGAATAGGTAAAGTTCTCAATGAATGAGAACATCCCCAGTCACGCACTGGCAAAGGGTACACTCGCTGACCCTGCGATGATTATATGCCCTAGTCAATAAGTGTTGGTTTACTTGTTCGTTTTTTTCTGGCCATGTTCATCAGTCACGGTGTGTATGTGTGTGTGTGTGTGTGTGTGTGTGTGTGTGTGTGTGTGTGTGTGTGTGTGTGTGTGTGTGTGTGTGTGTGTGTTCCTCCATCTTTATGCGTTTGTTTTTTTCTTTATCCCATTCAAATTGTAGAATAACTGTCATTTCTTCGAACTCGTGGGGTTTTATGTCAAAGCGAATGTGATGTGATGTGATGTGACGGTGTGTGTGTGTGTGTGTGTGTGTGTGTGTGTGTGTGTGTGTGTGTGTGTGTGTGTGTGTGTGTGTGTGTGTGTGTGTGTGTGTGAGCCTGAGCCTCGGAGAGGTGTGTGAGCCTGAGCCTCGGAGAGAGAGAGAGAGAGAGAGAGAATGATCTTTATTTTCCAACGGTAAAAGTTTGGGCAGAAATGCCATGTTCGAACTTGCCGTTGCTGAACTACGAAAATATGGGCAAAGGAAGGAGCGCGAGAGAGAGAGAGAGAGAGCAGCAGCAGCAGCAGCAGCGAAGCCAGCCAGCCAGAGATGAACAGTATCCAACTAAAGCAGCCGGAATGCAAACTGGCACAGTGGTGCTTTGCGGGAAAAGAAGGGAATAGAATCTCTCGCCTCTCTTTCGGGGTTGAGGTTGATCGAGTTAACACCCAGTTTCCTCTCATTGTTACTCCAGCAATCACTGCATGTCAATATTTGCTGTGGGCGGGAGAGCCATTCTTGCTGAGAACAACGCTCTCCTCCTCTATGATACTTCTTTATTATCATGTTCTATTTGTAGAACAGTGATGTTTTGGCAAATTGCCATCTCCTTTAATTAGGGTGAATTGAAAGTGTGGGTGGGTGTTTAGGGGTTTAACGTCCTTTTCCACCACTTAAGGGTTCTATCGAAGACGGAGCAACGTGGAAAAAGTCGGCACAAATATTTGGCATCCGGCCAGGATTTGAACTCACGACCCGAGCATTGTCCATTCAGTGAAAGTCCACCGCTCTATTGCTCGGCTGTCCCGGCTCCCCATAATGTGAAGGAAGTGCACCATGTGCGTGCGTGCGTGCGTGCGTGCGTGTGTGTGTGTGTGTGTGTGTGTGTGTGTGTGTGTGTGTGTGTGTGTGTGTGTGTGTGTGTGTGTGTGTTGGAGAGAGAGAGAGAGAGAGGGGGTGGGTGGGTGGGTGTTTGGGGGTTTAACGTCCTTTTCCACCACACGGGGGGGGGGGGGGGGGGGAGGAAGGGAAGGGGACAAAGCTGGCAGCTCATATGGAGCTGTAAGTTTGAACTGAAATCGGACACCTCGCATTCTCCCGACCTTTTTCTCTAAGTTAAAGAAATAAGTTGGGGAAGGATAGAATATATCGCTGATATCTTCATGATGTGTTCCCAGCATCATGCGCCACCTGTGCATGTGTTAGAAACGTGCAGACACACATACCATGCTTCGAGTGTAGATACACACACCGTACGTGACATTTTGAGCAGATCTCTTCACTTGCAATGCTCCTTAAACGAAGGCAGACAGATATGCCGAATGTTCGGTGACACATAGCCGAAAGTGAAGCATTCCATTCTCGTTCTCCATCCTCGTTAAATTTAAAAAAAGAAACGGGGGGGAAAATCGACAACAGAGAAGTGTGAAGAAGGCTTGTCAAGGAGTGGTTGAGGAGGGTCGACGTGCACCGGATAAACAGAAACTGACCACCTCAGCTCTCCTCCGGCACGGCAAAAGACATGTGCGTACACTGCACAAGTGTACTCCGATCACGCCAAAGTGTTTAATTCGTCCATTGAGCTGCGCATACAGAGAGGGAGCAGGGAGATGTTGGGCCAGACAACAATCGCCAGCCATTTTGTTATCTCTAGCAATCCTCTAGACACGGGAACATCACATGCCATGTTCCCCTGGTCGATAAAGCCGCCACAGGCGCCCGTAACGTTTTGTCTGTCCTTGTCCCGAAAACCGCCTTTCTGCACTGTTAAAAAAACAAAAACAAAAACAAAACTGGAACGGCGGTCTTTATGACTCAACTGTATGACCATTTCAAACACAAGAAATGCACCCCAAGGGAAAGCAAGTTCTGATGAACTGATGATTGCTCACAGTTGTCTCCCTTAATTGTACATAAATCATTAAATGTAGAGATTATGGACAGTCGACAGACAGACGACGGAGAATTGTAACATAGACTCACATTGTTCCACACGTGAGTCAAGAAGTGAGTGACTAACGCTCCAGCCAGGTGTAACGCCTTTTCAGTCTTGTGGCGGAGTGTCGAGTTACCGGTCCATGATTTCAGTTTTCGGTCAAAGAGAACTCGCAGCCCGGCGAGTGTCTCAGTGTTTGCTTGACCTGAAAATCCCGGCAAATCGACCTTAAGGCTAGTCTCCGCCGCAAATGCACGCGTTAGATACCGTCTACAAATTACCACAGTCGTGTGCCTGTGGATACACAGCCGGTGGAGACTGGGAGGCCCGAAAGAGGCTGATGGCGTGGCCGTCTAGATATTTAATTGTACAAACAAGTATGTTCCTTGATGCACAGCAAACGGCAGGCAGTCATTGTTTTCAACATACCGCAAAACAGCTACATGTATACACGTACCTGTAATTCACAGGTAAAGTGAACTGTTGGTCAACAGTTTTGTACATAGACCTGCCGCTAGAGCTAGTTTTCCAGTATTTGCCACGCACCAACGGCGTGAAATATTCAAGGCAAATTCACCAGACACTGCCGGAATGCACGACGGCCTCGCAGTGGCTACGGTACTTTAAAAAAAATTGCTGACGAATATGCTAATTAGAGCCTTTGGCAATGATTCGCTGACAACTATACCACCGGAACAACATGACGTACACAACCGACCACAAACAGACCTGATGTACTGGGCAAGAATGACAAGGGTCATGTAAAATCTGATCTGGTCTTTTATTGCATGTCTGTCATTTGTTCTGGCCCCGCGGAGTTACAGATTAAAGGCTATCATATCGCACTGAAATACCGCCACGCATGAACGAATACAAGGTATGGTACGCCAATCATGTGGTAGGTTTCTGAAAGGTACAGTAAAGGAACATTCACAACGATGCCTATAACAAACCTTTGAAATCGTATACTGAAAGAGTTCCAAGCAGTTGCATATTTCTTATATTTGATGAAATTAACACACAAGTCGAAACAGTTGTTTTTAGACATATATACCTCTTCTTATGGATAACGGCCAGTATCCAGAAAATGAAGATGAACCAAGAGCAGATTAACTTCCTCGGCCAGAAGAATGCCTATCAATTTTCATGTCGTCCTTTCAGAACTTATTATTTATTGCGACTACAAATAAAAACGGCGTCAAAAATCACTTACGTTACTTTCAGGCCGGAACATTCAGCCTTCATCCAGAACAGTCTAGCAGCTGCCTTAGTTTCATACATGGAACGAAACCCGAGAGATCTTGGACGGGACAACTTACCAGGGCACATTTCTGTCCGCTGTGGTCTCCCATCTCACATGCATGAGAAGCTGATTTTTTTCCCTTCGTTGCGTGAGGTTGTGTGTATGTCAGTGTGCGGGCTGGGGGTGGGAGATAGGGGGCTCCCCACCGTCCCAACTGTTTTCCGCGGCCTAACCACATTGTGTGCTGGCGCACAAACAACGGCGCTTGATTACTCTCTGGGTATATGGGGCTCCGGGGCTATGGCACACACTGGTGTGTGTGTGTGTGTGTGTGTGTGTGTGTGTGTGTGTGTGTGTGTGTGTGTGTGTGTGTGTAGTCGTCAACAAAAAAGTAAGGAATAAACAAAATTGGACATCAGGGGGTGGGGGTGGGGGGGGGGGGGGAGACAAAAATGGCGCCTCTAGCGCTGTCTGTGATAACGGAGATAAATAGTGTAACTCGGGTTTTTTCTTTACGAAATAGTTAATTTTCTGTTTCTTTAATGTTGCCCCTCTCGTCTCCCTATCTCAGTAACAACAGCAGCAAAAACAATACATACAAAACACGAAAAGACACCACCAACAAGAAGGAAGCCTCTGCCAAAAAGTAAAAGCAGTGGTAGTGGAAAGCTGATCCTATGTGTTAACATGTATGACGTTAATCTGTATAAAAAGTAGCTCGATACACATAAAACTTTTACATACCCTTCGTAGATGCGACAAGCACTCCATGACTACACCGAGACCCTTTTTTTTTTTTCTCACAGTCTTCCGTCAGCTGAATCCGTCAGTTTGGGGAAGGACTTACTCCTATCGATTACTGAAATCCGAAACAGTCATCATTTTTCCTACGTAGTCAGCAGGTTCTTTCCAAACCAGTAGTAATGTACCGTATCGGAAAATACATCTTCTGGCCTGACTGCGCTGTTGTTTCCATGTACGTTTTGTGGCCACTGTCATTTCTCGCTATGTGTCACAGTCCGTATAATTTGCCGAGTCAACGTGGGAGACTGAACGAAACGTTTTAAGTGTACCGAGGCACATAGTTCCTTCCTACAGCAATGGACCGCACCTGAAAGCCATGTGTGCTGGCTGCAGCGATCGCCAAATCTACCAGGGTCTTTGCCAAAGCAGGGTTGGTTTCAACAGTTAAACATCCAAAAACTCGTCAGTTCAATGCGGATCAAAGTATTTTGTAGTTGGCAAATGTTTAAAGCCATGTGGTCTGAGGGTACAGGCAAGCAGTAAACACGTGCATACATCGGATTGTGGGAAGTTGGAAGATATTCCACCAAAATTCAAATGTTTCCGTCAGTTTTGTCTCGTTGGCGGTCGGAAAATGGAACACGTCTTCAACTTTCTTTCTTTCTTTCTTTTTCTTTTTTCTTAAAACTCCAGTAGCAACGTCAGCTGTTCCAGCGAGCCCTGTCAGAGATTTTAAGTTAATCCCAGGGACGTCCCAAAGCAACGAAACACTCTGGAGACATTTCTGTCTCCTTCTACTGTCGAAGCATAGCACAGCAGCAATCCGTGGTCCGTGATCCGGGCCGCTAACAAAAACCATATCAGTACACTGAAACACACGTCAGTTGTGTCTGCGCATCATCGCGTGAACTCTGCTCCATCACGAAAACTCAAGTTAATCCAGTTAAAGAGACGCCTCAAACCGAGGAAACACTTTTTGAGGCATTTCTGTGTCTCTCGCTGTACTGTCCAAGCACAGGACAGCACCAGTACCTAGTCTGGTATACCGATTTTCCCCGCTGACAAAAACTGTACCTAGTATACGGCAACAAACATGGAAATCTCACTGGGATTAGCAGCTAATAGTGGCACGTACTCTCTAGAGTAATACGACTCCGCTTGTACATTGTGTGCTGATTGTTGCGTCGCTTTACATGGTGCGAGCTCATTCAGGTGACCCTACCAGAAGCGCTGTAGGGAATCCGTTCCGCACTTCGCGTGCAGACTATGGACTCAAAGCTGTGTATCAGATTCTACCATAGACGAGTTCAAAGACCGTTGGGATTCTTTTTTTCAAGTGCCCTGGTGAGGAAATATAGGATACTTAAAAAGGTTAGGTTGGTAGTCAACCAATTTTGGAAACAAAAGCAAGAAGCAAGAAGCCACCTAATAAAAACCGATGGAGGTACAAGAGAACGGTGGACAGTTTCTGGAACGTTTATATGTTTCATACATTTCTTTTTAACTCTTAAGACCCCGAGCACTGGCACCTCCTTGCCCGCTAGGACTGGTTAAAAAGAACAAAACACTTCACACCAGTAGGAGCCACTATTACATAAGGCGTGGGCCTTTCCCGTTAGGCCCGAAACCGCAGCGGATTGCACTATAGTGGCTTCTAGGGATCTGAAGATTTCAAGTAAAATGGCGATTTTGGGGTGGGCTTTTAAGAGTTAACTGTTCAGTTCTGTTACACTGTTTTTCACGGTTTGCCGGTTTCATGTGTGCTCTCCGGGTGGCGCTACCCCCGCAAGGAAACCACACACAACTTCTTGCCTCATGGTCCCGAATGTTCATTTTCGCAAGTTCTTCAAGTCATAAATTCAGTTGAAATCCACTAGTCCTATGACAAATGAATCTCCTGTCTTGAGCAGACAGACACATCAAACTTTGAGAAATATTAGCAGAAATAACGTTGCCATACCACTGAACACAAACTACACGTAGGTCTCACTAGCTTTCCCAGCATATTTACCAGATTTCTTTCTAGGACCTCACGAGCACGCTCACGGAAATTCGAACTGTCCCTACAAGTCCATCGCCATTGTTTTTGTTGTTGTTGTTTTGTTTTTGTTTGCCGGTGCCCCCAGAGGACTGGAAAAATAAACTTGACTTGGCACTGCGACAATTTGGCAGCCAACATAACACAAAGAGAAGACCATAAAAGTACTGTACGCGACACATACTAACAACGAAAGTGTTGAGTGTCGCACCGCCTATGTCACAAATCCCGGCAAAGATTAAACACCGCGCCAGCTGTAATCACCACCACTTGTACCCCTTTAATCCCCTACTAGCCGTTTGGCCACCGGCTCCGGCCAGATCAGAAACATACTCGCTAGAACACTTACGGCCGACGGCAAGTTCAGACCTTGGCCAAGTATGTTCACGCATCGACTGAGAGCAAGTCAATAGAATATTAATAGAATTTTATGAATGAGTGGACGGGCCTTTGTTTTCCTGACTTTCACGTTTAATGAATTGTTGAAGAAGCGATCTGTGTTATGTGAACAGTTTAAACCGACGACCGTGTCTCAAACTACATGTACTACAGTGTAGCGGGCTTATAGTCCGTGATGAAAATGACGACTTGATAGAGCGCCCTGTCTGCTTTGGTGTATTACACACACACACACACACACACACACACACACACACACACACACACACACACACACACACACACACGTGTACACAGAGACTCAGAGAGAGAGAGAGAGAGAGAGAGAGAGAGAGAGAGAGATGATGATGATGATGACAACTGTTACTTGTCACAAAAAAGAAAGATGAAGGTGGGGGAGAGAGAAAAAAACACAGAATTTTATTTCAATGTTGGGTCTGCAATTGCATGTTCTGGATTACAACTGAACGATATTGTTATTGCATAGCGTGTACCATCTTTGAGCCGCTCCACGAAATGAACATTTTCTGACCCTGAAGTGAAAAAGGAGACTCGTCCTGAAAAATAAGTTTAAACACGCTTTAATGTCACATAAGGAAACATTGTGGATTAAAACAAATTGCTGAAGACACTACAACAGCAACCGCAGCCTGAGTAAGGCAGCAAAGGACAGCCCCCCTCCCAACAAATAAACAGGCAACAAAAACAAAACCACCACCACCACCACCACCACAGCATAACGCTTGGACTCCTCAACTCCCTCCCCTCCTGCCCCACCTCCCCGACTAAAAAAAAAAAACAACAAAAAAAACCACACACCACACAATAACAACAAAAACAGAATGCAACATGAACAAAACACACGAAACTTTTCGGCCAGCTAGCATATGAAAAGTGCCTCTGACACTTTGCATTCTAGTTTAGATATACACATACAACTTAAAGGGGCTAATGCTACCATTTTCACGCTCACAGACTGTTCTGTTTTCATAGTATCTTTCATCTGGATACCTGGACAGTGACAGGGTCTGTAATGCTGGCACTGAACAAACAGAAGCGTACTCGATAGTGCGGCAACAACACACAACGCTCCAGTAATGTAACAACAGTCGCAGAATTGGAATGTTCGACTGCTCATGCTACTTGTAAACAGCACTGTATCACATTGAGTTGTACTAATCATCAAGATAGAGTATTTCGAGCGTACACGCACTCACGAGCAAAACTGTTCCAAAACATAAACTGGCTTTGCAAAGATGAAATTAGCCCCCTTAAACTCCAGTAAATCTATGTACAGGACAAACGAAAACAAACAACAACAATGAACCAAAAAACAAACAAACAAAAAATCTGTGCTCTAGGCAAAGTTCTTACCAATTCTAGGCTCCACGGTCTTGTTGCTCTTCTTGTCAATAAACACAAACCGTCCACCATCAAAGTCCTGTTGGTAAGTTGTAAGGTAGAGCAGAGAAGTGTAGTGAAAAGAGCCATACGTTTCCTGGAAGATGTTAAAAGGTCCTCGTAGTCTTAAAAGTGACTAGAAGTTACTATGTTAAAAAAAAAAATCCAGCTTAAATGAAGGTATCAACCTCACTAGGGTGAATCAACTGCTGGGGCAACAGCATGGAAGCATATTAACCTCGCCAATGAATCCTGGTGTAGGTGGATTTCGAGAATAAAGAAGGAAGTCCAGCTCAAGTCATCTAGTGCTATTTGCAAAATCCAGTTACCTGAATTTCATGACGACGTGGATGCCACATTTTGAGACCTACACCTGTGCACTGACGATCTATATTTTTTGGCTGTTTTGAGATCAATAAGTTTACAAGCAACAGAGCAGATGTCAACTAAATGAATGGTTAGAGTAAGAGATTTGGTAGTGCACATGTTTGGTAATGTCAACCATTTTGAGTTGGTAATTAGTAATTGCCAACAAGTCGCCTGGCACGTTCCGCGACAGACGGAAGTGCTTGCGCACCTGTATGTGTTAAATGTATGTATGTATTGTTAAGTGTTCGAGCGTCTGTGGTAAAGATTTCATATTGTATTGCTTGTAGCGTTTTCTGCGTCTGGTGTTGTCTGGTTGCGAGCGGTATGGGTGCAAGTGGTTATGTGCGTGTGTGAATGTGTACAGGAAGGTGGAAGGCAACACTGGGTCGTGACATCTGTACAGACATACACAAACCTTGTCAACATGAGGATGCCAGTACTCATCGTGAATAGTTTTTGGAGGGGTCATGTTCATACGAGAGAAGAACGTGGGTTTGGTCAGATACAGCTTGTCCTTGGGAATGCCAAACTCCTCTGCAATGGCATTATGGATCTGGCCTTTCACTCTCCTGAAAACCACACAGCCCTAAAGAAATCCTTCGAATATTATGTAATTTTACAGGAATAACTGCACACATATCAGTGTAAATACAGAGTTCCAGATTACGCGTATCTGTATGCACACAACTCTTAAATTGACGCACAAATCTGAGAACAGCGCGTCACACGGGATGCACGTTTTTGGTCTTGCTGTGACAAACAGTATTTTTTCAACTCTCTCCCGGAATCTCGATGAAGAAAAAGCCATCTGTAATTAGCAGCAGACACTTGCAGCATCGCACCTCCGCTGAGCCATTGTGCGTAACAGACAGAATCTGATGTATGGACCCTCCAAATTTATAAAAGGACCCTCAAAAATATGGAGAGAGGGTCCCAAGGACCCTTGCATTTTCAAATCACAGGGAAAACTGAAATAACTCTGCCATATCACAATACTTTTTTTTTTTTTAACAAGTTATTCAACACTTCATCAGTAATTTTACTAATTTTAATGTTGGATATGTTTTATGCATTTACGCTTTCATGTCTCACCTGTACACTTCAAAATCTTCTGCTGAGAAAATTTCTTCTTCCATTGACTCAAGAAGCCTGAAAACAACACAGATTATAAAAGCCATAAAAACTCTGCGTGCAGTGTATAAGTTTGATATCGTGTCTGACTTCACAGAGGAGAATGCTAGGGAAACGAGAGAGAATGTTGGCCAGTTTCGACTGGAGAAGATCCTGCTGAAAGACAATGATGAGAAAAGCTAACGTCATATAGCTGTGACCAGCTGCCTCAACTCTTTCAACGAAAAACTGCACATGCATAATATTCTGTAAATTTGTATGAGAAAATAAAAGGAGCTCACACATTTATACATATGGCAATTAAGAGGCCATTCAATATGCGATTTAATTACAGAAAATGAAAAAAAAAAAAAAATAGACAGCAAAGATAACACGTCAAGATACATACTTGTAGATGTTGACAAACTTTTCCCCCATTGACAGTGCTCCTGAGTGTATGTCTAAGATCGAAGCCTGCAAGTCAATGGAGAGAGAAAATGTATTGTGCACTCATGTTACCATGCCATTGCGGATTCTCACATGCGGTGAGTAACAAAAACGAAGTAAAAACACACATAATTATATGCATACATACACACTGAATTACAAATATATCAAAGTGGTATTTGATAATTTGGATTTTAATTCTTACCCCTCCTAGTGAGCCGCCCAGAGAAAGACCCCTTTTTGCAACACTGAAAACAAGAAAATAACGATCAAAATCTATTGTACCGAGGCAGTAAATTAAAATAACTGCTGAATCCAAATACTTCCTGCTTCTTTAGACTACATCCCCCCTTCCCTCCATCCCAGTCAATCAAGGGATATAACCATGGAGGGTAGAAATTGCAAAACCAATGACAACAAAAACCCACCAAAACACACACACACACACACAGAGACAAAAAAACCCAACCACCAAACAAACAAATTAAAAACAAACATGAAAAAAACCTGAAACATCTCTAGTTTTATACAGTGCCGAAGCGACAGAGATTATTTTCTAAATGTCAAAATATTTGTCACAGAGAAGTGCTTCGAGGGCCAAGTAAAACTGACAGAAATAGTAACCGATACCTGGATGGTGTCATAGTTAAAAGTTGCTGTTTAATAGTAATTGTAGTGCACATTATTAGCCATGTAAACTCCAAAGGCTAACACGCAGAGGGACAGAGTAACACGCAAGAGAGAGAGAGAGCGTACCCTAAAAGATGTTGGGCATCCGACAGAGACACCAAATCATCTCGGACAACTCGACGGCACTCTTTGGGTTTGCACTCTATGAACAGACATAGGTAAACAGTAAAAAGCAAGCAATGAATTACAATAGGAGCAAGAATTTGTGTCTTTACATCACAACGCATAATTAACAAAAATTCTAGAAAAATGAGGCGGATCAAGTTCGGTCAAATTACAACCTGGCTTCTTTTGCTTGTTTCATTGTATTTCTATTTCTTGTTTATTTTACTTTGGTTTTGTTTGTTTTTGCTGGGTAAGCGGGTACTTGGGAGGAAGTGTGTTAATCATTATAAGTACAGTAAGACTGTGCACGACAGGTATTTAGTTATGAAAGGAAACGAGAAGTATTATGTGCATTACTGTATCCACACATAAAACCAACACCCACTTTATTAAAAAAAAAAGAAAAGAGAAACAACAACAAAAACACTATTTAAGATGCTGATTTACCTTCAAATTCCTCAGACTCATAGTCTTTGGAACAAGGTACCATGTAAACTGCTTTGCCGGTGATGGCATCCTTCCCAACAAAACGATCATAATCTTTTGGTCCCATCAGGAATGGAATAAGAACGAAACGCACAAACGCAAAGGTGATGGAGATGGTGATCAGTTTCTTCAGCATTGCTGCTTGATCAAACTTGAAAGGCTTTACCCCTGCTCCTGTAGCACCATGAGCGTCCCTGAACACACATGCATGCAGAAAGAAAAAACAGAGAAACCTCAATTAGAAGTGTGCTGTCAAGCATTTCATAGTTTCAGTTTGTATGTTCACATATTCTTTTATTTGCAGTATGCATGATTGTGTGACGCATGTACAGGGCTGAGATTTAGCAAGCCCGACTAAGGAGCCAGTCGGGCTCCCAACCAGGGAAGTTGAGGGAGCCTGACAATTTTTCAAGGAGCCCGACTCTTTGATGAGAAATTTTGCTGTATCTGTACAGAATGCAGTGAGCGATTACTGAAAATAGTACAAATTACGTACACAATCCTTTAATTTTTGCATAACAAATTTTATTAATACAAGCACTATTGAATTAAGACAATAGCAAGCACAAGCACCAACGTGTGGGGTTTCCCGGGTTACCAGCGCTATTTTTAAACCAGTCCGCGCGATGGTGAAATGAGAGCTCTGGACGCTGAGGCGGTCAGCGGGTACAGCAACGGCGTACGTGTGTATTGCCGCGTATTACCAGTCCAGTGCAGGTGTCAGTAAGCGGAATCTACCGATCAGGCCGGGAAATATCAAGGCGCCAGCCGGTCGATTGAAACAGTGATCCGAGGGAGCCCGACGTGATTTTTAGGCGCCTCGGGCACCCGCTAAAGCTCAGCCCTGCATGTAGAACATTTTCCATTTTCTTGTAATTGAAATATTCCATGTAATTCAGTATCCATATGATCAATGTCCCCCTCCCCCCCCACACCCCCGCAAACAAATCCTAAGTATACTATATGATTGGCAATTCATGACAAATATGCATTTTTGGCAAAAAAGTCATTTTTTTGGCGGGAAAAAAGGCACTTTTTCAGGTTTTCCGTGAAAAAGCGGCAATTTCCTTTTGACAGGAATTTGGCAGTGAATTTTTCCGACAGTGAATTTTTTGCAAAAAAGTTTTTCTTCAGAAAAAATTTGACGTTTTTCAGGACACTTTTTTGAGAAAAATTGATGTTTTTTTGCGACAAAAGGGGGTTTTGTCATGAAAAAAGAAGAAGATTTTTTTGCGAGAAGATGGAATTTTGTCATGAATTGCCTATCACAGCATACTCCAACAACAGAAGACAACAATGAATCATACCTTTGATGTGGGGTTTTCCTCTGTCGCAGACTGTCATCCTTGGCCATCCTTCCCTATAGAATAAAAACGTCATCAACACTGTTGTCTATACTGTTGGTGGAACATTGGTTGATAGTGCGCGACTACTGTAATTAAATGCTCTTTCTTTCAAGACATTGTTTGCTATAGTACGAATGGAAACAGAAATTTGGTAATTGTAAAGAATAGTATATGAAAATAATTGGAGCTAATTGCACGCACTTTGACGGTTGTTTTCGGTTTTTACTTCACAATACTATATATGACAGCTGTGTTGTCTTTGTCAGAACAGATCAAGATCAAATTTGGCTTGTATTTCTTGTAAGTACACGCTTAGGATTAGTATTGGGGGCAGAGACGTGTGTAGTTGGTGCCTCCAAAAACAAGAACTGCAAGAACTGACATCTATGGAATTCAAGTACTCACGCACCTGCTTGTGGCGTTATTAAAATTAAAATGCAGTTGTTTGCAAGCATGCAGCATTCAGCAAGCTTTCCAAAAACCACACCGCACCGCCACCGTGGAATATGCGCACCTGCTAAACTGCAAGAGTTACCTCCCCCAGCAAAAGTGGGCAGACGACATTGATTTTTCGAAAAGGACCGTACTGTTCTTTATCCTTTTCCACGAAAATTACACTTTAGAATAAAGTTCATGCATATTAAAATTCAGTACTGCCGACTAACAGCGGTAAAACATCGTCAGTGGTTTGACAGCTTGTGATGTCTTGGACAAACCTGTAGTTTAGATGCGCCATCGAGGTTCCACAGTACATGTACTATTCATTCCGCAAAATTTTGACACAAAATTTAAAAAAGTAAAATAAAAAATATTAATATACGTTACATAGTCTAAAATACATTATAGTCTATTCATTAATTTTTAAACCTATATTTTTGTACAATGAAAAAATTACCTAATCATCTTGCAGAAATACAACAGGTGCGCGCCTGCGTATGCATATGGCAACAAGATCAACACAAGATGGACGCCCAACACTATTCCTAGGTGCTCGTTGTCAGAAACGGTAGCCATACGAAATGGAGGGTATATTTGGCTTCAGCTCCAGGCGTTTGATGAAGGATCCATTTGCACTTGATGATTCAGGGTATGTTTTATAATTATTTGTCCAGTTCATGGAAGGGAAGAAGTGCATGCTCAACTGGTTCACCTGCTTTGAGAAGTGAGCCGGGAAATTTGCATGCAATTCACAAGAACATCTGCATTTTCCTGTCTTGCACTTTCTGTATGCTGTCGTTCTCCCCACAGTATGTTTCATTCCTGAGTTGTTGCATGATTGGCTGTATCCACATTTCAGAGAGGAAAAAGAAAAAGCTGATAAGCGGGAAAAGGAGAAGGAAGATGAAGAGCCAAATACGGATGATGAGGCCGATAAGGACGTTGAAGATGAGGAGGAAGAGGAAGGAGACGATGATGAAGACCTTTCCGAACTGCTAGGGTACGGTGGAATCAGATGCGTTCTCATAGGTTTTTTTTCTGATTAATTTTGTTCATTCGTGAATTTGTTTTCACATGAAGCACATTGCATGACATCAAGTTTTCACTCTTCACTTATTAATCATGTATGTGCCATTCTTGTACATGTCTGTGCAAGATTTACACATGCAATATTTCTTTTGTTATGATCTATGAAGACTGGTTCCTGTGAGTATAAAGATACATGTGACTGTAAAACAGGAAATAAAATTATCTTTGTGGCCAACAGTTCAAATTATTTTCCTTTAGAGTTTTGATTCCTTTGATATTGATACCTTTAAAAGTAAAATATGAATTATTTTAACTGCAGTGACTCAGACACAGAGAAGGAAAAAGGATGGCAGGATGTCAGAGTGAAAAATGCCCGACCACCCCATCCTTTGACAGTGACACATGTGAATCAGACCCTTGATTTACAAGTGAGTAGTATAATACAGTCATAGTAATTGTCTTCTCTCGTAGTGCTCCTGTGTTCAGTGAGAAGAATTTGTAAGAATATAGTAGAACCATGAAAAAAACAAGCAAAACAAGACCAGAAACAAACAATGTATTGAAAGAAGAAAATTCAAAAGAAAAACAAACATAAAAATATCCCAAAACAAGATAAAAGAAAGCAAACAAACAATGCAGATACACACTAAAAAGTGTTCTTAAGGAACATCCATCAGTGTTTAGACCTATTGTTTTATAATGATGTCTTATTTCCAGCGCCTGCATCAGACTCTCACTCTGGTGAAAGCAGAGGATCAGAGTTCAGAGGAGTGGCTTCAGTCTCACAGTGTGGAGCATCTCAAACTTGCTCTGCAGGACTTGGTGGACAAGGGCAAGATTGGCAAGTAAGACCAACACTTGATTTTTCTCCCCTCTTAAGGGTGCAGCCACAAGGAAGGTCATTGTCGCCTCTTTTGAAATTACTATGTCTTGAGCTCAGTTTCATGTGATGCTCTTTGGTTTTATGAAAAACTTTCAACTTCAGCTAAACTGTCTCCTTTCACGTAAATTGAACAATTTCAAGAGAAATATGAGCGTTCCCATGTTTGATTGATGCACCCTCTTCTGTTCATCTGCCTGTGTGTGTGTGTGTGTGTGTGTGTGTGTGTGTGTGTGTGTGAACAAAATTACAGTGTCTTACATTGAAGCACTATTTACGCAGATATATTTTGTTTCTTCCCAGGTTAAGTCCCGATCAGCAGACAGGCAAAGTGACACAGCACATCCAGTTCGACGCATACGATGTAAATGAGTTTGAGTACAAGCTGAACATGTAAGTGGAGTCTTCTCTTCTGTTGCTACAAACTTGCTTGCCTCTTTCGCAGGTATTGACTCGCCATGAATAAACATCAACAACAGCAAGAATAGTTTAAGTGTGCTGCTTGAGTTCATTGAATGCTCTTGTTTGAAATATGTCTTTACTGTATTCCGAAGTGAAATCTGTGTCATTAAAGCCATGCGTCAATGCATTTTCAGGGCAATCGAGATGTACACAAAACGCATCAAGTGGCTTCTTCAAGGGAGCAAAAGAGTGAGTAATTGCTGTGACTTCTGTTTCTGTGTACAAGGCAGGTGCTTCTTTTACTATGTCTAATTATGTTGAAGGTATGATTCTTTTGAGTTCTCTGCACTTTTCATTACACTTGTTATGTTTTTTATTTCTGTTAGTGCAAAAGGCAGTCACAACAAATGTCAAAGTTTGGAGTGCCAGGAGAATACAATTAAGAAAATATCACAGTGTATAAATGTGATGGGCATAGAGATGAAACCATGCACTCTTTAATCTTTTTTTTCTGATTCCTGTTTAGGTGTTTGGCCATGTGAAAGGTGAAAGAGTTGCTGTGTGCATTGACTCCTCTGCAGCCAACTTGGGCTTTGGACGACAGACTGCTCTGCAGGAATCTCTCATTGTAAGTATCAGTGTACGAATGGCCAGTGTGTGGACATTTATGTGCACTCATCCTAGGGCACACCCATTTTGCATATTTGCACACCTACCTGCCTCACTCTGGAACCATTTGCGCCCATCGCTGCAAATGCACACCCGCTTACCACTGCACATGTGCACACCCTTGCATGCTTCAACATGTGACTGTGTGTGCGTATATAGATTTTATCTGAGTGCTCACATTGGCATCTGTTTAAATCATCTGCCCACCTAGTTTTGGTCTTCGCACACCAAACACCCATTCAGTTCAGTTCAAGGTGGCATGTCTGCACGGAGAAAAGCCCACATGCACTCCACTTGTCTCCAAGATGTCTCCCCAGTGTCGCCCTTGAGACTTTTCCAGTGTGCAGACATAAGCACGCGTGCCCACTAGAACAGTCAAGTGCACACTGCTTACTTTTGCACCCTTACTTTGTCAGCATGGTCTGCAGGTTCTCTGAAGATGTTCTTGTCTTTTTTCCCCAGCACCTCCTCGATGAACAGCTGTCCAGGAAGAAAGGAACGTACCTGGTAGCTTTCGGAACAGATGTTGATCCTCTGTGGCCAGTTGTCAGGGATGTCAACGAACGCATGTAGGAAGATTTCTTTGATTTCATATGATGTTGTAGGGAGTATCTGGACACACATTTTTGTAAATCATTTTATGTGACGTGGAAAAGGAGAATGAGCTTCGTGTTTCTGATACATGCGGTTTTTTTAGCCATGTAGATTTTCAGATTGTTATTCACAAAGGTTTTTTTTTTGGTTTTTTTTCTTCCGAGTTTACATGGTTTTCTGTTTTAAGTTTAACTGCAGTAGTGGGATCATGAGAACTTTGTTCTAACATCTTGTTACAATGGAAACAGTACCACTGTATCAGTTTGTGATATATATGTGTGTGTGTGTGTGTGTGTGTGTGTACAGCGTTGAAGAAGGCAAGGAATGGGTGGTGCGATTTGAGCAGCGCGGTGGCAGCAACCTTCTCAAGGCCATGAAACATGTCATGAAGCTGCCTGATATCGACTCGATTGTCATCATCCTCGGCAGTGTGTGAGTATCACGTATGTGCACGTACTCATCCGCTAACTTCCTGTACAGACAACAAGAAGGTTTTGTCTCTGTGGCTTGGTTTGGATTTGTTTTGAATCTTTGTGTGTGTGTGTGTGTGTGTGTGTGTGTGTGTGTGTGTGTGTGTGTGTGTGAGAGCTCATTGGTTGTGGAGAAAACTGAATGATAGAAAACTGAATGACAGCTGAATGATATGCACATATCATGTAAAAGAATGAATATCCATAACATGTCATAACAATTTTCATTTCATTTTGCTGATCTTTTTTGTAATGAACACCATGAAAACACCATGGCTTCATTTACAGTGTGGCTTAAGCCCTATATATGTACATCGGTTACACGCAAACTAGTATTCCATACTGGAAAATTGTATAGACTGATCTGTTAAAGCTTGACCGTCATTTTTTTTCTTCAGGCCTGACCAGCCCTCTGAACTTCTCTGTGACTTCATCTACCAGATGGGTGTGGGGCGTGTCATTCCGTTGCACACTGTTGCATATGACTGCAGCAATGCTTTAACAAATGTGAGTAAGCAACAAGAGTATTGCATGCTAATCTCAGATTACATTGAAAAATGTTAACTTCTTGACAATGCTGATGTGATAAACCTTCAGACATAATTATGGCAGTCAACTGCAGTTTTGGTCTTCTGTTTCAACAGATCACGTTGAGGAATCTGGCAGAGGCCTCCGGCGGAAGGTACCACTGTTACACTGCAAGCAGTGAGGTAAAATCATGCTTTTGAAGTTTTGCATGCAAAGACATACAGAGTCACCTCAGACCTATGTGGAATCGGCAGTTTGAACCAAAAATGCCTGGATTTGAAGGTTGTCTAGTTTAACCCTGGTAGTGATGAGCTTGGAATACTCCAGACTACATCTCTGGCGTTTTCAGCTAATTCTGCAAGACCATGGTTAATGGCTCTTCAGACCAATGACTGTGTATGCACTAATAAGCATAAACAATGCCTAGCATCGCTCCCCCCTCTCTTTGACATTCATGTCAACTATTTTTAACAACATGGTACGAGAAGATTGGCTGAAGCACATTGCGAGCAGATTTTGAAGTAAAATGGTGCAAAACATCATGAATATCATGTTCCTACTGACCCCTTGCTGAATAACACTTTTGTCAGTAACTGTTTTTGTCAGTGACATTTTTTTTATGCTAGTGGCCTGTTATGTAACTTAGCATGTGTACTAAACGCGCAGCAGTGTTAGCATCAATACATATGAACAAATTAAATGCACAGGAGCAGATCTACACTGGGACTGACATCAGCGTGCTGCTGAAAGAGATCCAGAAGGCCCAGGACGTCATCAACAAGATCAAGGAGATGAGGCAGGGCATGATGGGCAGCGCCCTGATCAGCATCATGAACGAGGTACCCACTCCAGTCTCTACATTTTACCATCATCATGGCGTATGGAAAAATGGCGTATCAGATTTTAGGGCCCAGCAGTCCTTTGTCCAGGCGATAGTAGAATGTGATTATGGACATTTTACTACAGCAAAGAGCGCTTTTTTCACACCAAGAAAGAAGACTAAATTACTGACAGCTGATGGCACTGTTTGGACCATGAGTTGAAATGTGGCATGACCTTGTAAATCACTACTAATCCATTGTTCTGTTGCCAGTGATCTGCAGTGTGTCAGGTGTCCTTTTGGCAAAATCTCAATGGTTGGAGCTAAAAAATATTTCTGCTGCTAGGTAAACAAGTGTGCATTACTCTTTGCAGGATAGAAAATACTTGTTGGTGTGTGATGTACATTTGGTACACACATACACTCAGTGTTTAGCACCATGTTTTCATTGGAAAACTTTTTTTCCTCTTGCAGATCACGCAGGAGGTGGCGAAACTGCCTCAGTCACGGTTCCTGCCCCGCCCACCTGGCCATGACCTGCCTCTGAGAATAGACATGCCAAAGTTCCAACCGAGAGGATCAGTAGAATGGCTTCGGCAACATGGTCTCAAAGGTAGGAACATAGCTTGTCTTTGCCTCTGTCATTACAACAATGAGGGGAGCATCAGGATCACATTCTTGCCATTTGATCAAACAGCTTGTCATCTGACGTAGTCAAATTTTGTGTAGTCAATTCAGCATGTTTGGTAGACCAGTGACACCCCCCCCCCAAAAAAAAACAAAAAACAGAAAAAAGAACAAGGTGATTTGACAAGATGATTTGTAAATAAATCTTTGTTTACTGAACTTGCATATTACAATGACAGCCGCATCCCTTGTTATTCACATTTGCAGTTGCTTTCACGAAAATTGAACGTCAAAATGATTTGCAGCCAAGCGACTTGACTTGTACCAAGTGCTGGCTCCCAACGCCTACTCTTATCGTGAAGAGTTCATCCCGGTCATCAAGCGGGCTGTCCAGTCCCAGGTGCATGAGGTACGTCAGCATTAGCATTGTCTGTTCCACTAAATTGTGGATAAAATGATGTATCAACCCCTAGTCTTCCAAGTGGTGTTTTTCTCACCATACCATGTCCCACTGTATCCTAAACTGTGTGACGCACAAAATGTTTTGCATGGTTTTCTCAAGGTGTCATTGTAACTTATCTGGATTGCAGAAAGCCATGGTGCAGTTTGCGTGGCATGACGGATCTACCAAGAACATCCACGTGGACATGACAACGCTGTTTGAGTACCAGAAGCAGCTGAAGGAGGCAGTGGCTCTGTATGAACGCCGCGTGGACTGGCTGGCAAGCGGCAGTCGCAGGATCTTTGGAACTATCACGGAGAAAAAGTAAATACAGAATTACATCTGAATTATAATTGCCTTCAGTTCAGATCATGGGTACACTTGGTACAAGATGGTGAAAAAACTGATATTTATTTGAAAACAAGCAAACTTTGGGAGGTTCAGTGGTGCAGATAAGACAGGTGAGAAGCAAACAAATGTAAATTCAGGACTGAGTTCCTCAGTTAGGCTCATCTGGTATGGTTCGCCCGTTAGTGGGTGCAAATGTATACCAGTCAATTCTGTCGATATTTCGCATAAAGTCTAGTCGTAGAACGAAGTCAGCAGCCACGTGACTTCACCTTGCCAGACCCTGGAGTACATTTGCACCCCCTCCTGCGTTGCGGGGATACAGTCGCCCCCGTTAGTGGACGACTGGAGTTTGTTTATTTACCCCTCCAGCGCATGACTTGTATACATTCGCCCCCTAACAGACAAACTATACCAACTGAACCTCAGTTAGGCTGTATGACAAGCATTTCAAGTTGGTAAAAAGGCAAAGAAGTGGTGGTCATTTCATTACGTCACCGTGCGGTGACCCCGCTACATCTCCGAAAACAGTGCTCAGCATTAGAGATGTATAATTTCCTGTGAAGTAACCAATCTGTCACTTAGTGTCACAGTTCCCCTGGATATTGTGTGGTTTTTCCTGTGCAGCCTCCAAACTGTAGCTGCTTCTTGCATCTGGTCAGTGTATATTTCACTGGAGCTGTTTAACGTTCTGTTGTTGTTTTTTTTACAGTGTCGTGTTGCTGATTGACACATCTGTCTCGAATGTCAACTACCTGGTCCACATCCAACACTCCATCCGACTCCTTCTGGAGCAGCAAATCGCCAACAAAGATTACTTCAACATCATCACGTAAGCACCATTTAGTGGACCCCAAAACTTAAACTCATCCTTTATCTAACAAGGATGAAAATGGGTCGATTTGGTATGGCTGAGACTGAAAGTGACCTTAACAGGAATGAGGATTGTAGATGTTACTGTGTCTGTCTTTCAATTTGTCCATGGAACCTGAGAAAAATTAAATAAACTAGTTAGTGCACAGGAATTCACCACTGCACATGTAAAGCCAGTTCAGTTTCATGAATGTGACAAGTTAGATGGCTTTCTACTGGTATATACTTGTGTCTTGTGAACATTGTGATCTCTAGAGTATTTCTGGCCAAGAAGATGAGACTACTACACAACTGCTTGTGCTAAATTGCAGGTTCGGTGGTCGTGCGACATCATGGAAACCCACCATGGTTCGGCCAACACCTGACAACCTTCAGGAAGCCTGGAAGTGAGTGTAACGTGCAATGTGTTTCCAGAATGAAGTGGTTAGTACTGTAGCTGGACAAAGTACTTGCAAATTTGCACCTGATTAAGGCAACACCCTTTCTTACAAGGCCACTGAATGAGCCTGTGTAAGATGGTCTTCTGTCAAACAGGGTCGCTTTGTGGTTCTTTGTGGTTCAATGGATACATTTTCCCTTGTTCCTGCCTTTCAGGGCGATGTGTGCATGTCTTTTTTAATGCTTGTTTTAGGTGGGTACTGGATCTGCAGTGCGGCGGTAGCCGTAACTTCCTGGGTGGACTGCGTATGGCCATGGAGAATGATGAAGAACAGAAACATCATATCTGTAAGTGCATTGACAGTACTTTACACTTTGTTTGCGCGTTAACTAGCCATATGCAGGATGTTTTCCTGCGCTCATTGAGTGTCTGCTTGGGGAGATATTGTGTTATTTTCACCATTTTACTTCACATCTGTCACCAGTTGTTCAGGGCGTGTACGTGTTCACCAGCGGAGTGCCTGACCAGGATCAGGATGTGGTTGTGGCGTACGCAGAAGAGACTGCTTCAGGCTGGGGCGCCACCATACACTCCATTCTCTTCAACGTGGACGACTATGATGAGCATGGCGCCATCCCTGGTCGCTACGCCAACATCACGCGCACCGCAGAATGTCTCAGACTGCTGGCGCACAGCACCGGCGGCCGTTTCCAATGGTTCAGAGAAACTGGTGAGTGACATTACTGGTGTGAAAACTGGCTGTGCTGAACTTTGTTAACAGATACAGCCATTTGTATGGCTTACTGAAACTGTTTAATGTCCTGCTTCATTTGGTTTGCATATTCATGTGTAACGACATGTAGTTTCTGTTTTATTCACTAAGTTCCCAAAATTTGTGTCATCAGCCAATTTTTGTGTGCACTTTCAGCCGGACCAGGTAAGTCATTTGTACAAAATGTCAATACAACTGAACCCAAATGTGATAGTGCACAGGAAATTGGAGCTGAAATTGCTGTGACCTGCTGAAACTAGGCCAGAAAAAAGTCACTTCACACATAAAGTTCCATCGTCAAAGATTTGCAGCTTATCATTTACTGCAGATGGACAGTCAGTTTTTTATTTGCATTTTGAATCTGAATAAAATTAATAATGCAAAAGTGATTAATGTAAGTTTTGATTTCCCATGTGCCACAAATAGATCATTAGCCACTGGTGACCGTCTTTCTTTCTCTCTCTGTCTCTTGTCTGTCTGTGTGTGTGTCTCTCTCTCTCGCTGCCTCTGTATCAGGCTTTGGGTCTATTATAGGACTTGTAATAATGCAAATGCTGTTACACTGTGATTTTTGAATTTTGATAACTAGTACACAGTCTAGGCTTCTGTCACAATTACTTGACCTATCAATATTACATGTACTTTCAGATGCTTCATTCTAAACATTGAAAGTGGTAGAAAATAGGCAAATTTCAATGACGGTTTGAAAATTTATCAGGATTAATTTGCAAATGTAATTGTAATCACCATAGGTTTGCTTTGGAAATGTTCAGCCCACCAAATTTGAAAAATAAATGCAATTCTAAATCCCGAAATTCAAATAGCTGAGCTGACCCTTCGCACCATGTGATTGTAATGTGTTTATGTCAAGTGTATGAGAGAATGCATGTGATTCACGTGAGCGTGCGTGTTGGGTTCAGTTCGCGGCGCTTTGAGCCGATTCAGGAAATTGGGTAAAGCGCCTATACAATACCCATTATTATTATTAAAGGTTATTTGGTATGTTATAATTACAGTGGCCTTATTGAATGATGAAACTCAAGCATTCACGGTGGGCTTTATAAACAAAGAAAAGAAAAATGATAATGATGAAACAGAAAAATATTATGACAAAAATCATAGAATATAATCATCAAAACAAAGTGGCCAGCATGCATTTGCTGTGTCTAAATAAAAAAAAAAGGGACAAATATTATGGATGGACACCATCAGTCTGTTTTTCTTACTTTCCTTTTTGACTATTATGTTTGTAGGCATCATTGAAAATGATGACATCCAGCTGGTGAACTCAGAGATTGAGCGTGCTCTCAACTTCTCTCGCAAGTGCAGCATGCTGGTCGACACAGTCAAAAAGAAATACAAACACAGATTCGTGAGTACCATACCCTCACTCAAAAAAAGAAGAAGTGTATTTCCAACGTTTTTGCATAGTTCACTGACAGAAGGAAAAAACATAATATTTCTTTAAGCCACAATAAAGAACATTTGCTACCATTTTTATGCTCACAGTTTGTTCTGAGCTGCTTTCGTGGTATCTGTCATCACGACACTTAGATACCTGGACAGTGACAGTGTCTTGATGATGTGGTGTTCACACTAACCACTCAAGTAGCGTAACAACAGTCGTAGAATTTGAATGTTTGATCGCTCACAAAATCGCTCATGATCGCAAAGTGTAAACAACATTGTATGGCATTAAGAGCTGTACGAATCATCAAGATAAAGTATTTTGAGCGTACAGGCACGCTTACGAGAGACTGGCGTAAGTTGGTGTCTAAACAAAAAAACAACAACAAAAGGACCAGAAAAAAAGCTAGAACTGCGGGAAGAGATGTTTCTTTAGGTTCTGCCTTCTGTCTTACAGAGAGATTATCCTGCCATGGAGGAAATCAGAGCATTACCACCAGCTCCTGAATCGAGTCGACAGTCGAGAGCTTTGCCACCACCAAAGTACAATTCCTATGGCAGCAGCAGCAGACAGGTCAGTTATATACAGTGAATAATTGTGTGGTGCCTCTAATAGTTCTTGTTGATCACTAAAATGGCCCTTGATACAAAAATGCACCCTGTCTCCAGTGTTTTATGCACTTTTTTGTTTTCTCTGTTTTGAGTCAACAAATTCAGCATACTTCTGTTGTGCTGGTTCAGATGATAGAGAGTGGTAGTTACAGAATATGAATAAAGGTAAAAATGTCTCAAACTCATATGGTTTCAAACAGGTACCGGTAAGCTTCTAGACTTGTGTGACAATTAAACATGCTAACAGCTTCTGCATGGCATTTGGACAGTCTGCTATATTCGTATAGTACTACATGTAGTTGTGTACAGTTCAGTTCAAGATACGGCATCTCTTTGCTCAGAAAAGCTCACATGCGCCTTTGTTGCAGTTGGAGGAGACGGACGAGAGACATGAACGGAGGGCAATTTCTTGGCGACCTTCCAGTGCCTCTCGTGACAGGGAAAGCAGGCCTGTCCCCAGACGTGAGTGATGATCAAGTTTCCTTTCTGAGAAATGCAGACTATAGTGTCCGTCCCGACATGTGGCGAGTGTGTGTTGAGTGATGTGTTTATGGCTCCTCTGTAGACGTTGATTAAAGCATCTATGATTTCCATGGTTTTATGTTTTCAGCTCCACAGGGGAGATCCCGTCCATCTTCAGCCAAAGATCCCATGCAGTGTACTCGCAGTTCTCGGCGCGTTGCGTCTGCCCATTTTTTCATCGAGGGGAAGAAGCATGAAACAGGTATGTGAGCATTCAAAGCCACTGCAGCACGTGTCACTTCATAACTAAAACATTGGAGAAGGCGTGTCCATGTGCATGCAAACATTTGTATCTTGTGTGATGACCTTACAGTATATGTATGGGTTTGCACAGGCACGATTTTTTTTTTTTTTTAACAGTGCAGGTCTTTCTGTCTCTGCAGACACTAGTCTCTAGACAAAGCTGTGTTTTTTGTGTTATTGGTGTCATTTTTGTGTGGGGTTGTAAGCTTTGTCATACATTATGGGATATGCTGCATGAGGGTGACATAATTCACTGCACTGTGTTGTAGGTTCAGTGCTGAAGGAATACCCACAGCAGAAGAGTGTCAGAAAGGGAATCTCCAACCCTGTACTGCCAGACTCAGAGGACCCTGTCCCAACCAAAGAGGTAATCTACAAACCTTCTCTCCAGAAGCTGACAGTCTTGAACGTATTATCATAACAAGGGTTATAATATTCTTTTTGTGAGTGTTAGTGTTGATCTAAGTTAACAGTGCCCTTGATTTGTTGCAGTGGATGCGTGTGTTCAGCTTGAACAAACTGAAGCTGGATCTGAATCGCCTCATCGCTGGCCCAGACTGCAAGCATGTGGAGAAGCCAGTTAAGGCTTTGCGCAAACAGGTGTCTGCAAAGTAAGACCATGCGGTTTTTTCGCTCTGCCTCTATAGTGTTTTGCCTCACAAGGGCCAATTCCAGTTACTCTTAGGCAGAAAATGTTACATTACACATCAAACAACCAACGCTAGATTATCTCCTTCCCCCTCTGTGAACCACAAGCGAAAACTGTGCTATGCTAAGGGTAAACTTGTTAACTTCAATGAAGCTCATGATTGTTGTTTTTCTTGCTTTTTTATTTTTTAATTTTTTTTTTTACTACTTTATTATCATTTTTGGAAAATTCGGGCTCCTTCCACCGTGGAAAGTGCGTCGCCGCAGTGCAGTGCCACCCAGCACCTATTCTGTTTTTCAATTTTAGAGAAAACAGTAACAGTACTGCTTATTCAGTGCCATGTGTTGAAGAAAGTGTTCAGTGTGAGAAGTACTATTTCTTCTTATTTATTATTTAGAATTATTTCTTGCTTTTGTTATTTATTCATTTATTTATTTCTGCTTTATTGTCCCTTTTGGGAAATTCGTGCTGCTTCCCCCAGGGGAAGTGCGTCGCCGTGGTGCAGCACCACCCAGTGCATATCCTATGTGTCAATTTTCTGCTTATTCAGTGCCGTGTATTGAAGAAAGTGTTCAGAGTGTGAGAAAAGCCGCGAAATAGTCTTTGTTGCTTGTGCGGCGTTAAGCCCTAAATAACTAACTAACTCAGAGTGTGAGAAGTACACATTATTTCTTCCTTCCCCCCAGATACTGCACCATCTTCCCCACAGTGAATATCAAGGGCACCATGAAACACCTGCAGCTTTTGCCCCATGAACTGAACGAGTATGAGGCACAGGTGGAACGTGTGCTGAGGCGATATCTCAAACGACTGCAATGGCTCCTGTCAGGTGCGTCCAGGAACTGCTGTCCTTTATTACACTAATGACAAGACTGCTGCATACACAGTCTGAGTGCTGGTCTGAATGGACAGGACTGGATTACCATGACACCAAGCACTGTCATCTGTCCCCCATAAGTGGTGCAATTGATGGTTTTCAGTGTTGTCAGTGCGTTTGTCTGTAAACAGTTGAGGCTGGGAGACTTTGTATCTCTCGGTGCTGCTTTGTTCTTTGCTGGAATCACACCAGTGCCATGTTGTTCCATGCTGGGATTGTACGAGTGCCATTTTGTTCCTTGCTGTGATAGTGCTAGTGCCATGTTGTTGCTGGGATTGTACTAGTGCCATGTTGTTCCTTGCTGAGATCGTACTAGTGCCATGGTGTTCCTTGCAAGGATTGTACTAGTGTCATGGTGTTCCTTGCAAGGATTGTACTAGTGCCATGGTGTTCCTTGCAGGGATTGTACTAGTGCCATGTTGTTCTTTTGCTGGGATCATACTAGTGCTATGTTGCTTGCTATCGCTAAACTACAAAGAGAGGAAGATTATCCTCGTGAATTTTTGTTTTGTGTTGCAGGTAGCCGCCGTGTGTTTGGGACTCTGACCCACAAGAAGGTGGTGTTACTGGTGGACACATCTGGGTCCATGGAGCCACGGTTGAATGAACTAAAGAAGGAGCTAGCAGCACTCATGTGGGACCAGATATACAAGCAAGACATCTGGTATGTTTCACAGAAGAAACAAAAAATCAGTTTGTTGGGGGTGTTCAGGCATGAATAATAAACGAAACAAAACAAGTGTCAAAAAAACACACAAGAAAACTGGGATATTTTCAGTTGGATTCCATCGAGACTGCTTTTGTGGTGTTTTCTTTTGTTGTTGGATTACTGTCAGAGCTTCTGTGCGTGTATCTTACCTCATTGGTGTGTCTGTATTTTCTCCAAGGTTCAACATCATTCAGTTCTCTGGGGCATGCAGCAAGTGGAGGGACAGCATCCAGGCTCCAACAGAGGACAACTGTCACGATGCAGTCAGGTGGACATCACAGTTCGCAGCCAACGGGAACACGTGTACACTGGAGGCCCTACAGGTGAACTGAAAAGAAATATTTGTTTGTTTTTGGTTGCTTGTAACATGTTGAAATAAACAATAGAAAAATGAATTAATGTGTGTAATAGAGAAAACACAATATATAAATGTCAGGTTATTTGTGTGAACAAATGATACACTACAAAAATACTTGACTATGCATCGCAGTATCAGTATCCCACAATGTGAGTGTGTATCATATCTTTCTACAAAAGTTATTAGTGAGACATGTGTTGAACATTTCTGGCTGATAGTTGAATGTTCAAAGTTTGCACATTGGCTCACCTGGTATGTTGTTGTGACAGCTGGCGTTTGATGACAAGGACATGGAGGCCATCTACCTGCTGACAGACGGCAAACCCGACACTAGCACATCACTGGTGCTGCGGGAGGTGGCTCGCATGAACTCGGACCGCCTGGTCACCGTCAACACCATCTCATTCAACTGCTCCGACAGGTCAGTGTCTTTTGGGCAGTCAGTAATGTGGCAGTTTTTTTAGGTGACCAATTATGCAAGAGATTTCTTCTGCCGCTCCCCCCAAAAGACTACTCCTCCTCCCTCCACCCATCCTCTGCACACAAACACCAACTAATATGACAAACTCTCTGACAAAGACTATGAGAAGGCTAGAAGAAACTTGTGGAGAGCAGGGTCTGATGAAAAATGGCACCTAACTTTGTGAATATTACTCTGCTAGAAATAGGAAGTTCACTCTTTGTGCCTGTGCTTGATGACCACACTAGGTGCAAATCAAGGCGAGGATGTTTGCTATGGTGGGATTAGCTGTTGTGTGTGTGTGTGGTTTTTTTTTTTATATCATCTTTTGACTTCATGATTTTTGTGTGTTTTCAGCACTGCCAACAGTTTCCTGCACCTCCTGGCCACTGAGACGGGTGGACGATACCACCGCTGCCCTGATGACTTTAATGCAGACATGTTCGCACACAAGCTTTTGTCAGAAGGATTTGGTGACAGTGAGGTAGGTGCCAGTCTGGGTGTGTCGCCATTTCACAAGCATCTTTCTGTCCTTCAGGTGGAGTTTCTTCAAAACACATGTAGTCACAAGCTGTCCCAGAAACGAAAAAGGAAGATGATTCTACAAAACTAGTATGCAGCTGACACTACATGTATTAGGATTTAAAGATACTCATGCAGAACTCAGTGTTATAAGTAACTTGCATATATGTCAAAACACACAGAAATGTATTAATTGTGCAAGTAATTAAAGTGTTCTTGTATATGTTTTTCAGTACCCTCATCTTCCCCAGTTCGAAGGGGATGATCTACGCAGACTTGGAACGGAGATTTCCCTGGCCCGCAAATACCTGCAGCAAGCCAAAGTGTACAGGTATCCAGAAATTCTTCTCTCCCCGCCTCCCGCACCCCCTTCCCGCACCCCTCATCACCATATATAGGTTTGGCAGTTTGTGATTTAATGCTTAGTGCTTTTCTTTCAACAAATGGCAGACTAATTTGCAAGGTGTAATGGATAGCTTGGCAGCTGGGAACAATTAATGGATGTGGTTATCCAACATGCATGCACTAGTGGCAGCAGTGCCTACATGTATTGTTCTTTTCTTTGCACCACAGGGAAATGTACAAAGCAAAGACAACCTACCCAGACAGGCCACCCAGTGCGAGGGGACAGATGCACACAGGGAGGTGTAAGTTTCTGTTCTTTAGTAACGAACACAAGTACTTGCGTGCCAGCTCATTTTAAACCTCTAGATATGTGGTATTAGGAAATTAATTAGGTAACTATTCAATTACCATCTATTCAGTTTGGCAAAATTTCAGATGTATGTTTAACCTCGATGAAGTATTTTCTTGTAGTTGTACAAATTGCGTCTAGTTTCATTGTTGAAGTTTGTGCAAACTGACAGTCATTCTTAAATTCATGTTTCAGCTCAACAAACACCATTTGTCATTGGTCAACCCAGAAGTGCCAGCGCAACAAGATAGTGGAATCAAACAGTGTTTCAGGAATTGTGCACGTTGGCAGGAGGCAACAAAATCTTCAAGTGCTGGTGTTGTCACAATCATATTTTTGCCTTTTCTGTTTTGAACTTTGCATGTGCCAACGCAACAAGATGGTTGAAATAAACAGTGTTTCAGGGATTGTGAACGTTTTTGGAAGGCACCAAAATCAGGAAGTGGTGGTTTCATCAAGTTATATATTTGCCTTCTCTGGTTTGGACTGTGAAAGTGCCAGTTCGAGTTAAATCAAGCAAGTGGTGGTGTCATCAAATATTTTGCCTTCACTGATCCAGACTGTGAAACCCACTGACTGCATGTAGTTAACCAGTGCCCTTGAGCTGTGCTGCAACTTAAAAGCTTTATTTGTTATTTGAACTTGTTAAAATGAAACTGACGTAAGAAGTATGAATGTTCTTGAAATGAAAGTGCCTGTGAGACTGCTGTAATTACAATGGAATGCTTTTTTGTTTTAACCAACTGACTTTGGTTTGAGCGGTTTCTTATTACTGTTCTTTTTGTGCAGAGTAGTGCAATGCCATTTGTTTTTCATGCATTCCATTGACAACAGGGTGTTGAAATCAGTAGTGATTGTGTTTGCTTGACTGTATCTGTGAGCAGTTAGAGCAGTGCTTGTTCATTATCACTCTCGCATTGTGAAATTTTGTGCCTCTGCTCTACATCCTCATGGCAATTTGCTGCTTTCATCAGCTTACACCGGAGTATGTCTATGTACGCAGCTCAATTCTGAATTGCACAGAACATCTGTGCAGCAGGTACCTTTTCTTCTTTCTGTGGAATACCTCTGCAGTTTTCTTTGGTGACAGGTTTTACATTTTCAACATTCCGCAGATGCATTACAAACCAGGGCTTGTAGTTGTGGTTGTCAGGGTAGTCGTAGGTGGACTTGGTGAACTTGCATACTCAGAGACAGATGTTTTGTTAGACTGTTAGCATTTATTTTCAGCTGTATTTGCAATACGCTGTAATTGTTCTCAACTATTGGTTGTGTGAACTAGGTACACGACTTTAAAGTGCTTTGAATGTGTGAAAAGTACATTTGATTAGTTCTAGCAACTGTCTGTGATATTTTGTATGATGAGTGAATTGCAGAATTTTAGATGCCCATGTGATTGTAAATATCTACTGTTGTAAGTGAATCTAATGTCTTATGGAAAATAGTTGTCAAATGGCCTTGAATGTGTAACATAACTCTTACACAAAAAGACAATTTTTTGTATAAGTAGAAAGTAAAAGTTTAATAAGCTTACTTTGTGTGTGTGTGTGTGTGTGTGTGTGTGTGTGTAATAGTTAATTGAATATAGCGTTACAGAAGTGCATGCATACCCAAGTGCTTCCAACAGAACAGAAATGCACATTAACTGAGCAAATAATTTTATTGTCAACGTAAGAACCTTGTTCCAAAGTTACAATAGTGATAACGATGGTGCTATCACTTCGAGTGAAAAAAGATAAAGTCACGATGCATTCAACACACAAAATACTTGAATTCTTTGACAGTGAATTCTTTGAAATGCACAATTTGATGAGCTATTTAATGGTAACATGCAAAACTAAAGTCCAAACACACTTCAGCAGCAAGATTTGATCAACATCAGTTATTCCTCTTTCAAACGTGAAATTCAGATGTGGGCGAATGCTGAAAGAACGTTAGCTTGCACCGTTCTTTATGAGATCCTGCGCGTATTCTATGAGGCGTTCACAGTAGGTAGGATTCCTGTGTTTGTGTTTGACGGCCTCGACCTCCTGCAGGAGCCTCTGTGGATGAATCTGGCCAGCTCTTTCCAACACTTCTGTAAGCAAGACAGAACAGGGAACAATTTAGTAATGGGTGACTGTGTCTTAGCAATGGAAGTACACCAAGGCATTTTAACAAAGCTTCCATTACATTTTATTTACCAATGTGACAGATTCTAGGTGGGATACCACCACCCTTCAGATGTGTTTCTGGAGTAACCATGACCGTAAAGCTCATGATGACATGATCACGAAAGTGCAAAACTGCAGACAATGCCTGCTTCACCTGCATTCTTACTCAATTTACAGATTTACTCACTGAGCACAGCCTCCTGAATTTTCTGCTCCGGGTCGTCCAGGTGCACCAGCAGTCCTTTGTAGATGGCCTCTAGGTGAGCGCCGTACAGGTCACGGTCATACTTGTCTTGGAAACAGTCGAAGTATGCCAGGAAGGTGCATGAGACTGTGACCCTGATATCGTCGCTGCTGTCATCCAGACGTTTCAGAAGCTCTGGGTAGAGGTTGTGAAGCTGGTCCTGGTCCAAAGTTGAGCCGAGCGTCTCAAAGGTGCGTGTCATAACTCGGCAACTGATGAGGCGTGTGCTCTTGTTGTCGTCATCCATCGTGGTGGTGATCTGTGTGACGAGGTCTTCGGCCATCGGTGCCAGCTGTCAATCAAAACCCAAGACGAGATAAATCAAGCAGTGTAAACTGGCGTGACAGTTCCGCGTTCAATGAGAGAGATCTTTCAGTGAACCTGCTTTTGAAAACTGTGTACAAAAACACTTCCTTTCAAAAGTACATGTATAAAGCTCACCTAAGTACAAAAAAAGTGAATGTAAAAAGAGTGCTGAACAACAAAGTAACTGAAGCTGACTTCATCTCTACAGTTCCCACAATATTCTTCAAAAACAATTACAAGCTCTGCAGTCATGAACATCAATATGTGTGGCCAAAAAATACAGGTTTCTCAGACAAATAATAAATAGGCCACAACGGAGAGAGTCAAATGCCTGCTGTGAGCATGCTTACTGCGTGTAAGTTTTTGCTGTTAAAAAATGGTCAGTCATTATCATAAACAGAAAATGTCTGCTCTGAACTGACCGATTCTTTGGTAAGCACACCGCTTTGCAGAAGAGCCCACAAGCAGGATACGGCAGTTGTTCTAATGGCTCCAGCTGTACGACCGGCCTTCCACACACAGTTTGGCAGGATGATGTCCTTCACAATGCTGGGTGCAACCCGGCCAAACTGCTGCTGAGAATCTAGGGGGTTGGCTGAATTCATCACCAGCTTGGACAGGAGTGCGAAAAACTTGAGCCGCATTTCAGGGTCTTTGTCCACTTTCAGGCAGCACTTGAATATCGTGAAAACTTCATCAAGAAGCTCTCCAACAACAAGCCCTGTAAAACAAAATTTTGCGGTCTACGGTTAAACCTGCCAAGGCAAGTGACTGTGAAAGCAAAGTACGAGACGAGACAGTTTCATACCCAGTGAATGGTATCTCAACACATTCTGATGCTTCATGGCTTTTCCTCACAGATGGTCAAGTGGACTGAAGCAAGACTAGCCTGGAGGCAGACCTAAGGTTGGCAACTGCTGACCCTTCCCTCCCAACCCTCTCTCACCCCACCCCCATTTTTGAAAGCTGCTTTCCCATGAGACCACCTCTTCTTGAATAAATGAACTTTGTTTGTATGAGGTTTTGTGCAGGGCCTAGCCATTTCTGAAAGGTGTTTTTTTGTGAGTTTTGTTTTGTTTAAAAATAGAGGGATGCATATCAAATCTACTCCTGATAGCATAACAATTTTTCCCATGCAAAATACTACTGCACACAGATTGAACAAGAACAATAAGATCATAACAAAATCCAAACGCCTGACCTGCCTCCAGAACCAACGTGTCAAAAATCTGGCGTTCTGGTGAATGATTAGTCCATGCTACATAACCATCACCAAAGGACTGTAGCAGGGGTTTGGTATGGCGCTTGAACAGCTCAGTTCTGGACTCTTGATTCTGGACTGATGAAAGCTCGCCCAGTACCTGCCATGCCTAGACGCAGAGACGTAAACACAATATGTGTATATAACCACACATAATCTTGGGGTCGTATGTGATTGAAGTGTTAGAGACTTCACTTCTCACTCGACCAGCTTTGTCAGGATGGTGCCCATCTCCTTTCCCTTGCTGCTTAACCTTTCCGCAAACCCTGCAGGCACTCAGTCGGCGTTACCCATTTACAGTTGGGTGAACTGGAGTGTTTCAAGAATCAAGGCTTAAACTGGTTCATGAATGTTATGCCAAATGTGGAAATCTGCCAAAATGTGGCTTTGGCTTAGGAAGTGAGATGCTACAACCGCCTGCACTACCTGTGACCCTGAAGATTGTCTCTGGAAAACCAATTATCAGAAGCGCAGCTGAGCCCTTATCAGTGGAAAAAAACAGCCAAGGATACAATAATGAAAATGATATAACTGGAGGATAGCATGAACAGGTTTGTAATTCCACGATGTCTTTTACACTGTGTGGATGCATGCTCAAGGGCAGATTTAGAACGCCTTCATTTACCTTTTCTTTGACCACAGTTTCACTGGCCATTGCTGTGACAGTGATGATGAGGTCGAAAAGCTGCTGGCTGATCACAGTGACCTCTGATTTTATGATCATGATCAGCGCCTCTGCACAAGCCAGCAGTTGTATCTGCACTGGGGCCTGTGGCAAAACAAGAAGACACATTCTGAGTGTGCATGTTTGAATGTAAAGGCAAGCCAAAGCATTCACACTGCAAACATTAAAGCCTTTATGCTTGTAACGCCGCTGAGATGGAAAACTCACTTTCAAAGCTCCAAGGCTGTTTGCCAGATAGAAGGACATTTGGCCACTGCGACTGTTTTCGTGACTTTGAGGTTCTTAGTATTAGAAAAAAACAATTTCTGTTTGAGCCTACAATCCATTCCTAAACAGACTGGAACTAGACAAAGAGACAAAGTTTCTAAAAATAGACACCAATCAGTTCCATCTAGCTAGTTCTCAGCCAGCAACCAAATAACATTGTCTGCTCAGAACACGGTACAACTGCCAGAGTCACCACAATGGTCTCAGGTTCTACACTGTGACCCAAGTGATTGATTCTGATGCACAGAGTGGCCACCGGCCATGCAGCCTACTCTTCTTTGAAAGATGAATTTGATATGTTTAGCACATACACTTGATATTTGTGTATGCTTGTGTACATGACTGCAGGACAGGCACCATATACAAGTCTGCATGTGATTTTGACTTAGTTTGGAAAGGAAAAATCCATCCCAATTCCTGCCTACAAGGGATTCGAACCAGGTGGGTCAGGATCCATAGTAAGAAACTTTAACCACTAGATGAAATCCCCTTCTCACTTAACCAATCCTCCCTGCAAATAACCATTGCAAAACTGGTGACCTACCTGGATGGACTGACAGATGTCAGGGTTGAGCAGAGCCTGGCTGAGCTCAGTGACATGTGGTATCAACTTCGCTACTTGAGAGCCACGGATGAGAGCCGCGATGACAAGCAGATTACCGTGGGAGTGAGACATGCGTAGACCAGTCAACACAAGCTTGCACCACACGTCTGGCTCCACAAAGTAACCAGTCAGCTCCGCACTTTTCTCCACCTAGAATGTGGGCAAAAGAGTCTCCTGTATCTGTGTCAGTAAAATGTGGTAATCAACAACTCCTTTCACTGGCCCAAAGTGAGCTTGAATGCTCTGATGTCTGGGAAAATGTCGACATTTGCTTGACTCAATTTGTTCACACAGTACACACACACACACACACACACACACACACGCACACACACACACAGAGAAAAAAAAACAAAAACATCCAGACACACACAAATAAACACCAATATTAACAAGAAACCAGCTTTCATAGTAAAAAAAAAAGAAGCATACTGTGTTAATGCCAGCCTTTAAAAAAAAAAATTCAACACATCACATGCAACTCAGTTTCTGCTCTCATACATTAGCTCCATACGAAGACAGCCTGACACAAAACTGCACAGCAAAAGTACACACAACAAACCTACAGATGGCAGCTTATACATTCCACTCACATCAGCAACAACTCTCCTCTCTTCGTCGATGCTGGCCTTGTACATCCCTGTCAGCAACAGCTCAATATGCTGGGTGGTGTACTCCTCAAGGTTGATCAGCAGTGTCTTCAGGAGCTGTGCTGACTTGATGCGTGTCTCCAACACCCAGTCGCAGATGTCTCGCATCAGACCTGGCAGGATTTTGGAGGCGTGTCGGTTGACAAGAGTTCGACATCCCAGGTTTGGTCTCTCAACTGTGGGACAGATTGAGTTTGGGTTAGACTGAAACTGAAAAAAAAGCAGCTAAATGTTCCAGTCAGATAAATGCGTAAAACATTTTAATGCAAGTTGAGAATACAGCCACAAAGGCAATGAAGAGGAAAACTTAACATATGATTACAAAGGTTCAACAGTCAGATACATACTGTACATGTGGTTAAAAAAAAATAAAAAAATTTCCATGTTGAGTACATAGTTACAAAGGCAACAAAGAGGAAAACTAAACATACAATTTCTTTCAGTACCAGTTATTTTGGGCTGTAAATATTTGATAACTTACCATCTGGAGGGTAGTAAATCGGAGCAGGTTTCACGAAGTCCTGTTTGTCCTTGAAATCATCCTCATTCTCTTGTTCAAACTTGATACCTTCACCAAAAGCAAATAAATGTTACTTACAACCGCCCTTTTTCTGTCAACACTTCTTGCATCTGTACCTTAGTGATAATAACTGTAACTGTTATTCTAGAATATGATTCGGCAAAAAAGAAATAACCTAGTTTCAATGTAGGAAAAGAGACTTACTGGTTCTAGAATCACAAGAAAGAATACTACAGCCCAACGGGACTCACAAGTAGTGTTTCAGCTTAATCATATTCCATAGATCCCAAGAACAAGTTTAAGTCTGGATGTCATTGTCTTGTTGTTTACTCTGTGTGTGTGTGTGTGTGTGTGTGTGTGTGTGTGTGTGTATGTGTGTGTATGTGTGTATGTGTGTGTGTGAGAGTGAGCGTGCGCACATGTGCATGCTACACCTGTATTGTTAGTGTTGTATAAACCTAATGAGAGGATTTAAACAAAAAAATGGAAATGTACAGGAAAAAACAAAACAAAACAAATAAATGTGTGAAGTGTGCACACAGCTTCCTCACCAACGTCATGCCAAAGGGAGTCTGCCAGCTCACAAATGTCAGGCTGTTCATCTGTAATGCTGGTGAGGAGAAGTGGGACCAGCTTATGGTGGAAGGAGTAGCGGTCTGGCAGATCCAGCAGCCAGCTACCCACCACTTTCGTCACGGCTTTCCGCACAGCCGGCACCTGGTCAAAGAGCCGTTGTGCCAAGTGTGAAGTAACAGTGTCCACTGACTTGCCATTGCCATACTGTATCACGTCACCTGTCAAATGAAAGACCAAATTCATCACCAGAGTTTGTCCATGTTTCTACCAAACCTAGTAGTAATAATTATGAGGAACACAAGAGGTTTGGCTGACACACTGACGATACATTGACAGACTATGACAGACTATAAGAAATGATTTTTTTTTTTAATTAAAAAAAAATTCAGCACTATATTGACAAAATATGATCAGCTTAATTAAAAAAAAGGTACAAGCCTGTCCCCTTTTGACCAAAATCTGGACATTCCCTTGGGCTTAAGTCACATGGAAGCACTTTTCAAGATATACTCTGGATCTGCTCAGCACTGGAGGTGGTTTTCAGATTTTAAGAAATTATATACAATACACAAACACACATTACGTATGTACACTGGAAGACAATGCTGTATACTAGGCATGACACATATATACAACCGTGTAAAATAAAGGCAGTATGCGTTATCATTTTCAAATCTGGTGTCCAGCTATTTTACTGACCTATTGTTTCCACCACCAAAGCTCTGATTCTGGAATGCTGATGTGTGATGGACAGAAGGAGTGGTTTAATCAGGCTCTCAGACACCATGTGAAAATACTGAGGAATGGCCTTGGCAATCTTTGAGGCGCAGCGGCAACTCTCTCGCTTCACATCCGGAAAAGGGTCCACCAATGTTCTCTGCAAGATCTTTACACAGTCATCAAGATACGCCGGTAATTTCGGTCCTGCCTTGTCGATCAGTAATGAAAGTAACTCCACCAACTGAAATCGAAGCTCTTCGGACGGCTCGACGATCTCCTGCTGCCCAAGTCGCTGTACAAGAACTGGGAACACATAGGAGAGTCGTTCCTCTGGATCGGATACCTTCTCGAACAGTCGATGAACGATTATTAGGCTGAGCTCGCGACATTTCTCTACTTGATCTGAGAACACTTTCAGCATCGGTTTCAGAATTTCCGAAAAGACGAGCCCCAGCTGATCTGTTTCTAGTGGCGGTTCCCTGTCTATTACATCTTTTCGTATGCTCTCGAGGGCCTTTTTCCTTGTGTTCCTGTTTTCTTCGCTCAGGCAGTTGATATGCCGGGCAATTCCTTGGAGAACCGCGTTGGAATTTTCGTCCACCGCCGCCATGATTGTTGATCGCAACGCCTCGTTTTCGACATGCCTCGCGTGTCACGACTTGTCCTTTCATTCATTTGTGAGAAATCATTGTAGCCCATTTGGAAGTTAGGTGAGAAGAAAATGATCTTATGGCTAGCGCAGATGATAAAAAGAATGAAAAATATTGTAAGCGAGAAACCCAATCCAAGTCTGGTATATCAAGGTTACAAAGTGCCTTTTAACATATCTGCTGTGATGGCCGAGTGGTTAAGGCGTTGGACTTGAAATCCAATGGGTTATACCCGCGCAGGTTCGAATCCTGCTCGCAGCGATTTTTTTTCCCCTTTCAATTTTTGTTGTTGTTGATTTCTTCGTTGGTTCCATTTCTATTTCCCTACTTTGTACAGCCTTGTGAAACAGGAGGAAAAAAAACAAACAAAACAAAACAAACAAAAACCCACAATATTAATATGAGAAGTTTATTTGGTTGATAAAATGCCGCTGCCCCATCGGCTTGGACGCCGATGAACCAAAGACGGTCGGCTACGTACCAGAGATGAAAATTTGGAGGAAAACGGTCATATTCCTCTTACACATAAGGTTGCAGATGACACCCGAGAAATGCTTTAAAAGTTCACACACCGTGACACCGGCCGTCACACACACCGTGGCACACACCGTGGCGGCACACACACACACACACACACACACACACACCGGCACACACAAAATCACAAAAATCAGGCAGCCATTGACTCATGTATAGAGTAAATTTCAACAAATTCCAATATTCCGTTTGTTGGCAATGTTGGCAGCAACCACATACCCCCTCCACCATTCCACGGTCGTCTGCTGGCTCCGTCCTGTGCCAGCCGCGCATGAATGCAAATCAGTACTAGTACATGTAGTCCACAAGCCTGCCTCATTTTTCCCTAATTTTACTATTACCTGGCATGAAACTTGTTTACAAAGCCAACAAAAAGCACCAGATTGCCATTTTTTACTCTGCAAACAAATTTTCAAAGGGGTAAAGATTTTCTACTATATTTAGCGGAGTAAGTACATGGCCCGGAAGCTAATACCGGTCTGTAATCGTCCACACTGAGGAAACACTGACTCCGTGTCGCTACTCACACTAACAAATGAAGATACCGGACGCTACTGTTTGGGAACATTATGTCCTGGCGGTGCTCTTGACTGACTAACCCCAGTGACGTAAACTGACTGACCGGCCTAAGGCCAACCGTGACTCAGATTAACTCAGTCGGTACCGGCCGCGGCGATGGGGCTGGTCAGTACTGACAAAAGATGCAGCAACAGAGCTATGGGCTAACGGGAACAGTGTGGTTACTGAATTCCCTTATAAAATGCTCTCGGTCTTATATTGTGGTGCTTTAATACTGGGAGTAACAAAAAAGGCGCCTACCTTGAACGAACAAACAAACAAACAAACAAACAGCAGCCATAAAAAGCAATCAACAAAAAAGCAAACTTGGCAAAGCCCACGTGCAGTGGTGGCAATTTGAGTGTTTGGGAACACTCACCTCCAGTGACAAGAATAACGCGGCCAGTCCCACTACTTTTGAGCCTCCCAAACTGAGACCATGTCGGTTATAGTGAAGTTGACCTGATTATAGTTTAATCCTAACATGCACACTTCAGTCACAACACGGAACATTCTGGTACATTCAAAATAAGAGCCTCTGTTTAATGTCCCAGGAAATGCATCAAACACATATAAAATCACGGTCGAGCGGTAAATGTACACAAAGCGGACAATTTTTCATGCATACAGAGTTTATGTATAAAAATACAGGACTGAAATGTCATAAAAAATAAACCCAAAGCGGCTGAAATAACATCGTAGTAGTCTTGATCAACAGATTTGTCAGCAGCATAAAAAAACACCAATTATCACTGGGAAGAAAATAGCGGCCAACATCTTTAGCATAATCCTTATCAGCTTTGTCACAAGGAAACTGCATGGGATCTGCATTGGAAACAATTAATCGATAAGGGTGAAATAAAGAGTTTGAGCAATAAACAGTGAAAATCTGGATGACAGCGAGCTCGAGAGAGCTGGGTAAAACAGGGTTTAGGGGTAGGTAATGCTGGTTTAGTCAAGTTGTCTCTCTTGTCGTTGTCGGTGTTTTTGTTAAACATGCTGTTCGCAAGTGTTCTTGCTAAACATATCACATGTACAGATCCGGCTGACGAACCAAAAATGTGATCAGCTCCCGCTCCTTCCAGCCAGTCCCAGCAATGTCGGCTGATTCAGCTGGTTGAGCGGCAGGGTTCGAATCCCGGCAGGGACAAAATTATTCATGTACAAGCCTTGTCTCCAGTGCCTGTCTCAAGTGACATTTCTTTGTGGTCTCGCGGTGAAGACATCACCGTGACCTCGAGCTTCAAACCACTCACCCATTACGGCACCCACCCAGTCTGGCGCCCGACACGATTTGCTTGCTCGTAAGAGATAAGTCTTCAGACCCTTCAGACCACGTGATTCTGCATGTCAACCCTTACGTCATGTTAGTTATGCCTGTCCGTTAACGTTCCGCCCTCTGCCTCTGCCTCCCAGTACGGCGGGTTTGGCAGGCAGCGTCATAAGTCTGCCTAAAACAAAGTCCTGAAAGTTGTTCGGCGACAAACTAAAGGTGTCCGCGGGCAGCTGATTGAAGAACAGTCCCGGGACGTATCTGTTGTAAGGGCGTGCAGCCGACACGGCGTGGGTGAGGTCCTCCACGACCTCATGAACGTTCTCGCTGGCGTATCGCAGCACATAGGCCAGCTTGGCTAAGTAGCACCTGAAGTAGGACTCGCCGTACTGCTTGCGTACTTCGGGTGCTGCCTCGCCCCACATGTGGACGTTTTGGCGCGTCAAGGCCTCGCGGTCAGCGATGGCCGTTCTGGAGAGAGGAACAGACAGAAAAGGCACGCGCTACATCATAGAATAGTTTAGACCACGTCGATAAAAAGGAAAAAAAAAATCTCAACGGCGCAGCAGCTGCCATCTTGCAGGACACTAGCGTACAGAAACGACGAAAGTGTTTCCAAATTATACTACAATATGTTTTCAGTTTAATGACACCCACCGTCTTCCATTTTTAAGTCTCTACTATTTCCTTCCCAATACAGGTTTGCAAGCGTCCAGAAGTGTTCCTAAAAACCCATTTAACCCCCAAACACGCTTATAGTCTCTTCCGATGCCTAGGACACTCCCGTTTCATTTGGATTCTTGCCGAAAGATTTATTGCATTTGGAACATGCATGTCCTCCTCACCGGTACAATGACGGTTCTATGGTGATGACCCTGACCCCGAACTTCTTCATCTCTCGCCGCAGGCTGTCCGAGAAACCGATGACAGCGAACTTGGAGGAAGAGTATGAGGTGAACCCTGGCAGTGCCACTCTACCTGTAGGCAAGAAATGTTTTTTGTTTCTTTTAGAAGTTAGGCAGATTGCTCGTAGGTCTGTCGTTCTGAGTCTTCAGTGGTGCGTGTGCGTGTGTGTGTGTGTGTGTGTGTGTGTGTGTGTGTGTGTGTGTGTGTGTGCTGTGCTGTTCTGTTCTGTTCAAGTTGCATAAACATTCAAGGTTTTGTAACAGTTTGACAAAAACTGGACGCTTCACTTTGAATATATACTCGTATCCGTAAAGGAAAGGAGGCCGGGTGGTGGTGGTGGTGAGGGGAGTGGGAAGGGGGGGGGGGGGCAACTGACGATAAGCAGGGCCCGGGGTTTCATACTGATTCTTTATAACGGGTCGACAAGACGACAAGACAAGACAAGACAAGACAAGACTGACAAAGAAAGCCCTGCTCAGCCGAGACAAGACATGGCAAGCCGAGACGAGACAAGACGTAACTGAATCGGCCATTTCTTCGTTTCACGAATCGTGTGAGAGAATCTTACCTGCCAGACTTGCCAGATTGATGACGCGCCCCCTGGCGGCCCTGACTAAGGGGAGGAAAGCCTTGGTGACCCTGACCGTTCCCAGCCAGTTGATGTTCATCATAGCCTGATACATGCCCAAGGAACACCACTCCGTTTCCGCAAATGCTGCGATGCCCGCGTTGTTCACGAGCGCCCACAAACCTGTAGTAAGCACATGTGATCAGCCGGATAAGCCACAGACAGACGGACGGACGGACGGACGGACGGACGGACGGACGGACGGACGGACGGACGGACGGACGGACGGACGGACGGACAGACAGACAGACAGACAGACAGACAGACAGACAGACAGACAGACAGACAGACAGACAGACACACACACACACACACACACACACACACACACACACACACACACACACACACACACACACAACTAAAGTATGAGCTGCGGCGACCCGCCACAGTGACCCCACAGAGCCAAAAGTACGTGCAGGTCGATCTAAGGTTCCGTTGATCGAAATACATCGAAAAATCGATTCCAGCAGATATTCTTTTACGTGTCTCTGCGTAAGCCCGATCACACGGTCACCTGACCTTTCCTACGGGAAAGCAACTTTCGCAATTCCATGAAAAGCAACACGTTACCGACGAGCAAGAGAAAAGGAGGCAAAACTGCGAGTGGACGTTAAGGGTGGGTGGGTGTTTGGGTTTTAACGTCCTTTTCCACCACATAGGGTGATATCAAAGACGGGGCAACGATGAGAAAGCCAGCACAAATATTTGGCCCTAGCCGGGATCGAACTCACGACCCGAGCATTAGAAGTCCAACGCTCTACCATTCGACCACCCCGGCTCCCCTGCGAGTGGACGTTAAAAAACAACAACAACAACAACAACAACAACAACAACAACAACAACAAAAAACCAAAACAACCCAGAAGCAACAAAAAAGAAATATAAATCCATCTTAGACGACACATCTCACAGTCAACAGTCAACATTTCAGTCGACCTGTGCCTCCATCGAGACAAACAATGAAAAAAAACAACAACCAAACAACCAAACAATTCTTTGTCCTGAGGAAGGCATATGCCGGAAAGTTGGACTGTTAACTGTGAAATGTGTCGTCTACGATAAGGGGTTTATATATATATAATAATATTTTGCTGCTTGTAGTTGACGCTCAAGAGTTGGAACAGTGGTCTTAGTTTCCTTTACTGCGAGGAGGACCATTTTGCGCGGCCACCACTCTGAATCACAACTCTGTCCTTTACTTTTTGTTGGACATTAAAACATCAAACACCCAACACCAACCCTTTACTTTCTGTGTAAATCTGTCACCCGCAGGTATACGTACCGCAACGACGAACTCTCGAGCATGAGCCACCTGCTTGTCACTGGTGACGTCAAGCTGAACGACGACGATGTCCGATGACGTCTTCCTCAGCTGCCTGGCCCCCTCTCCCTCAGCGTCCAAACACCCAGCGAAAACGCGGTATCCCAGGCTGTCAAGGTGCTTGGCCAGCATCGACCCGAACCCTCGGTCACATCCTGATAGACTTAGTTGCTTAGTACACACACCTTGTATAGTTTTTGTACAGGCATTCGCTGACTGGTACGGCCGTACAGAGATTAAACGTAAACTCTTTCAGTGTAAAGCATTGCGACAGTTAGCTGTGCAGGCAGCGTACTCGGAAACAATGCCAACACTTGTACAAAAGAGAAAATGGGTCTCGACCTGTATTACGGATATCACTGGTCACATCATGCCGGAGGTCACCTGATTAATACATATGTATACCGCTGTGGTATGCACACGTGCTGATGACGGTCTTAGTTGTTCATATTTGCAGTCTAGAAGACCCTGGTGAATACTAACTGATAGGTAACAGAATTACTGCGCACGCTGTGACCTGCGATGTCCGCGATCGTCACTGTACGTAGAAATACATGTATTATCTGTTTAGTGTTTACAACTGCGGAGTCACCGTTTCTGCTTCTGTCTTTGTCCCTGAAATTTTGTCTGTCTGTCTGTGTCACTCTGTCTGTCTGTCTGTCTGTCTGTCTGTGTGTCTCTCTCTCACACACACACATACCCGCAAAACACACACACACACACACACACACACACACACACACACACACACACACACACACACACACACACACACACACACACACACACACCGAGAGCGCTCCTGTCGATCGTTGTCTAATCTGTTTGCCAGTGCAACACACCATTGTACTTAATGTTTGCTCCTGGCAGCGGCAGAAGAAGCAGCGGTCTAAGTACTAAAAGATGCATGGTGATCCTGATACAGAGATTGCTCTCCAATCGATCCATGTTGTCTCAGTATTGACTCTCTATCTCTATCTCCGACCTAAAATCTTTTCAGCTAGCCGCGTTTTAGAGAGACTGTTGCTTGCACGGGCTGTTGTGTTAAGTAAATGGTTGTGACACACGAGGTTTACAGCACACACACACACACACACACACACACACACACACACACACACACGCCCGGCGGCGCAAGTACACAAACACAAAGTAAAGAGATCAGACAATACAGCACAGCAAGCTTATTGTAACCTACCAGTGAGTATCTACCAGGGTACCGACTGTTGATAAGGATGATCGGTATTCTCACCAGCAGGTATGCATTTCCACGGACATAATTATATCAATCAGGTCACCCTGTCATGACCCGTGATATCCGTCCTATAGGTCGCGTTACACTGCCTGTATTGTACGTGTGTTGACTTTGTTTCCGAGTACAATGCCTGCACCGCTAACTGTCGCACTGCTCTGCTTTTGAAAGAAGCTAGTTTTTTTTTTTTGGTTTTTTTTTCCCGGATGCATCTAAAATGCATGCAAGGTCATGGTCCTAGGGCATGTCTGATTTTGAACACTGTTGACTGTCGCAATGCTTCAGAAAGAAGCAGTTATTTTATTCCCCGGATGCATTTGAAATGCACACCAGATGTGAAACCGTGTGCCTGCACATACATCTGTACACTTCGGATGTGAAAATAAGTCTGAAAACAGCCAATGTCATGCCCCAACCCACTCCCCCCCCCTCCCCGTCCCAATCTTCCCTGTGTCACATTGACTGGAGTTCATAGATACTGTGCCACGGGGAGAACCCCATTCTGTGAGAGAGTATCCAGACGGCTATTGGCAGGCAATTGTATGCCTTCGTGCGGTGCAAATGGCATTTTGAGGAAAATCAATTTTGGTGGCGGCTGAAACCTCAAGGGGAAAAAGCGCGCGCACGGTGACCCCAGACACGCATTGACGGACCACTAAACCCACAGCAAACACCAACAGCTTGTAGCCTAGTACAGTGAGTCTGGGTCAGTTATGTTCACGCACGAGCATGTAATATGACTGTAGCTGAACAGGCAAGGGTTGCAAGAGTAAAACTCACAATACCGGACCCTATACATAGTCAAGCCAATTGTTGGGACAGAGGCTGTTACTGTGGTTGTACTCTCGTGACTGTGTACGTTGCATTGGTAGTGGCACTTGCAGAAACTGAAGTAAAAGAACGCCGAGGGAACTTGCGAACTTATCTTTTCAAACAAGGGGGTTGGGTTCGTGTCGCCTCTCAGTCAGTGTAAATAGTTTAACGGGTTAATCATAAGTGGGTTAATCACGGGGTGATATCTGATGGAATTCGAAATAGCCCATGAATGATATCCGTGAGAACTGTGTTATCATAGTAAGCCTGTAATATTTCTGATGAACCTGTCACTGAAGTGAAACTGCCCGTGGACACACGCCCAAAGTGATTAGACAATACAGTGTCAGTCTGCCAATGCAAAATCGAAAACACACACACCGGCACACACACACACACACACACACACACACACACACACACACACACACGTGCACGTTCACAGACAATCAATGGCACGACAAGGCTAGCGTGCCACTGAGTGTAAGCTATACCTGTAATCAGCACCGATTTCCCTGCAGGCAACAAGGTGCGACGTCGCATGAACCAGTTGACAACAACCACCACTGCTACAACCACAAGCACTGACCCGTACGTGCACGCCAACATCCTGATCGTTATAACATCAAAACGAACGTCTTTCGTCCGGTCTTTCTCGCAAACAAAATAATTTTCCTCGAGCTGGAGCAGACGAGAAATATAGGCGGCTAGGTCCGCGCTCAGAGAAAACCATTCCATTGATTGGTTGAATATTTTGCCGCGTGCGACAAGTGTTGTGGTAACGCCGACGCGTGGACGGTGTGTGAATCGGTCGACTGAACGCAACACACGTTGCGAGCTGTGTAACTGTAGGGCATTGTTTGCATTTGCGTCTCTTGAACCGTTAAGCCCTCACTGACTGCCAAAATGCGCCCAGACTCGCCCTGCAAATGTCTGAAGGCTACAGCCACTCCGCACAGGAAACATTTCTTGGGGAATGGACAAAATACCCGTTATTCGTTCACAAGGGTTGCTTGTCGTTTATGTGCAGTGTGTTGACTTGACGTTCATGTGTCGTTCGTTCATGTGTGTGTGTGTGTGTGTGTGTGTGTGTGTGTGTGTGATGCGCTTGAAGTTATGAAATTATACAGCAGATATTTAAAAAGACCCCTTCTCCCACTAGGAATAACAACACCCCCCTCAACCTCGTGAACAAAGCCAGCGAAAAAGGTACGACCTCGACCTCTTAGCCACATGACTGGGGTTACAACCACCCTCGCCCCCCCCCTCCTCCCCCCCCCCAAAAAAAAGGAGAGAGAAAAAAAACCAAACAAACAAACAAACATTAAGGCAGTCATCTTTTGAGATTCAAGTCGAAGCTGTATAGAAATGTACTTGCAGACATTGTGGTATGGTAACAATCTTGAATTTCGTACCAACACCCACCATCATTTAAAACGACCATTCCCACCGGACAAATTAACGCGTAGACAACAAATTGAGTCATCGCAACAAGAGCACCCAAACTCATATCACCCATTGTACTCCCGTGCTTTACTCCTAAACTGCTATACCCTCGTACTTAATTGTGGCATGAGAGGGTGATAACAAAGGTGAACATTTCCTGTTATGCACCAGTTTGGTGGACAGATACTCCCTTTGTGGCACACTTCAGCTTCATATCTTAAAATTCTCCCCGATTTAACCAGTAGGTGGCAAACTTTATCAAAGGATCAAAGGCACTACAGATTTGATGGCTAGTTTTAGAAGGTCTGGTAAGAACCGGTTTGTTCTTGTGTTATTTTCAGTAATGTCAAACGTATTTAGTGGCACATGATCTCCCTGTGTACATTTATGAATATATGTTATAATCTGGTTACGTTGTGTGTGTGTGTGTGTGTGTGTGTGTGTGTGTGTGTGTGTGTGTGTGTGTGTGTGTGTGTGTGTGTGTGTGTGTGTGTGTGTGTGTGTTTACCAAAATGTGGAAAAGAACTATTTACAGCAGACGTCACACAAAGGCTCACTGCAGTCTATAATGTACATGTACTATCCCCAACACACACACACACACACACACACACACACACACACACACACACACACACACACACACACACACACACACACACACACACACACAGAGACGCACATGCCTTTGAAAGCACCGTGCCATCGTGCTCTAACATTTTCCGTTTTGGTGCAAAATGATTATGCGTCGTTTCGAAAAACATCACCGACATAGGGCCGTTATTCGTGATATAATTTGAAGTCGTCTTTACGAAAGCAGCCTAAGTCAGTCAGTCCGTCATGTGATCTGTCTGTCTGTCCGTCTGTCTGTCTGTCTGTCTCTCCGCTGATACTGAATCGACGTCATTGCCGTTGTCATCGTTACTTCAATAAAACGTAGTTCAATGGTTTTCAATGGTTGGAACTGAAACAGTTTCACAATCTGTTCACCACAGTCAAGTGTATTCCGAATGTCACGACTGATAAAGCGGTTATTGGGTTTTTTCCCTTGTATTTTATGTCAGTCGACATTTAAGCGAGTTTTGTCAGAAACCGGAAGTTGAAATCCTCCGCGAGAGGCAAATTAGACCATCAGAGGTTGTTTTCGTTCATTCAGGCATATTTGTTGAACTGTTGAATTCTTATCTTTTGTTCCTGGGCCGACACGGTTGTCTCCCAGTCCAGAAATCTGCTCCTTGATTCAATCCGCTGTTTGCTGGCTGTCCTAGGATGACACTGGAAGCTGTCCTTAATTATATGATGTCACGATGGCGGTGATTGGTTGATCATCAACTAATGGCAGGCCGGCAGTGCATCGCGAGGAAGCACCTCGGGATGATCCAAGTACAGCTATTGCAAGGGGTGGGAATTTTTGGACTGAGAATCATCGAAGAGACCTGTCTATGCTCATAGTTTTGAAATATGACAGTTTCTTAGAGCAGCTGACACAGACACTTTAAAATCGACTGGCAATGACATTATCTTACTGCATACGTTTTATGCACCGTTTTAATGTAACCGACGTGCGTACAGGGCTAAAACGAACAGGTGTTCTTTCGTTTCACTGTCAGCACAAGCCGAAGAAAATGTGAACGTGAAAAACAAATTAGTGGCCATGGGAAGACACGTTATCTTTGGACTCACAAAAGCCTCAGTCATTATTGCTCTCTTCTTAGCGCCTTGCTGTGACGCACTTACTGACAATGACGATGAACTTGCCAAAACCATCCTGCCAGTTTCAGCTGAAACGACGGACGAAGCGTTGAAACTAGAGAGAGGGGATGCAGTTGATGAGATTCGACTAGCGCTGACAAAACTAAAAAGATACATACAAAGCTTGACAGCTGCCAAGGAAAAGGTGGCTCCGCTGAAACCTGTCGATGGCTTACCCTGGCCAAAGGTGAGTTGTGATTTGTTCCTAACACTGGATCATTAAAAAAAATTGTTGCGAAAGAATTTTTTTTATTAAAAAAACAAACAAACCTCTCACAGGTTTGAGCATAAACAAGACGTACTTATGACATGCTCAATAAAAATTCAATTAAAGCAACCTTTGCAACGGTGGTTCGCGAAACTGGCTTGAAGTTGCCAGAAGTGATCTGAAGATATCAAGTGAAATTGCGATTTGGCACGGGCTTTATTGTCTGACAATATCCGCAGGTGCGAGTGAACGCCACTGTAAGCATCATGTCAGTTCTGGGAGTAGACGACGCCCAGCAGACTGTCAGGACCAGCGTCTTTCTCAGGCTGCACTGGCGGGACGAAGCGTTGCGATGGAACGTCTCGCAGTACAACGGGCTGAAGGTTCGTGGCGATGCCCAATTTTGAAAAAAAAAATCAAAACTTTTCTCATTTTGTTTCAGTACTGTATACAAGTGTTTTGGTGGTGTCTAACATCGTACTGCCTGTGCAGTTACAGCGTGTCACAGGCTGGCGCCGAGCCAACGCAAAGCTGACTGTATATAAAGCGAAAATCTAGCCCTCTGTTATTTCGCTGCTGTCACTTTTTCACTAGCACAGCCTGGGGCAGTTTCATTTCAAGTTTACGCGGCCGTCAAACGTCAGTGTTTTGCATTCAGAGCTTTACTTATCATTCAGACATACTATTTTGAGCGTACGTGAGCACTGTCAAGCGCAACTCGTCAAGAAAAAAGAGGAGGGTGGGTGGGTGTTTGGGGGTTTAACGTCCTTTTCCACAACATACGGGTGATATCAAAGACGCGGCAACAATGAAAAAGCCAGCACAAATATTTGGCCCCAGCCGGGATACGAACTCACGACCCGAGCATTAGAAGTCCAACGTTCCATCATTTGTCCAACCAGGCTCCCCGGTAAAAAAAAAAAAAAAAAAAACGAAGGAAAAACTGAGAAAAAAACTGAGAGAAATAGAAACTGAAGACTAGAAATCTTGGAAACGCGCGTTTAACACCAGCTGTTAATCAATGAATCCATCATTTTGCAGTTTGTGGAACTGCCCGTGACGTCACTGTGGACCCCGAACGTGCTCGTGTGCAACTCCGTGGAGACTCAAGTGAACCTGTTCGAAATGGTTCCGAGCGTCATCGTGGATAGCGAGGGTTGGGTGCACGCCGCTCTGTCGCTTGTGGTGGACACCATGTGTAAGATGGACCTGACCATGTACCCGTATGACGAGCAGTTCTGTCCCGTCGTCTTCTTCTCGCAGTCCAAGTACATCATCTGGAACGTCGCCGACGACCGCCTGGGCGAGTCAGTGGCCGCGTCTCTGTCTTACGGGAATGAGGTGAAGTTGTAAAGCCTCGTGTGTGCAACTGAATGATAGTCATGGCAAGAGATAGCCATGGCCGACCATCTCCTGTAATCGAGGATGTGCCGGTCTTCCCCGAACACTCATGTGTTACCCGAACTAGGCAAGAGAGAGAGAGAGAGAGAGAGAGAGAGAGAGAGAGAGAGAGAGAGAGAGAGAGAGAGAGAGAGGAGGGCAGGGGGGGGGGGGGGGAGGGGATAAGGAAGGAAGACTCGCCAGTATCTGGATGACATCCAGATCAGAAATACAAATGTACATCACTGCCGATTTCCAAAGACAGATTGCGCAAACTTACAAAACGGGCACCTTTTCTCTCTTACACCGGTGTAGGAATAAGGCACTTGAAAAAATCGCGGGTTCATGGAAGGCATGATATAAAAACTGTGTGTGTGTGTGTGTGTGTGTGTGTGTGTGTGTGTGTGTGTGTGTGTGTGTGTGTGTGTGTGTGTGTGTGTGTGTGTGCGCGCGCGCACCAGTCAGTGAGTCATAAACTCTGCTTTTCTGTCTTCATGAAAATATCACTTGAGCTGACTAGCGTTTTACAGTGGGATCTACTGGAGACACGAGCTGAGGTGTTCCACGTCAAGGAGTACGACGAGGACGGCCCGATGATCATGATGAGGCTGCAGCGCAAGACCACGTTCTACACGGTGTGCCTGGTGACGCCCATGACCTTGACCTCCTTCATGAACACGCTGGTCTTCCTCGTGCCGCTGCAATCTGGGGAGAAGGTCTCCTTCCTCGTCACCATCTTTGTCTCCACGTCCGTCTTCGTCAGGTCAGTGCACGTTTTTAAGTTTGGGCATTTCTGGTGCACTGCGGTTGTACTGCAACCAGGTTAACAAATCCTAGCCGGTAGAACCTTACAATCCTTTTTGACGATGCCCAAACATGTCGTGGTTTCTACTTCTTTGGATATAACCTTTGAGGATTGGGATATGATTTGGACGGTTCCGATCAGGACTAACTTTAGAAGTTTCGAAATACTTTCGTAGGGGGAAAAATCATGGAAGCCTGTGTTTTCAATGATTTTTGCAGAACAATTCTTCTGCCAGCCGATGAAATCAAATGAAATTTGACTTAAATCTGTTGATGCTTTAGACGTATTAGGCTATAGCAAGTTGGAGGTGTGGGCAGGGTGGCGGATGGGGGTGGGGGGGGGGAGGAGGTGGAGAGCGTGGGGTTATGTTAATTAAACAAATGGAAAACCATGTCTGTTGGTCGTTACAGCTACTTTACGACCATGATGCCCCGTGGTTTGGACAGTTTCCCCGCCACCATCAAACTACTTATATGCGTCATGATGGAGAGTCTCCTCTCCCTCTTCGCCACCATAATCATCCTCAGACGCTTCCACCAGGAGCAGGCGTCCTCAATACGCCAAGGTCACCAAGGGGAGACTAACCGTCCGTCAAGGGAGAGCACTCGGCTGAGCTCGGCTCCAGGCGCACCGACCAGCCAATTTTGCTGTCGGGGCAACCCCCGCGCTTATGTGGTGAACGACACATCACAGGAGTTCAAACCGGAGGAAAAAGCTGCCAACAAGAAGGAGGCGGACGTCTCAGGTGAAGGAAGACAGAAGTCGTTCAGGCTGACTTCCCACTGGTTGGATCGTATTTGCTTCTGGGTCGCTTGCGTGGGCAACACCACCTTCTTGTTGGCCATCATCCTCTGTACGCTCTCCAACTCAGAGTACAAGAAAGCGGACGCCGGATTTTGACTTACATACTGGCCTGCATGAATTTTTCCTTGACAGCAAGGAGCACGTTATTCTGATGCAACTACGGGACACAACCGACTGAATGCCCACATCTGCCGGAGACCGTGACTGAAGCTGGCGCCATCACCAACATGCCCTTGTGACGAAGCAGATCAGGCGACAGAACACGTTCTGCACTGACCGGTGTCGTCTGCTACAACAGCTGCGACACTACTACGCCAAGAGTAGAGACAACAAGGGCCCGCATGTAAAACTCGATGATAAATTAACCCACGGCTACGGGCCTAACCCAGACTAGGACAAAAGAAACCCCAAAACAAAGTTAAATAATAAAAAAAAAGCCTGAAGCGAAGAAAGGTAGAAAAATTCCTTCTCTAACGGCTTAGGCACCATGGTGGAATGGACCCGCTTCCTGGTTAAACAAAACAAAACAAACAAACAAACAAACAAACAAACAAACAAACAATTAACCCTAGAGCTAGTTTAGTTCGAGGTTAGACTTTAACCCGGGGCTAAAATCCCTGACCTCGACTTTTACATGCGGGCCCTGGAGATAAAAATAACTGAGATTAAATTTTGTCTTTCGTCTGACGTGACGGTGTGGTGGTGAACAACAGGAAGAAGAAGCTGAACTGCACCAAATTCTGTTCTGTGCAGAAGCAAAATTATTGTAGATGTTGGTTTTCATAATTAGGTTTGACCCGTGACAAAGTTACAGGGACAAATGCTACCATGTTTCTGCTCACAGATCATTGTGAGCTGCTTTCGTGGTATCTATCACCACACCACTTAGACACCTGGATAGTTACAGCGTCTGTAATGCTGGCATTGAGTCAACAGAAGCGCACTCGTTGACGCTCCAGTAGTGTAACAACAGTCGTAGAATTTGTATGTTCGACCGTGACTGCTCGAGCGTACAGGCGCACTCAGTCACGAGCCAGCGACTGAAACTGTTCCAAAATATAAGCTGCCTTAACAAAGATGGACCATTTAATCATCAAGTTTAGTCAACGATTTGTCTCGCTGCACACTCAGTCTATGGTCACCTGTATGTGAGGTTTGAGGGTATGCAAGGCCGTTCTTTCTCTTTGCAATAAGTTTTCGAAGAAACAAAGTTTGAACTTGCCGGTCTATAATTCTGCTGAGCGCCAAGCTTACCGCAGACCGACGTGTGGTCGGTGAGCGCAGATAGCTCAGGGGAAAGAATCGAATAAAGGCTTGCTACAAGGACTCTGAAGAGTTGTGTCCCGTACATCTCTCTGCCTGTACATCTCTGTCTCTGTCTGTCTGTCGCGCACACACACACACACACACACACACACACACACACACACACACACACACACACACACACACACAGAGTACGAAAAAAGACTGAAATAGGACGTACGTCTGTCTCTGTCTCACAGGTCCCGTATCAGTGTAAAAGTCCGACGACGTTAATTTAACCCACGGCTACGGGCCTAACCCAGACTAGGACAAAAGAAACCCAAAAGCAAAATTAAATTTAAAAAAAAGGAAGCGAAGAAAGGAAGAGAAAAATCCTTCTATAACGGCTCAGGCACCTTCCTGGAATGAGCCCGCTTCTTGATTTAAAACAAAAAACAACAGAAAATTTTACCCTAGAGCTAGTTTAGTTCGAGGTTAGACTCTAGCCCGGGGCCGCTAAAAGCCCTAACCTCGACTTTTACATACGGGCCCTGAAAAGCACCGTGACTGAATTAACTGAATAACTTGAATCAACTGAATAACTTGAATCAATCTTCAAATCACTCAGTCATTTAACACGAATCATTAAGGAAAGGGACATGCAGTAAAACATCCCAAGGAGAAAAAAACAAAAAAACAGACTCTTCACTTGAAATTCCCCGAAAAGTTTTGATCAAGTTTTGCTACTTGTACTCCCCTACTAAGACAAACTGCACCATAACCTGTTCCGGCAACCCGCCTTAGTACTTAGGACAAACTGCACCATAACCTGTTCCGGCAACCCGCCTTAGTACTTAGGACAAACTGCACCATAACCTGTTCCGGCAACCCGCCTTAGTACTTAGGACAAACTGCACCATAACCTGTTCCGGCAACCCGCCTTAGTACTTAGGACAAACTGCACCATAACCTGTTCCGGCAACCCGCCTTAGTACTTAGGACAAACTGCACCATAACCTGTTCCGGCAACCCGCCTTAGTACTTAGGACAAACTGCACCATAACCTGTTCCGGCAACCCGCCTTAGTACTTAGGCTTACCGCCGGTGCAAAACTTCCTTCACGGTTCAACAAAACAGTTTCACTTTTATGATAAAATAGGGAATTATTATAATATTGACAGGGAAATTGGAGATCTGATTTTAACTTAGTATGCGATATGTTACAGTTGAACATTTGAAGCCACGGCGGTGGGTGATGAGGGCACCGGTTAGACTGAACTGACTACTAGTAACCGGCGGGAGGAGGTGTGGGTGAGAGACGGGTAAGCGATGTCAGTGGGTCGAGGGACGGAGGGGGGCGGGAGGGGGTGTGGGTGAGAGACGAGCCTCGTAATTGGTCAGGTACGGATACTTCCGGTACCCAGAGGCTCGCGTGTCTTTGATTTTTTACAGGCTTTTTCTTTGATTTCCTAGAGAGGATTCCAGGTTTTTATTGCACCAAGGGAGAGAAGCGCGGTAATCACGCCTTAGCCGAACATGGTTTACCCACTCGGTTGCAACAGGTTAACTCGCGAGCCGGCGCGCAGTCAAAGCCTTTGCAGACAGGTGTTAGTGGCAAAAACCTTCAGGTGAAAATCAGGGAGGAGTGGAAACGTCTCCAGTGTGCCGCCATTACATACCGACAGTTTACTGTCCCGGCGTCTATTTTCGACTGCTGAAATGAGATCTATAACCGCCAGTCAAGTCGGCCGGATCACGTCCACTCGGAGAGTCTAGCATTGTGGCAATTCTGGCATTCTTCAGCATTGGCATTTCTCCACACATCATCTGATCATCTGATGTGTTGTGTCTTTATTGGCGAGCTTTATAGATAGACCCCCCGCCAACGCCCCCAAACCGGGAAGGGAGCCGGGGTGGTGGAATCAGTGGTAGAGCGTTGGACCTCTAATGCTCGGGTCGTGAGTTCGTATCCCAGCTGGGGCCAAATATTTGTGCTGGCTTTTTCATCGTTGCCCCGTCTTTGATATCACCGTATGCGGTGGGAAAGGACGTTAAACCCCCAAACACCCACCCACGCCCCCAAACAAAACAAAAACAAAACGCAACAACAACAACAAACTAAAAGAAAAAACTAAAAACAACAACAGCAACAACAACAACAAAAAAAAACCCTATCAAAACACGAGAAAGCCCAACACAAAAAACCGAAAAGCCAACAACTAAAACCCAACAAACAAAACCCCACAAACAAACAAACAAACAAAACAAACAGCAACAACAACAAAACCCCAGAAAATTAAAAACTTCTAATTCCCTTTTCTAGCAACAGGTGATAGGGGTCGGGCCGAATAACACACATCTTTCAAAACTCGTCACAATGATATCACCGGCGGGATGACAATTTATTATTTTTCACACGGACACTGACAAAGTGCAGGTTCACGCTGATAACAAGTTAGGAGCAGACAAGATTGCCAGAACGACTGAGCGCTAACAAACGTGTGCCGATAGCCATAATGTGCCCGTGTGAACGTTCTGCCTCGTTCGGTGCAAAACATGCGCGTGGGAACAGAATCACAGGTTATTGTCAATTTCACCACTGACGAGAAACGATTGAAGCTGTTGCGTGCTCTTGAGCCTAGACGTTTAAAGTGGATGGGGAGAAGGAGGTAGATGGATTGAATAATCGACAATAAATGGGATAACCTGCAGCTGAAGTTAGTGTTTGACGTCTTGTGAAGATGAGGAGAGAAGCGGTGGGGAGAGGGAGGGGGCGGGCTTGGGGGGGGGAGAGGGGGGCGAGGGGGGGGGGAGGGGGTGAGTGGGATGGTGTGGAGAGACCTTTTCCTGCTAATTACGTTTTAGAATGAGAAACAAGAACCCGCTCCGAAATCATAGCAGAGCGCAATCAGCAAAGTAAAGAACACCCTCATCCAAAACAATAACAACACCAACAAAGGAACAACACCACAAACATACACCCCTCCTCAGCCCCTCCCCCCTTCCCAGGGGAAAAAAAAAAACCAAACCAAAACAAAACAAAAACAAACAAAAAACAAACAAAACACCAACAACAAAATAACAACAAAACTAACAACAAAAGAATCAACTACAACACCCCCCCCCCCAAAAAAAAAGAAGAAAAGAAA
>JACVVK020000006.1:2367500-2370000 GCA_018292915.2 Batillaria attramentaria | reverse complement strand
AAGAAACCCAAAAGCAAAATTAAATACAAAAGGAAGCGAAGAAAGGAAGAAAAAAAATCCTATAACGGCTCAGGCACCTTGCTGGAATGGGCCTGCTTCTTGATTTAAAACAAAAAACAACAGAAAATTTAACCCTAGAGGTAGTTTAGTGCGAGGTTAGACTCTACCCCGGGGCTAAAAGCCCTAACCTCGACTATTACATACGGGCTCAGGGTTGGTTTGCGCCTTGGATCAAAATACTCGTCGGTATACAACAGCTTGATAGGGAATAACAGCTAAACATCTTGGCCGTGTGTTGTCAGTTATAACACATACTCAGACTGTGTGTCGACGTCCTGGGCCCGTATGTAATAGTCGAGGTTAGGGCTTTTAGCCCCGGGTTAGAGTCTAACCTCGAACTAAACTAAACTAGCTCTAGGGTTAATTTTTGGTTTGTTTGTTTGTTTTAAATCAGGAAGCGGGCCCATTCCAGCAAGGTGCCTGAGCCGTTATAGAAGGATTTTTTTCTTCCTTTCTTCGCTTTTTTTAAAAATTCAATTTTGCTTTTGGGTTTCTTTTGTCCTAGTCTGGGTTAGGCCCGTAGCCGTGGGTTAAATTAACCTCGACTTTTACATACGGGCCCTGCTGATGGCAAAAGATATCCGCAATATACTGAGTGGACACCTGATACATTCTGCGATGCATTATACGTATATTTGTCATGTTAACAGTTTATTCCGGCAGGTGCAGGGTTCGGGTGACTCTAACCTGTTCAGCAGCTCATCTTGTATTCAGGTCAGTCACGTCGGGTCACGAAGGCAGGTCGTGTCCAGCTACAGAAAAGGTCAACACGGCCTGAATAAGCGGTTTGACAAAAACTTCCACGTTTTCTTTCGACAAATTTTGTCAGTTATCTTTTTTCATTGATGGTACAGATTCGGGTTTATGTTTTGTATGATATTTTTAAGTTCGTTCAAAATACGATTGACAATATATAAGTCTAGAAGAAGGAGAACGACTGCAAAGAAAACGACAACGCCCGACATCGAAGACAGGAACAAACACACTGACAGACGACGACGACGATGATTCTTAACAGCCCGAACCCGACCACCCCCTGCCCACTGAATAATATGGTATGGTATGGTATGGTAGACTTCTCCTCGACGCACGTATCCATCTCTAATGCAATGCTCTAGGCGCCGCAAGGCTGGAGGACGAAGCAGGGAAAGCCTGCTGCCGCTAGGCGCTACTTTGTGTGCAAACCTCCACCCTGCTATTCACTCTGGTGCGTGCGACAGTATTTCTGTTTTACCACGCCACCGGCCACAGCCTACTCTTCTTCGAAAGATGAACGTGGGAATTTTAGCGACTGGTTAAAAAGAACAAGCCACTGCACACCAGTACGAGCCACTTCAAGCTACTATTACGCAAACGTGGGCCTTCCCCGCTATCCCCCAGACCGCCGCAGATTGCACATATTTTGTGGCTTTTAGCGGCTCCTAGTGATCTGAAGATTTCAAGTAAACTTGCGATTTTTGCACGGGCTTTCAAGAGATACCAACAAAACCAACAGTGAAAACAACAACAGCGAAAACAACAACAACGACGACGACAAACACCAGAGTCTAGTACTCGTTCCTAAGCCGACTCGTGTCTTTACTAGCTCTTTCACCAGGTGGATGACCATGGAGGATAAGCGGGCGGGTGGGTGTTTGGGAGTTTTACGTCCTTTTCCACCACGTATGGGTGATATCAAAGACGGGGCAACAAGAAAAAAGGCCAGCACAAATAATTATGTGGCCTCAGCCGGGCCATCATGGAGGGTAGGAGAGGCTGTTGATTACCATGCTACAGTTTACTGCTAAGCAGCAACTATACTTACCGCCCTCATACAACTACACGGCACTTGACACTCTGAAGCCCGTCGGTTTCTTTTGACTCTGAGGTTCCTGATATGTCAAGAAGCACCTCTACCGTCATCTGAAGAAAGGGACTAAGCTCCACGGATTTACTACTCGTCTAGGCCCTTTTACCTGACAGCTGTTGACCTCTGGACGAGCCCCTACAGTCGGGTAGGGCACAGCGGTCTTTGATTTTGGGCCAAACGTTTACTAGCAGGTAAGTGGCACTGCAGAGGACTGCAGGTAATCTGCGGGCACCTTTCATCTTGACCTAGTAAAAGGCGGAAAAAGCTGTGTAGGAAAGTGCCGGCCACCAACACTGATCGTGTCACATCGTCCTAGAAGCCTCATTGTCTCTGTTCTGTTCAGTAGCCCCCCCCCCCCCCCTGTTTCCAGGCAAACTAGTGCCACGGTCATCAACAGTCCAGAGTAGTTGTCCACCACAACAGCTGTTCTCATTGTTGTTGTTCTGCTTTTTTTTTGAAAGGGAGGTGGGGGGTGGGGGGGGGGGGGGGGAGCTTCAAGCAAAGGGGAAAAATCTAGACTTTACTATGACGGTGTGTCAGTGTCAGTGTGTGTGTGCCACGGTGTGTGTGTGTGTGTGTGTGTGTGTGTGT
>JACVVK020000006.1:2320000-2365000 GCA_018292915.2 Batillaria attramentaria | reverse complement strand
ACCAAACCAAACCAAACTTGGGACAAACCAAACCGGCCAAACCAAACTTGGGCCAAACCAAACCAAACCAAACCAAAACACAAAGAATTGTTAAGAACTGGTTAACCTTACATTTTTTTTATATTACTTGTTCAGAGTAAAAGGCAAAGATGTGTGTTGAAAAGGCTTCAAATCCGGTCAACTACGCCTGAAGTGAACGCAACTCTCTCGTACAGGTATTGGTGATAACTAAGTACGCGGTCAGAATTGTCGTCACCCGTCTCTGTGGCGCAATCGGTTAGCGCGTTCGGCTGTTAACCGAAAGGTTGGTGGTTCGAGCCCACCCAGGGACGGATTTTTTTTTCATTTAAAATCCTTCCTTCCAAAAATCATTTGTCAGTCTTTTGTTTTCTGTAAGACTACAAAGATTTAGTAACTTTTTTTTTTGCATTACTGGATAAAATAACGGTACATAAGCAGTGAGTTTTATGTTAAAAAAAAAAAAAAAACCCAACAAAGCACAAAAGAGAACGACGACAACAACAACAAAACCACTCCCCCCCAAAAAAAAACAAACAAAAAAAAAAAACAACAACAACAACAAAAACCAAAACCCCAAAAAACAAAAACAAAAACAAAAACGCGTGTATTTAAAGGACAGACAAGGTTAGCGATATCTGTTTTCCTCTGGCGGGACCTGGTGGACAAAGGGGGGAGGGAGTCACTTTAGCTGTGACAAAGTCACAGACTCGGCATAAAGGGTGCAGTGTGTGTGTGTGTGTGTGTGTGTGTGTGTGTGTGTGTGTGTGTGTGTGTGTGTGTGTGTGTGTGTGTGTGTGTGTGTGTGTTGTGTGGAGGGGGGGGGGCATTAAGAAAAGATGAAAAGAGAAGAAAAATTCACCTCGGGGATTAAAACCTGAGCAGGCACGTCCATGAGAACGATGGCCGCTAGCCCGGGGCTTGATTTATGTCGTCTGCGCCGCGTGTGCGGGCTTCTCCACGACTGTCAGGGGAGATGACACGGAGAAGGACAGAGATTATCCCGCTTGATCTACCGCATGCTTCGTGCGCATATACTCACACAGATCACATGACGTTTTACTCTAGTATTCCGCAAAATTTCGCTGTATATATGTTTTATTTTTATTTCAAATTTATTTATTGGTTTACCGGCAACGACCGTTAGTTCCGCCAAATTATTTTTTTTTATAGTAATGATAACCATTGTTAACACCAAACACCAAAAAACACCAAACACCAAAAAACACCAAAGCGCCAACATGTCTCTCCTCTCCTATCTGATCTGCACTGGCTGTCCATCCAAAACAGAATTCATTATAAACTTGCCACTCTCTGCTACAACATTATCTCAGGTTCTGCTCCCCCCTATCTGTCCGCTCTCATTCAGCTCTACACACCATCCCGCAACCTCCGTTCTTCCTCTGACACCCGTCTTCTCCGTATTCCCATCCGCCGGAAAAAGTTTCAGGGCCAGCGTGCGTTTTCATACATTGGTCCTGTAGTTTGGAACGGCCTCCCCTCCCGAGTCACATCCGCCATGCTCAATCGTTAGCAGTCTTTAAATCTCAACTTAAAACACATCTTTTCTCCATGCAGTAGAACCAACCCCCCCCCCCCCCTCCATCTCTGCATGCCACCTGCAAAAAAATCAGTGTGTGTGTGTGTGTGTGTGTGTGTGTGTGTGTGTGTGTGTGTGTGTGTGTGTGTTGTAAGTTATATACGCTGTTTTTATGTTATGTTTATGTACGCGCCCTGAGCTCTTGCGAGATGGGGCGCCACAAATACCCTTTATTATTATTATTATTATTATTATTATTATTATCGCCTCTGACTTGACGCAGAGAATGATAAACCCATAATAACAGAATCCCACAGCAACGTCCAAGCCGGTGACGTTTCCCTGACCACCTCAGCTCATCCAGTTAGGCCCGAAGCACACGAGCGTCAGCGTCATGATGCCGCGCGGCGGATCTCACTCCCGGCGGCAGTTTCAAGGCGCTGCCACGTGTGCATGACATCGGCGCCTGGCGTCAGGCAACGGCATCAATGGTGCCAGGCGGCGGAATCCTATGATGCCGCGTATAGAACATGTCCTATTTCTGCTGCCGACGCCGCGCTGCAGACTTGGTTTCAGCCAATCAGAAAGCAGTGTGGGTCAGCGCTTGCAGTGTGGGTCAGCGCAACAAGCCGTGCAGGCGAATGACGCCGAAGCCAAGTGTGCACGCAAACGGCGCACACCGCGCGCTCACGCGAGGCGTATGATGCGAGACAGCCATTGCTGCTTGCTTCATGGTGCTGACGCTGACGCTCGTGTGCATCGGGCCTTACCTCCTACCCCATCCTCGGCGCATCGCCCCCATCCAACCCCTTCCAGCCCCTAGCTCTCTTTAGTGTGTGCCGTCACGGTGCAAGAACTTCTTCTCCATTTAGTGTCCAGACACTGGAACGGGTGGTGGTCAAGTCGGGTGGATAATAGCTAATGTGTGTGCACCGTACAGTAGAAGGCCGGTTTAAAACAAAGAAGACCAGGCCGTCTAACGTGATCTGTGCTATTGCACACAAGTATGTCAGCCCGGATGCAAGCAGTTGTCCATTTTCACGACCAGCTTTTTATGCGTTCAAAACCTCAGAGTGGCTGAAAAATAAACAAACAAAAACAATGATTTTTATAAGCGGGAAACAGTGATGAGTGGGAAAACAAACAACAACAAAAAGCAAGCAAGCAACCAACCAAAAAAAAAAAAAACAAAAACAAAAAACAAAACAAAAAACAAAACCAAAAAAAACCCCCAACAACCAACCCCCCCCCCCAAAAAAAAAAAACAAACAAAAAACAAAAAACCCAAAAAACAAAAACAAACAGCAACAGCAACAACAAAAACAACACAAACCTCAACGCAAAATACACGCACACTAAAATAAATAAACACATAAATGAACATCTGTTTTTGGTTTCAAAGTGAGAAATAAGAAGCCCACACGCTGTATAATCACAACGCTTATCATCACAGACAATTGTTTGAGGTAGATGTATCATGCACATAGTCTATGACGTAAATAGTGTGATAGTCTATGACGTAAATAGTGTGGGTGATATCAAAGACGGGGCAACGAGAAAAAGGCCAGCAACAAATATTAATTTTGGCCCCTGCCTGGATTCGAACTCACGACCCGAGCACTGAGAGCCCAACGCTCTACCATTCGGCTTATCCCGGCTCCCCTTTTATGTGACAAAAACGCGCAGATGTACGGTCTCATAATATGAAAAGTCAACGAGCTGAGTCTCTCCTTAATCCAAAACTGAACCTCACAACCCACACAGGACATAGGGCCAGTCAGCAACGTTCTTTAAATATGAACAAAAACAAGAAGCAGTTAAAGTCTCGTGTATATCATGCCATGGGATAACAGGTGTCTGGAAGATTGTGATGAATGGTGACAAATATGTCCCAATAAACACCACGAATGGGACAATCACGTGGGAACGGCACAACATTCTTGTGCGTTTTAATGTCTTTTAAAAAAAAACTGAAGGGAAGGGATAAGGTGAAAGCGTTACAGTTCTTATCTTAAATTACTTTTAACGTCCGGATTACTCACTAAGGGCTGACGTGATGCAGGTCGTTGTTTTTGTGTTGGGTCAGCAGTAGTTCAGGCAACCCATGAGTGATCGGGGACACCACATCCTGGATTAGAAGGGAAGCCATGCCTAGGTCAGCGGTGGCTAGCCCCCGGTGGACCCAAGGAAATGGATATGTAGGACCAGGAATCGCCTTGGACAAATTTTGCTGACCATCTGCACACGCACAAGGGGATTATGGATATTTATATTGAATTTGGATGGCGTCTATTTCCTTCAGCACTATGAAACGTACAAGCATATAGTGGTGGTGGTGGTGTGTGTGTGTGTGTGTGGGGGGGGGGGGTAGTGTATCGGAGGTACAGTACTTTCCCTAGACTACTTTATTACTACTACTACTACTATTACTACGACTACTACTACTTCTACTACTGCTACTACTACTAACTGTGTATTGTGTGGGCGCTTTCCAGATTTCATGGATTGGCTGAAAGCGCCGCGAACTGAACCCAACACGCACGCTCACGTGAATCACACGCATTGTCTCACACACTGGACATGAACACATTACAATCACGTGGTGCGAAGGGCCAACTCAGCTATTTAGGTTTCGGAATTTAGAACTGCATTTATGTTCTAAGTCTGTGGGCAGAACATTTCCAAAGCAGAGGGGGAGGAAGCCGGAGTACCCGTCAGAACCCCCGACGATCGGCCCGAATGAACGGTGCCACGTACGAGAAGGAAAAATTCCTCGCCTCGAGTGTGACTCGAACCTGACCTCTCGCACTGGTGGCAAAGTCTCTTAACCGGGCCACCCGACTCACAATTACTTGGGTGGGTGGGTGTTTGGGGGTTTAACGTCCTTTTCCACCACATAGGGTGATATCAAAGACGGGGCAACGATGAAAAAAACAGCACAAATATTTGGCCCCAGCCGAGATCGAACTCACGACCCGAACATTACAAGTCCAACGCTCTACCATTCGACCACCCCGGCTCCCCTCACAATTACTTGGAGGAAGTGACGGAAAGGAATCAGCTCCATTAATCACAAAGGTCTTCCACCACCTGCAGAAACGCTGTCTGAAACATTAATTGCGACAGCTTTATGTCCCCCCGAAAATTCCTTTTTCCTGTTTAACATCGCAAATCAGCGATATGTCAGTGCTCACGAGTATAAACGTTAAGGAGGTGTCATGTATTTAAAAACTAAATGATCGTTCCTCGGACGTTTACAAGCCATTTGTTCTATCATTTTACCACGCATGGCCGCTGCCGCGTACACGTGTTTTCTGGCTAAGCTGGTCAGTGACGATCTTGGAGACAGTACTAGTTGTGTTTGCACAGCTGTTCCGCCGGCGAGTCATAAGGCCAGAGGAAAGCATCACCGACACCACACACGGACGGTCATTGTCAGAAAGAAGTTCAGTGATTCGACTGTTCCGTGTTCACTTCGAAATTCACGTCTCTGGGGTGGTCGGTTAAAGCCTTTATGTTCGTCAAAGTTACGCCGCTGTGATGGAAAATTACCGCCCTTGAAGGTCTAATGTTGTTTGCCGGACAGAAGGATGTTTCATTCAGCGACCACCGCGACCGTTTTCGTGACTCTGTTACTTCTAACAGTAGAGAAATACGATTTTTTTTTTTAGCCTACGCTCCGTTCCTCAACAGACTGGGACTCGACAAATCGTCTAAAAATAACCACCAATCAGAGCCGTCTAGCTGGTCCTCAGTCCGCTTCAGGTGCTCTATTGTGACCCACGTGACTGATTCCGATGCACAGATTAAGCACATTTGATGACAAGTTTAACAACACGACAATGCATGCCTGGCATACATATTGAGATTTTAAATCGAGTCAGTCGTGTTTGCAGAGATGTTCCGGCGATTGGTTACACCAGAGGAATACTCTGATACTTACCGTAAAACCAAAGCTTGTCTGCCTGCACCGTGTTCATTTTACATATATGGAGTTGTCGGCTTTTTCCTTTTACGGGAGGGAACCTCGAGCGAATGATGCCACCACCACTGCGGACTGGCCATCTCTATTATCACCACTATTACTGTTACTACAACCAGCCGCTCAAATCAACAATTACGCTACCCTGCACACCGAACGACGGCCACTAGCTAGGAGTAAGATGATGTTTTGGAAAAGATGAAGACTTGTTGGTCTCTGACTCCGTTGGTACATGTAGCTTCGTGTCGTTGTTGTTCAGTGTTGTTGCTAAGTACTGACAGACGTGGTGGCGGCAAACTCTTTGCTGCTTGTTTCTGTTGTTGTTATTGCTTTGATTGTTAGATAAATATGTGTAAGAGTTTGTTCAGTAAGATAATTGTATTTCTATAATTTCTCTTCGAAACTAAAACAAAAGAAACCACCAACAGAAGAAACTAAAGTAAAAACTTACAAACAAACAAACAAACAAACAAACAAACAAACAAACAAACAAACAAACAAACAAACAAACAAACAAACAAACAAAGTTAAACCAAAACAACGTTAAAGCAAAACAAAGGTACATCAAAGAAAACTTAAACAAACAAACAAACAAACAAACAAACACGCAAAACAAACAAACAAACAAACAAACAAACAAACAAACAAACAAACAAACAAAGGTTAGGTGCGGTCGCTGAAAATATGGCCGCCGGAAAGGGAGAGCACTATCGTCATACTGCGCTATGTCCGTCGGACGAGTGTTATGTTAGCTCTGCTCAAGGACCGGTAACTTGTGTCTGAAAGATTAGAACCTCTCCAACTATGTGCTCCTGAACAATGCAGTGACAACTTTCACAGCACGCTATGTCGAACATTTCCGGATGCAGAAGGCACCGTGGGTCAGTAAGTTGTGATGAAAGTGATACAAACCCGTACATTCCACGAAGATATTGTCATCCCACCGGCAACTGCGTTTTTACATTTTTGCTACGTTTAAGTAACAATCGCATTAATATAGCGAGTTAATAACGTTTATGCTGTTTCTCAAAACTTTGTACATAACATACAAACAAACTTGCGAAGAAAGAAAGAAAGAAAGAAAGAAAGAAAAGACCAAACTTTAATGTGTGTGTAATTGACAGGAAGCATTGTTGCTTTCATTTGTTTCTCTTTTACTTAATGCAGTTACAGTAAAATCAACGCATCAAATCCACTGTTTTTGCTTTTTGTTGTTGTTACTGTTGATGTTGCTTGGTTGCACATTTTCTGTTTTCTGGAAATTCAAGTTTACGACGACTAAAAGGCGACGACTGTCATTGTTTTACAACTGTTGATTATGCAACGACGCATGTCGATGCATTCGGAGGATGACTGATGACGGACGATGATGATCACAACTGTGTTGTTACAACTGATGATGTTGATGATGACGACGACTACGACGACGACAACAATGATAATTGTGTTCGTAGAGCTGATGATGAGGATGAGAGCGACTGTGATGATTACCTGAAGATGATAACGACGACGACTCGGACGGATGATTATTTGTTAGGCTGATGGAGATGATGATTATATCGCTTCAGGCGACAACGAAAATGATGATGATGATGATGACGACGACGACGACGACGACAAAAACAACAAAGACGATTACGATGGTCATGGAAGTGATGAAGACAATTGTGAACATGATGACAACTACAACAACAATGACGTAAACGCAGACACCGTCATGACGAAATCGATGATTTTTCTGACGACCACGCATCAGTCGCACGAACCACGAAAGCGCCAGTTTCCGCGTGACGGTGAGAGGTCATAACAACAACAACAACAACAGACAACAACAACCGCAGCGACTGTGACGTCGTCACAGAGGCTGCGTCATACTTGAGGCGACAATCAAGTCAGCAGCACGTGCGCCTGTGTCAAAGAGTTAACGCGCCCTCCGGAAACATTGGCGGATGTCTCACTCGGACGGATGTTAGACTCGCGAGTAAACTGTAGCAGCTGCTGCTGGGCACGTTGCCAATAGTTTACTGACTGTGCTGACTGAATAAGTGAATGAAGTGGGTCAGATGTCGATTCAAAAGTATTTGCGTACTTAGTGATCGAGTGGCTGGTTGACAAGAGCAGCAGCAGCAGCAGCGGCGGCACTGCATCATCATCGTCGTCGTCATCATCATCATCATCATTCAGCAGCACTAGCACTAGCAACAACAACAACTTCAGAAGTTACTGACAGTAGATTCAGTAGTTACTGGCAGTAGATTCACTAGTTACTGACCGTAAATTCAGTAATCAGTTACTGACAGTAGATTCGCTAGTTACTGACAGTAAATTGGTTTAAACAGTTTTTATTCATTTTGAACAAATAGAAAATGCACTCACACAATTTCCACGAGGCCGAGCACAACAGGTTAGACAGTAAATTCACTAGTTACTGGCCGCGGTAAATTCAACAGTTATTGACAGTAAATTCAGAAATTAGTAACAGCAAAGTCAGTAGTTACTGACAGTTAATTCAGTATTTGATGACAGTCCTTCGTGTGTGTGTCTGTGTGTACATACATAAGTGCTGACAAAACATGAATGATGTTTGGGCAATCTGGCCGATTGGCAGTTACGAATGAATGGTGAACTCAGCAGTTTCTGAATCAGTTCAGCGCTGTTTTTTTTTTTTCGGGGGGGGGGGGGGGGTGAGGGGGAGGGGGGATAGAGTATCTTTTGCCCACCACCCTTTCCCCACCCCCAACACGGAGAAGAATGAGAAATTAAAACTTGGCCTTAATAGATTCCACACGAACGACTCAGTTCTTCCACTGACCACCCCACACCTCTTCCCGGCCCTCGCTTTTCAACTGTCGTAGTTTTGCACCTGCCTACTTTCACATTGTGTTGTATTAGGCCCTGTTACAAAAATCGCCTACTCAGTACTTCAGTAACCGGAGACATGAGCCACTGATGTACAGAGCTTGAAGTGCACACATGTCTGAGTGAGTAAGTGCAATAATGCGGCCTCGTAATAACACTACAGCTCTGACCTCATCTGGAATAAAGGCCTAAGCGCCATGGAGTTGGTATTCACCTACGCCCTTTTGACTGTAAACTGACCTCTCAGCGATGCTTGCGTACGTTATGATGACTAATGTACGTCCTTTGCATCAGATACTCTCACTTGCTGTCTTGCGTAGTTTACTGACCTCGCACTTTGGACGCAATCCTGTGCGGTAAAAATATCCCTGTTGGCCGGAGAGGGCGACCCCTTTGGTGCAACCCAAATGGTCTGGAATGGGCCAACGTTATTGTCGAAATGCACTTGCAAGAGGATATGTTCACACACCTACGCGTTCGACGTTGAATTCGGTCACTAAAGGGTGTGATGTTGTCCCGCCGTCTGGTAGGTGTGGGAAGATCGGATAACTGGGTCAGTAGAACATTGCCACGCTGGTCTGGAATGCAGAGATTATACTTGATGACTGCTGGTATGAGCTTCTGGGCAAAAGAGGGAGTAGGTATGAGGGACTTCGAATCAGTCGAAATGATATACTCACTACGGATATTTCGACCGGATTCCTACCTACTACTCGTCATGAATGAAGTACTGAAACATTTATTTCGTACATTCTGGGCAAAAGAGGGAGTAGGTATAGAGACTGGGAATCGAAATGGCAGACTCTCTGGGGATATTCCGATCGGATCCGTCGGAATATTGAAACATTTATTCCTATATCAGTTCTGGACAAAACTTTTTCCGAGTTCGTAACGACGTCGGGTCGCCTGTAAAAAAAAAACCCGAAATAGCAATTATTACAAAAAGACGAAACAGGTTAATTAGCATAGTGCAACAGTTTCATTTTGAATTCTTAGACTAACCTGTCTGGTTAATATTTCGAGTCATTTGTTCTGCAGCCAGTTTGCCGATTTCATTCTTCGCTGTTAAACTAAACGATAAAAAGGAAAGAGGGATGATGGCAGAGGAAACGGACGGAGGAATGTGTGTGTGTGTGTGTGTGTGTGTGTGTGTGTGTGTGTGTGTGTGTGTGTGTGTGTGTGTGTGTGTGTTGCGGGAGAGGGGAGGGAAGAGAAAGGATAGGGAGCTACACGTATTGCAGAAATGTTCAATTTCCAATACGACTACATACCAAACCACGTGCCACAAAAAGGACACAAAGCACACATCCATCCTCTTTTTATCTATTTTGTCATGACAAGGAGACAACAAGCAAAGAACCACGACAACAATTTTAAAAAATCATTTAAATTTAATTGAAATTGTCGAGAAAAATCTTTACACACTTCTAAACGAATCTTTGTCGCCGGCGGAAAACATTCACAACAAAGTTTGGTCGATTCTGCCGGAAGTGACGCAGCGGGGATGCTAAATAGTGACGCCATTGGATTGACGCTCAACAGCTCATCACGTCACTCTTGTCTGACGGTCGGCAGCATGTTGTTATCGCTCCGATAACGGGATTCTTTATTTGCCCTGTTCTGCCAACGGTAGCTGCTCTGAACAAAATCTCGCATTACACTTGCACAGGGGCTCAGTCTGATTTCACAGCGGCCCCGGAGCAAGCCTAACACGCCGTTGTCACGTCAGCCGTGAATCGAGGGTTCCAGCATGCATTATGCGAGTACTAACTGCAGCGAACCATCGTCGGCGCAGGCGGGCGATAACAAAGCTGATAAAGGTACTCAGAGAAGCAACCCCTTGTAATTTGTACAACCATCGTGTTGCTGATATCACTTTCTATCGGTGTTGTCGCCGTGGGGCGTCCAGCTCGCTCGCTGCGAGGACCTTGCGGTCTGTCGTCTGCCACAGCACTGCTGACGCATTTTACAGAGGTCAGCAACCTGACAAGGACGCTGTGGAGATGAGGTGACCGTTATTGAGGGCGAGCTCATGCGGGTGTCCCGCTTTTTGTGTGGTGCGTTATTGCGGCGGCCAGAAATTCGGCGATTACCTGGGGCAGATACAAATCTCTGTGGATAGTCTATGTCGTGGGCTAGGGTTCTAAGCGTCTGCGTGTTATCGTTGCCTGCAACACCCCGTGGTGGTGCACGTTGATCAGGAACACTCGACAGTCCTTAGTATCTTGGAAGGAGTTGAAATTTCTGAGCAGCCATCCTTCGTCTGCCAGTCGATAGGATGTCACTCAAGCTAGAGGCATCCCAGTTACTCTTGTCCCACTAAGTTACACACCCCCAGCTAGCTCTTGGCTGTCTGTGGCGACAGTTGCAACATTATTTGACTACTGAAACCGTTACTGTTATCAGTCTATTGAAATCACAGATCGCGATGCAGCGTGAGTGGAATTTTTCGTCTGCCGTTGATGACAACTGCGCGGCTATTGCACAAGATGTACGTTTTTGTGTGTAAGCAGCATTACCGTAGTTGCAGGAGGTGCAGATTCAGGGTCGTAAATATCTAAGAACATGTTTGAGTTGACAACTTGAACCTACTCAGTTTTCAGGAACATCATAATTGTTTTTTCAAGAACACTAATGTGATCAATGTCTGAAACATTTCCTCTGCCTAGCGTGACATCTTCGCCATGTTTAAAATTTTGTTCATATGGGCACCTCTACACACTTAGTTGTAGTCTATTGTAAAATTTCAGTATTTAGATTGTCTAAATTTGTATAAACAAGAATGAAATTGTGATCAATCACCATAAACCATTCTGTTTCACGGACGCATTCACCGGCCACCAACACGCTTACTTGTGTTCAATTGTTGTGAAATTACAGTGTGATTGCGACTGTCTAACTTTATATCAATCTGAATAAAAAATAATAATAATAATTTTGTTCTTTTCTGCCCAACATTTTTTTTTTCACACACAGTCCATGGTCTTCTGTCACCTTAGGATGGGTGTTGTGATAATTTTACTATTTTTTCTGGTCCTTTTCTCGCCCACCGTTTTTTTTTTTTTTTTTTTTTTTCCGCGCCGTGTATGTCAGTACGTCCGCAGAGTTACCCTTTGCTTGTTTGCTGAAGTTATGTCCCATTTGTTTATGTCCTGAAGAAGGCGTAAGCCGAAACGTCGACCTGTGCCGTCCTTTGTCAAAGTTAAGTGGTTTCTGTCCCTTTTATGTCGCTTTTATTTGCTTAACTTGTAACCACTTCGCAGTCATTACCGTTTCCGTTTCTTTCTGAATAAAAAATGTTTAAACCAATATGATCAATCAAAACAAACCATTTTGTCTTAAGGACGCATCGGCAGCTAACTCATAATCAAGCCAATCACAGCTTTTACTTGGTTACAGTTCCTACATTCAGCTGGCTGAAGCTTGTTCCTGGGTTAGGCTATTAAACCACACCTACCGCATGCCTATCCCTTCAGCAGCCGATGATGGGAGTCAGATGAAAGGCGGGACCTGTGTGTGTTGGATTTACGGGATCTGTCTCGCAGTCTGGACAGACTGATGCCGTGCAGCAAGCCTTGTGTCAAACCCATCACATCGTCCGTCACACGGGCTAGAACACCGTCTCTCGTGTGTAACCTGATTGGTTTGGGGGCTTTGGGTGTAGGGATGGGTGTGTGTTTCGATGGAGAGAGAGAGAGAGAGAGAGAGAGAGAGAGAGAGAGAGAGAGAGAGAGAGAGAGAGGGGTGGGGGGTGGGGGTGGGGGTGGGGGTGGTCTAAATAGCGAGTCGTTAAAAAAAAGGGGAGATTTAGTCAAAAACACAGTATGCATACGAAACGTAGACCTTTTAAACAGACGAAAACCAATAACAACAAACAAACAAACAAACAAACAAACAAACAAACAAACAAACAAACAAACACCCCCCCCCCAAAAAAAAAAAAAAGAAAAAAAAAAAAGAGAAAAGAAAAGTATGAATGCTCAGCTCAGAACGATCTGTGAGCATTGAAATAGTAGCATTATCCCCTTTAAACACTTACGACGCCGTCACTGTCCAGGTGTCTAAGTGGTGCTGTGATAGATACCACTGACGAAAAGAGCTCGGAACGATCTGTGAGCATAACAATGGTGGCATCAACCAACGCTTTACCAGCTCGCCCATCCCGGCCACTTCTCCTACAGTTACTCAAAGCAAGGACTCAGAATCAGTCAGCCTGTCTGCCGAGCAAAGAAAATTCCAGTCCCTCCTTCGCTAACAAGCCGGATACCAGAGTTTCAACCGGATAATCAAAGATGTCCAGGCTGACGCCGAGCCTCAGACCACCATGGTGGAGCGAACCATTCACGGAGTTCTTTACACGAACCCAGATAGCGACAAATAACTCTGTGGGACGAGCAACCGGAAGGACAAGAGAGGTGAAAGTGACAAGGTGCGACATTGGCTGAAAATTTACCCCCCGTGACGTCACGTGACCCGTGGTCAGCGCGCGACATCAAAGATGGCGAAGGGAAGCATAAATCGTTTAGGTGAGGTAAGGCTTGACTTGTGGGAGCGTGCCGGCCTCTCTTGTTTTACGAGCGTTTTAATTCGAGAGGGCCTGTAGACAGGCTGAGTCAGTGCTTGATACTCCCGAAGAACTCTTTGATATGGATCCCACGGTTCGTCTCGCAAGGGTAAATAATTGTCTGCGAGGGAGTGGGCCGCCAAAGCTAAAACTAGACTAACTTCTTCCTGGTCCGTCACCGTCACTAATGAAGAGCTCATAAAAGAATCGTCAGCCTGGAATAGATCAAAATGCTGAACCATACACTGCAAAGGGGGGGGGGGGGGGGTTGAATAGACCTCATACTACAAATGACTGGTCAGCGGAAAACAATCGCTTGACTGCAAGGGAGAGGACCTGACTATTGAAGCTACAAGTAGACTAACCCCTTGGCGATGATGATGATGAACTAAAAATCTTAACGTCACCGCCTTTAAAAATCAGTGATTGGATACATTCACTTTAAGAATATTAAACTTCTTTTTATTTTAATATTAAGTTTAAAAACACAGAAATTCTTCTTACTTTAGGAAATTAGTGTGCTGATGAGGGTGGGTGTTCGAAGGGTTTAACGTCCTTTTCCATCACATACGTGTGATATCAAAGACAACGATGAAAAAGCCAGCACAAATATTTGGCCCCAGTCGGGATACTGACGGACTCACGACCCGAGCATTCGATGTCCAACGCTCAACCATTCGGCCACCCCGACTCCCCGTGTGCTGATGAAAGTGAGATAGGATAGAGTTTAAAAAAAAAAAAAATCAAGACATGTATTGCTAAGAGATTTAAAAAAAAATCAACGTAACTCTTATACATAACGTTGCATATGACACCCTAGAAATGCTTTAAAATTCACCCCCCCCCAAAAAAAAACAAAAAAACAACAACAAAAAAAACAAAAACAAAAACAAAAAACAAACAAAAAAACAAAAACAAAAACAAAAACAAAAAAAAACCCACAAAAATCCGGCCGCCAAAGACTAATGTGGAAAGTAAATTTCAACAAATTCCGATATTCCGTTTTTGGGAAATGTTAGCAGCGACCACATACCCCCTCATTCCACTGTCGTCTGCTGGCTCTTGTGCCAGCCGCGCATGAATACAAATAGTCCACAAGCCAGGTTCATTTTTCCCTAATTTTACTATTACCTGGCATGAAACTTATTTACAAAGCCAGTAAAAAGCCCCAGATTGCCATTAAAAAAAAAAATTCTGGACACATATTTAAAAAGGGGCAAAAATGTTGTATTATATTTAGCGTAGTTCTTACTACATGCCCGGGAAGCTATTAGTGTCCTGTAGCGAAATTAATCTGCGGTAGGATAGTCCTGGTACAAATGACCGGGCTGCGGACAACAACTGCTTGACTTGTGTTCCTCCAGTGTGTGCATAATCTCACCTCACAAAATGAGGCATAGCTGACCATTCCCTTATTTCATTTTCACACATCAAAGGATGGTTAGCTCATATGCGGCACCTCATAAGTTTGCGTAAGGATAAGCAGCTTCTGTGTCGTTTTCACGCAGGGACATTCATTTGCATTGGACGGGTCACATTTTCGCTTTATGGCTCGATAAAAGCAGGTTGTTCTGACGTATGACGTGCTGGAGGATCCAGATTTTCCGCTTCAGTTACGAGGCATTCCAGCATATTTTTTGCACTCTCGTGCTTCTTACCTTCATTTTGGAAAAGGACCTAAGCGCCATGAATACGATATGCGCTTATGTCCTTTAACCAGTTCGCCGTGAAATAGTCTTTGTAGCTTGCGCGGCGTAAAGCCCTAACTAACTAACTAACTAACTAACTAACTAACTAACTAACTAACTAACTAACTAACTAACTAACTAACTCCTTTAACCAGATGACGGTAGATCTTAGACGTTGACTTGAACTTTCTACACTGAAAATAGGGAGGGAGGTAGACTGAGAGTAGAATAGGGGAGGAAGGAATAAAATCTTTTGACTTTTTCACTTTGACTTTTGAATCAGTATCGCCGGAGTGGTTTAAGGCCGTTTATTGGCAGTGCACGGCAACATCCACTAACACTTCCAAACGCGGCCGTCGTACGTGCCAGTGTGTGCGTGCGTGCGTGCATGCCAGTGTGTGTGTGTGTGTGTGTGTGTGTGTGTGTGTGTGTGTGTGTGTGTGTGTGTGTGTGTGTGTGCGTGCGTGCGCACGCGCGCAGTGGTTGATCCACACAAGCAAGAACCCAGACCTATATCGCACTCACACATACACACATATCCTCTTGCCCGTTTCCTTACCAGCCAGCTTGCGACGCAAATTAAAAAGCCGGCATCACGCAATAAAACTCCACCGCATTTTACTAACGTTGGCAACATGCACTCCGAATCTAGGCTTTCCCGCTATTTGTCAAGGGGCACGAACTCCTTCAGAACTCGCCCGGTTGCAGTTCCTTCCTCGATCTAATCGATCCGGCCCCCTACCGACAGTTGCCACGCGTTAGATTAATAACGATACAAATTGCAGGGCCCATGAATACGTAAAGAGAGAGCTCTTTTGAAAGTGAGGCGTGTTCCCTCTTCAGTCAGACATCTAGCAGCGCCATCTAGTCCAGTAGCCGAGGCGGCGGTGGGCTGTCTGGCCATAAGATTGCGTCCACAATGTCTTCAGTGCGCTAATAGGCTGGCTTGTGTCTTCACAGCGTGGGGGCTGACACCGGTGCGATCTGACGCCGAACTGCGCATCAATCAATGTTGCTGACTCCGCGAAGCGTTCACACGTTATACCTGTGGCGAAGAGATTTTGCACACGGCTCAGCCCAACCACTGAATCAGGTGCAGGTTTCAACGGTCCTCGCGTCAGACGTCTCCTGGTTCGTGAGAAACAAACAAATCGTTAGTTGTGGTTAGCGTAAACGTAAAACGACCCCCCCCCCCCAAGAAAAAAAAAAAAAAAAAAAAAACAACAACCAAAAAACAAAAAACAAAAAAATAACAAAACAAACGAAACAAAAACAACAACAACAACAACAACAACAACCCCCAAAAAAACCCACAAACAAACAACCAAACAACCAAACAACAACAACAACAACAACAACCGCAAATTAACTCAGTGCCTTCCAAGTAAGTTCGGGGTTGTGCACTAGTGACCTCACAAAAAATATCGTGATTACCGGCCCCCCGTAGAGTAGTGGTTAGCACTTCGAACCATGGACCGGGAGACCCGGGTTTGAGTCCCAGAGGAGGTAAGCGGGATTTTTTCTACCTAGGTCGGCTCCTACCCAGAGCGAGTGTGCTATGGGCCCAGTGGGGAGGCTGTTGCCACACAGCCGAGATTCACCCACTTCACGGGTGCGACTTTGGCGGTGCTTCCCTTGGTATGACACGTCTCTTGGTATGGATGACTACACGGCCGGCACCGCAGGTGCCGTAGTTCCCGGGCCTGGTTAATGCCGGGAAATTTATGACAGGAAGCGTGGAATGCGGCCCTGTCCCGCAGTCCCAAACCACACTGACCTCCATAGCATCATCTTACCATCATCCTCATCTCCATCATCATGCATAATAAAAATTGCCCCAGCTTCCGAGCCCTCCGTGGATTCCACCCATGACCTGGGAGGAACACCACTGGAACTGGCAAAAGAGTTGGGGCAGAAAAACAAACAAAAACATCGTGATTAATTCATGTCTGCGTAGTCCAGGATTAAAATTTTGCCTCCTGGGAGTGTTGCACTTTGACCATACTCGTGTTTGCTGCAGTGAGAGCCGTTAAGGTAACACCAATCTTGTCTGATTTTCGCGTACAGGGCCGAAACCAAAAAAGAGTCAAAACCTGGGATACTCGAAAATGTGTTAACATACCCAGCAAATCAAACCGTGAAACAAATAAACGAACGAAAGAGAGAAAGAGAAAAGGAAATTAATTTTTAATAACAAACAAACAAACAAACAAACAAACAAACAAACAAACAAACAAACAAACAAACAAATCATGTTCATGACCTTACCCATCCTTTCCCTAAAAATGTTCTATATTTCGTCTCATCTTCTCTCTTTTCATACTTTCACACCCAGACCCCCTTTTTGGCGGAGGATATTATATCGAGAAACATTCCGCGACTGATTTTCTTTGGAAATGTTTCTGGTAAACGCGAAGGACTACTGACGAAGGCTGCCACCGAAGTCAATGATTCAGATGGGAGAAGTGCTTTAACCCAGGTATCGATGTCGATGTGGGAACTGGACTTTTTCTGTATAACAAATATATGTACCTTCATACTCACCTCAAGTATTAGTAAGTCTCGGTAATACAAATAAGGCCATGGAGGCAGATCCCAAGGACATACCCTTAAGCACGCTGGGATCTTGGTTAGGAGACTTGTCACCAATGCGAGAGGTCCGGGGTTCGAGGCAAAGAATTTTTGCTTCTCGAGTCGTATATGGCACCGTACATTCGGGCCGAACGTCGGGGGTTCTCTCCGGGTACTCCGGCTTCCTCCCCCTCTGCTTTGAAAATGTTCAGTCCACCAAATCTGAAAAAAAAATGCAATTCTAAATTCCGAAATTTAAGGAGCTGAGCTGACCCTGAACACCACGTGATTGTAATTTGTTTATGTCCAGTGTGTGAGAGAATGTGTGTGATTCACGTGAGCGTGCGTGTTGGGTTCAGTTCGCGGCGCTTTGAGCCGATTCATGAAATTGGGTAGAGCGCCTATACAATACTTATTATTATTATTATTATCTACGTGCTCTTGAACACTCCACGAGGGAGTCGGGGTGGCCGAATGGTAGAGCGTTGGACTTCCAATGCTCGGGTCGTGAGTTCGAATCCCGGCTGGGGCCAAATATTTGTGCTGGCTTTTTCATTGTTGCCCAGTCTTTGATATCACCTGTATGTGGTGGAAAAGGACGTTAAACTCCCAAACACCCACCCTGAACACTCCACGCCCAGACTGTCTCCAAACACATTCAAAATGCAGGAAGCAACAAGGACAATGACACAACCTTCCCTTCTCTAAGTCTCTGGCTAGCCTCGGTCATGCCAAGTAGGGTTCATAACTAACAGTTATCATGTAGCTTAGATACAGTTAGAATAAAAGAGAGATAGGACGTTCTGGCAGGGAACTCTTGAATGATGCTCCGACAGACACTCCCACACGTGCGATTTGTCTGCAGGAGTATTAGTGCACTGCGATTGGCTGCATTGTCTTGTCAATCAAAATCTGCCTACATCAGTACATGCTGCCAACTGCAGATATCCCGAGGACAAGTCCTGGGCTCGCATGTAAAAGTCGGGGTTACTGGGGAGTTTAGTCCCGGGTTAGAGTCTAACCCTGAACTAAACTAGCTCTCTAAAGTTAATCTTTCTCTTGTTTGCTTTTCAAACCAGGAAGCGGGTCCATTCCAGCAAGGTGCTTATGCCGTTATAGAAGGATTTTTGTCTTTCTTTCTTCGGTTCCTTTTCTTTATTTAATTTTGTTTTGGGGTTTCTTTTGTCCTAGTTTGGGTTAGGCCCGTAGCCGTGGGTCAAATTAACCTCGAGTTTTACATACGGGCCCTGGAACACATTTTTGATATGATCATGTCCGTGTCAGTGTCCAAAACCCCAACCCACATGTAGGAAGCAGCAGGGGCAATGACACAACCTTCACAACCTTCTCCTTTTTTGCAGATTTATGCCGTATTTTCATCACCTACAGCATTCCTCAGGCGACGTTGTGTCACGGAAATGGTTTGCGATAGCACTTGGTCGCAATGTCTGTCCAGGCGAAAAGCTCTGAGTTGTCGCAGCCAGTATGTTGGTTGTTTACTGGTATTAACCCTTTCACTGCCATTGTCGCTGGATGTCATGGTTCGTACCTGTAGCTCCTCCATCAAATTTTTTCTAAACTGATCAAGTTGTTCGAGATGTTGATCTTTAAGATGCAGGCTCTGTTTTGATTCCTGTTTTATGCCATCTGATCTGAAGGGATGTAATCAGTGGGCGGCAGTAAAAAGCGTTTGGGAGCGAAAGGGTTAATTCTGGGGAAAAGTGACTTTTTTATGAAGCATTTGTTGCGCCAGCATGTCGACCTTCGCTGTTTGCTACAGAGGGGCACTGTGTAATGTGTGAGACAAGGCATTGTTACGTCTTCTTTGTCATGGGACTGTATAAATGAGTACCAGCGTTGACTCATTGATGTGTCTGCGTCGTGGTCTGGAAGCAGATGCGTGCATGAACTTTTGAACTCAGGGTCTCATAAAAAAACGAATATTATCGTCATGAATTATCTCAGAGACGATTGTATGGATTGACAGACATGTTATGACTCAGAGAAGAAGAAAGAAGAAGAAGAAAGAACAAGAAGAAAGAAGAAAGAGAAGAAAGAAGAAGAAGAAAGAAGAAGAAGAAGAAGAAGACGGATAAGAAAACGATGAAAACAGAGGAAGAGGGTCAGTGGTACACGCATGAATGAACTAGAAGGAAGTAAGCCGAAGGGACGTTTTTGAAAACTGTGAATCCGACGTCAAAATGCGGAAGGACGAAATGTAGAACGGTAAAGATAAAAGCCTGGACGGAAAATCGGAAGTAGTTCAGGAATAAAACTGACTCCTTCCTGTCACAAGACGGACCATTGTTTCCTTATTTTTCAGGATCTGCCGCATGCAAGGTCATAGCCGTCAGTACCAAACTGACTTTGAAACGGACACACTAATGCATGCATGTATAAAATTTGTGTTTGTTTGTCTGTGTTCTCAGCTGAATCTAGGGGCTATTTTACCAAACTGACATTGAAACGGACACACTGATGCATGCATGTATAAAATTTGTGTTTGTTTGTCTGTGTTCTCAACTAAATCTGGGGACTATTTTCTTTTTCGTTAGGGACTTTTTTTTATCGTAACTCGGCGTTTTCTCGTTCTTTCTTTGCTGCTGTTGTTGACTGCGTTTAAAGTCGGTCGCAAATGTTTACCTTGCGTCATTTGTTCACTGGCCTTCAAGCAAAGTATTTTTCTTTTCGTTTTGTTCCCCCCCTTCCCTCCACCTCCCCTAATACCTTCTTTTGCTGTTGTTGTTGACTTCATTTAAAGTCGGTCGTAAATGTTTACTTTGCGTCATGTGTACGCTGGCCTTCAAGCAAAGGATTTTTCTCTTCGTTTTGTCCCTCATCCTTCCCACCTCCTCCCCTGATACCCTCTTTTTGTCCATGTTGTTCTTAAATGAATTAATTCGGTCTCTGTTATTTGCGTTGCATTTTTTAAAGGAATTAATTTCCTGTTGACGGTTTTTGTTGAGAAGCCCTGGGCCACGGAAAACTTTAAAATAGACATTTCAGTCGTATCGTAATTGTTTCTGTCGAGATGTTGAAGATATTCAAGTTTCCGTTTTGTTTTCCCAGCCGGAAAACAGTAGGACCATTTCGAGTCCACCTTCGCGGAGAAGATGCGATAGCTGAAATCTAAATGACCGGGGGGAAAAGGCAAGGAAACAAAACAGACGCATTTCATTCACAAGCTCTTGCATGCGAACCTTCACTCAGTCGGCCGTCTGTAGCAAAAGAGATAAACCGGTGCCGGATGGCTCACTCTTCCTTTTCTAATACACCCCTCGATGATGGAACTGGTTTCTTGTGTTTCCTGCGCCCACGTATCGGGCTTACTATAAGCATCTGTTTACCACCCGGTTTATCACTGGTATCAAGAGTTGCCCAACTTGTTTACCGTTCTCCTTTTTCCCTCGCGCCAGTTTCTGTCATCACCGGAGCACAGAAAACGATGACGTAATTATGATAACCACGGTGGCTGCCGCAAAGTCTGCCATCAGAGGCTTGCCACGTTGCCAATTGGAGACGGGTTGGTTGCAGATGCATCTACAGATAGCCGACCGCAGAAAGTAGCTTTTGTAGCGAGAATAAACCAGAAGTCACCCAGGTTGCGGCGCCTGTCTCCAAGCAACAAGGGCACAGTTCTAATCGCAGATCAAACTGGAGGCAACAGGAAGCCGTATCACAGTTTTCCCCCTTGCCCGTGTTTACCCTCAAATTAATATTTGCCTCTTTTTTTTTTTTTTTCTCTCTCTCTCTCCCTTCTCTCCCTATTTTTGTCCGTGGACTGGAGTCAGATGTCGGCTTGGGAGGGGGAGTGTGAGACTGAGTGATATACGCCTCCCGTAAATTTTGGCGTTGGTGGCAAGGTAAGCCGTACATGTCGTCTGCGCTTTGAGGTGGTTATTTACGCGATGGAGTGATTTGTCTATGAGTGACCTTAGCCATAGTACCATTGTCGACATGTTCTTACGTAGCTTTACACCAGCCGCGACCTTGCTTTGGTGGTCATGATGGGGGGTGGATGGAGGTTGGACAGATGGGTGAAGGTGAGTGAAACCTATTATTTTTTGAAAACAAAAAGGCGGTCGGTGGTATAGTGGTTAAGACTTACTGACTCACTGAGTCACCGGTGCGAAAGGTCAGGTTCGAGTCCCACTTGGGGCGAAGAATTTTTCTTTCTCGTATGTGGCGCCGTTCATTCGGGCCGACCGTCGGGGGTTCTCTCCAGGTACTCCGGCTTCCTCCCCCTCTGCTTTGGAAATGTTCAGCCCACAAAACTCAAAAATAAATGCAATTCTAAAAATTCCGAAACTTAAATTGCTGACCTGGCCCTTCGCACCACGTGATTGTAATATGTGCATGTCCAGTGTGATAGAATGCGTGTGATTCACGTGAGCGTGCGTGTTGGCGGTGCTTTGAGCCAAATATTTGGGATAAAACGCCTATATTAATGAGATTATTATTATTATTAAAATACTAATTGCCGCCCATCTCCCTGGCCCGACGGAGGCACACAGCGATGTCGTTGTGTTTGTCACTTGTCTAAGGCTTATTAATGGCCCCCCCCCGCCAAAAAAAAAAAAAAAAAAAAAAAAAATGGCCGATGGTGTGCTGAAGAGGTCGCCAAGACCGAAACAGCTGTCCAGACTGGTCACAATACAAACTGGACCCCTCTTGAGGGGACCAAAATTCACATTTCCATTGCGCCATGGAGCTGTGAGGTTAATAACGCCGCCCTCTTTGGGGGGTTTCACCTACTTTGCCTCCTCTCAGTTTCAGTCAGTCTTCTTACCTCCCCGTCTTTGGTATCACCCGTACATGGTGAAAAATGACGTTAAACTCCTAACACACCCACCCCACCCCCGCTTACCCCCTCCCCCTCCTCATTCCCCCCCAACTGACTCTTTCCTTTCATTTGTTTTTACAGTGTACTCTGGCATCTGTAGATCTCGTAATCACATTTCCCATACAGGCAAAGTCAGTTCTCTCCCTTGCAGCATCCAATGACCAATTTCGTTCCCTTTGAATAAAAATTTGGAATTCATTTGTCTTTTCTTTTGTTCTCAAGGTGTGTCTTGAGTCTTTTGGTGTTCTCTAACAAGCTGGGCTGGCAGTCCGTTTTGATATTTTTCTTAAAGTTGAAAACTTTAAAAGGTTCGGTCCTAACATTGACTAGTGATTTTATATTATCGATGCATGTCTGCAACTAGCCATCTGTGTGAATCCCGACAGTTTTGTTTGAAATAACTATTTCTCAGTACTTCAGAGAAGCCGGAGAACCCGTAGAGAACCTCGAACGGTCGGCCCGAAAGAACAGTGCAACACTGCCAGACGAGAAAGAAAAATTGTTTGCCCCAGCGGGTGGGACTCGAACCTGCCCTCTCGCACTGGTGGCGAAGTCGTAGACCACTAGACCACCGACCGCTACAACAGTGGTTATAGTAGTGAGACTTAGTAGGGCTTCGTACGGAGAACTTCGTTGAGCAGCGTAACCCACTTGCATGTAAATTAGGCACGTTACGGGTACCATTAGCTAATCGCAGCGCGTTAGCAGCTCGCGGCCTCTGCCGTGTGAGCCTAATTTACATGTAAATGGGTTACGCTGCTCAACGAAGTCCTCCTTACGAAGTCCTACTAAATCTCACTAATAATACAGCTGCACGTTCTCATTACAATATGTATTTCCTTCTGGCCACGGGGAGCCGGGGTGGCCAAATGGTAGAGCGTTGGACTTGTAATGCTCGGGTCGTGAGTTCGTATCCCAGCTGGAGCCAAATATTTGCGCTGGCTTTTTCATCGTTGCCCCGTCTTTGATATCACCCGTATGTGGTGGAAAAGGACGTTAAACACCAAACACCCACCCTCACCCCTCCTTCTGGCCACAATGATTCAAAGAAGTCAGTGAAGCGAAAGGAGAACGAAATCGAATTCGCTGCAGCCTCGAATGTTCACAGAGTCCGTAAATCTTTTAGTTGTGTTTCACTTGTTTTTCTTTTGTGTCATGTCGTATCTTAGACATGCAGCATGTGAAACTGTGACATACTAAAAATGCCAGGGTTTTCAGGTAATCCATCAGACATCTTAATCCTTTCCTTACAGCTGGACATGTTGTAATTACGTGAATAGATTTGTAACTGCAAATAAAAACTGCTGTTTCCTCTGGACGTGCGCATGTACTATATCTTATTATGGAGGGTAGGGCTGCAGGGGTTTGGGGTGAGTAGAAGTGGGTTGTCTGTATCTTTTCTGGAAAAAAATCGCTTTTTGGAGGTCAATGAGCCAGCTGCAATTTTTATAAACTACTTTATTGTCCCTATCGGAAAATTCGGGCTGCTTCCCCCGGGGGAAGTGCGTCGCCGCGGTGCAGCGCCACCCAATACCTATCTTTTAATTGTCACAACAATTTCGCTGGGGGAGGAAAGCTGGATAACCCGGAGAGAAACCCCCGATGAGCAGCCCGGCAGCCATGAAAAACCGGTATCACATATCACAAACTCGACCTGGGCTCGAACCCACGCTTCATCGCCATGACATTGGTGACGGCCGTTCAGTAGCGCAGCGGCTAAATCCGACGCGCTACCTATTAGACCACCGCTCACGTACCCATCTTTGACGCAAATTGGTTGATTAAGCGCCGGCCGCACCATCGCCATATATGGTCATACACACATACTACTTAATGCGAAGGACTGATGCAAGCTTATGTCGGTGACGATCAAAGATAGAATGTTTACAACCGTCACTTGCCGTCATGTGGTACGCGCGGATAAAGGATTTAGCGTAGGGGCTCCAGCTGCAGGCTACTTCCATCACCAGTTGCTGAGCCAGCTTGTTTTGGAACAGTTTCGCTTGTCAGTCAGTGAGTGCGCCTGTACTGCCGCTCGAAATACTCTATCTTGGTGATAAGTACAGCTCTTAATGCGATACAGTGTTATTTACAAAGCGCGAGCGGTCAAACATTGAACTTCTATAAAGATTGAGCATGAAAATGGTAGCCGGCATTAGCGCGTTTAACATTTCCCCCCGCAGTAATGTTCTTTCTTTCTTTCTTCTTTCTTTCTGTCTTTCTTTCTTTGCCTGAGAGAAGCGTTCTGCGTGACAGCAAGGGTATATTCTTTATCTTGCATGCAGTGATATTTATTAAATCACTGATGTGAAAGCCTTTCCTTTATTCTTTTGACAAACAAACAAACAAACAAACAAACAAACAAACAAACAAACAAAAAACACCCCACACACAAAACAACTTTGTCACTGTGTTCCTGAAGTCAGTCCACAAGCAAAATTTACTGCTTCCACGGGGCAGCCTGACTTCTTGTCAGCTCAGCAGTGAAGTTTGGTTACAAACCCGGAAAGCAACGTGGTCCTTGGCCGTGGTGTGCGACGCCAACAGTATCTGAACATGATCCGCAGCTGTGTGGGGACCAGGCGGCCGTCCACACACATCTATCTGAACACAGCAGAAGTGGCGAAGCGGACGGCCAGTGCTCTCTGATACAAGTCCACACCTCCGGTCGCCGAGTGTGAGGAAGCCCTGAGGAGGAAACACAAGCCCTTCCCTTCCCCTCCCCCACCCCCGGGGCTGCTCCAGCCTCTCCCCTCCAGCAAGGACTGTGTATCCGCTATGCTTTGTACGGTCCTTGCCTGAGGCCGGCAAGTCAGAACAGTCCCAACCCAGCATCCTCTGGAAGAGCATTCCTTCAACTCCGTCGGAGAACTCGAGCAGTCACTTGACCCGTGGGTTCATCGCGGGCAGTTTGGCGCTTCAGTGTTGAGTTACTGGATAAGACTTGTCAACATGATGCATGGTGGCAAGATATGGTATTATTATGAAGTTAGTGTCGTAAACAAACCGAGGCGAAGTGGAGCGTGAACAAGTGTAAGAGAGACGGACATATACATTGTATACAGAATTAGCTTGACTCAGCAAATACGTCATAGCTCTCTTTATGTTGTTGAATATGACAGATAGAGAGTGAGCAAAGAACCAGGACCAGCAAAGAAAATGAAGCAAACAAACGAACCGTCATACAGACACACAAACAAATACTGAAGCAGTCATGCATGAAACACACACACACACACACACACACACACACACACACACACACACACACACACACACACAAACCCCCCGCAAATTAAAACGATGGATATACTAAAGCAAAATCATAAACTGAAAAACGCCGAAATCCTTTTAAAATTGTCCAGAGTACAATCGTTTGATGAACGGGAACAAATTATGAAGCACATTGAAGTTCTCCGTGATTTTAAAGACTTAAAACAACAGCAAACTGGAAATTCAGCATCTTATAAACTGATCCGCATTCTTGATAAAAATGTGGTCGTTTCTCTCAATGTGACACACAGCATGTAGCTATCTATACAACATTCATTACTGCACTAATCTATGTTTCAGCTATCTATACAACATTCATTACTGCACTAATCTATGTTTCAGCTATCTGTACAACATTCATTACTGCACTAATCTGTGTTTCAGCTATCTGTACAACATTCATTACTGCACTAATCTGTGTTTCAGCTGTCTGTACAACATTCATTACTGCACTAATCTGTGTTTCAGCTATCTGTACAACATTCATTACTGCACTAATCTGTGTTTCAGCTATCTGTACAACATTCATTACTGCACTAATCTATGTTTCAGCTATCTGTACAACATTCATTACTGCACTAATCTATGTTTCAGCTATCTGTACAACATTCATTACTGCACTAATCTATGTTTCAGCTATCTGTACAACATTCATTACTGCACTAATCTATGTTTCAGCTATCTGTACAACATTCATTACTGCACTAATCTATGTTTCAGCTATCTGTACAACATTCATTACTGCACTAATCTATGTTTCAGCTATCTGTACAACATTCATTACTGCACTAATCTATGTTTCAGCTATCTGTACAACATTCATTACTGCACTAATCTATGTTTCAGCTATCTGTACAACATTCATTACTGCACTAATCTATGTTTCAGCTATCTGTACAACATTCATTACTGCACTAATCTATGTTTCAGCTATCTGTACAACATTCATTACTGCACTAATCTATGTTTCAGCTATCTGTACAACATTCATTACTGCACTAATCTATGTTTCAGCTATCTGTACAACATTCATTACTGCACTAATCTATGTTTCAGCTATCTGTACAACATTCATTACTGCACTAATCTATGTTTCAGCTATCTGTACAACATTCATTACTGCACTAATCTATGTTTCAGCTATCTGTACAACATTCATTACTGCACTAATCTATGTTTCAGCTATCTGTACAACATTCATTACTGCACTAATCTATGTTTCGGAAACAGCGAAAGGAAAGTAGTAGTCCTACATAATGAATATAGCGCTGCTTGAAGTCTTGTAGTTTTCTCCATTTCATATTTAAAAATAATAATAATAATAATAATAATAATAATAATAAAGACGATTTTTATGGCGCATATCCATTGCAAAGCTCTAATTAAGCGCCTCACAAACGGGTGAGAAAAAAAGGGGGGGGGGGAGAGTCACGCAAGCAACAGAGACCATCTTCCAACTAGGCAGGGGTAGTAGAGTCACCCAACTAACAAAGACTATCTGGCGGCAAAAAGGAAAGGGGGGAGGGGGGGGGGATACAATAATACAAACAGATAAACAAACAGTTTCAAATCACCCTCACTGAGCACACAGACACAGTTATACTGTCACACACGTGACTAAAATAAATATACAGCAAGTGTTCTGGTAGTCGATTGTGACTCAGTGCTGAAACAAGAACGTTTTCAAAGCAGATATTTTTCTAGTGATTTAATACAAATAATTATAAAATGCGTGAAATGGTTTTGGTGGTAACTAGCTATATAATAATAATAATAATAATAATAATAATAATAATAAAAAGAAGCCCCCAAAGGTTTTGCACGTTATCGGGTCACAATCTTGCTTTACTGCAATCTTACTCCGCCTGCAACCTCTTGTGGGAAAAAACCTTAGATTCCCACAGCAGTCTTCCCGCTCACCGTTTTGTTTCTACTTAGCACTCATCCATCATACGTCTGACAAACCTACTCCGGCCTTTGAAAACTTTTAATGTTCTCTTCCAAGTTGCTCCGCTGAAGGAGCAGCATCGGCCATGAAACTCTAGAGAGAAAACGACGACAGATCAATGACGGAAAACGAGCAACTCTGGGGAGGAAATAGCTCTGATCTGATTGGGAGAAGAGTTTCGGTAAATGAAGAAAGCGGTCGCTGTCTCCCTTTTTCATTTGCACCTTTTTCTGCAGTCGGTCTTATACTATGATGTGCACAGCAGTTTTAACAGCGGGACGATTACCCTAACGGTGCTAACTGGGAAGGAGAGACGTTCCGTACTCACAGAAGTGAGGCCCTACTGAATTCAAGCTCCTACCGACTGGAGCGCCGCTGGTTAGGAGGTGAGTTCCGCACGAGGGTGCAGAAAGTCGCGCATTAGTGTCAAAAGCTGTGACGATGACCGCACCAACAACGAGCCCCATTCTGCCCATAAGAGCCACTGTGGGCCCCTCCTGAGCTGATCAAGGGGGAGGGGGTGTGTGAGTAATTAGCAGCGGCCACTTAAGGTGCCATCGTCAGGTACTTTGTTACAGCATTTGATGCGTAGCTATAGTTTTTACAGTGTGCACGCGAAGTGTTTGATCTTTCTTAGATCTGTTTAGTCTCTTACTCTATCTTCGACCGTAGTCGGCCAGTGCTTCACTGACTCATTGCTTGGAACGAAGTAGTGAGAATATGATTACGTTCGTCGACATTTGAAACCTTTGAATGTGTTGCGGTAGAGAGGGGCTGTTTACACTACAACCATGGTTCAACTGGAGTTTACCTATACTCGGGTAGGACTTGAGCAAATAGCGTCTACACTACACCGGGGGAAATTATGGTGTGGGGATCATAAAAACATAAGATAGTACATTAAAATCACTCAAACAAATAAATATACACCTTAAAATATTCCCAAATATCACATCATTGCTGTGCCATCACAGCTTTAAAACACACACACACACACACACACACACACACACACACACACACACACACACACACACACACACACACACACACACACACACACACACACCAACCTGATCAGCTGACAGCCGCAGGCATGGCACCCTTGGATCTTCTATTTAGAATTAGAATTGAGGATGCTGACAGTTGACGGTATAAAACTAAGCTGATATCTTTTTGTGCACACTAAGAGCTGTACTAATCATCAAGACAGAGTATTTCGAGCGGCCCGGACAGCCACGCTCACGAGCGAAACTGTTCCAAAACATAAGTTGGTTTAGCAAAGATGGAATTAGCCCATGTAACATTTGTTGTTTAAAAAAAATAAATGTTTTTTTACATATTTTGGGTTGTGGGGCAGTGGATTTGGAATCACAGTATTCTATAAAGGAAGGATAGGTATTGGGTGGCGCTGCACCGCGGCGACGCGCTTCTCCCGGGGGAAGCAGCCCGAATTTTCCGAAATGGACAATAAAGTACATGTACATGTAGCAAAAAAACAACAACAACAACAACAACAACAACAAAAACCAACCAAACAAAAAACCGACACAACTGATTTCTAACAAGGTGTTTCTTCGGGCACCATCGCAGTTTCACGTCCACTTCTGCCTGGTCTAGACTGTACCCGTCGTCCGCTTGAGGACGACCTGACAGGTCATCGTGTTATCCTTCAGCCTATCATCACGGTCACTCCAGTGGAGAGACGCGAGTCTGCGGACACTACAGCACCCTTACTGACAGGTGGCTGGAACAATGCGTCTCGTTGTCAGGCGACTGTGTCACTGTGAATGGAAACTGGCCAGCGAGGAAGAAATACGTGGGCTGTAAACTGAGTACGCGACTGACTGACCAAATTTCGTGACGTAAGAGTTGTGGTCACGGTGGTGGTGGAGGTGGATGAGGGGATGCCGGGTGAATGGGTGTAGGGGTGGGGATGGGATGTGAGGGACACAAATACACAGGGCCTCAAAATGCCTATATATTCCCTATTAGCCTCAGGCATTATGATAGTACCCCTAAAAATGCTTCAATCTAGAAATAATTACCACCATGAACAGACCATGTGTATGGGTCGGGTGGGTGTTTAACGTCTTTTTCCACCACATACGGGTGATGTCAAAGACGGGGCAACGACTGATGAAAAAGCCAGCACAAATATTTGGCTCCAGCCGGGGTACGAACTCACGACCCGAGCATTGAGAGTCCAACGCTCTACCATTCGGCCACCCCGGCTCCCCGATCACGTGTGTGTGTGTGTGTATGTGTGTGTGTGTGTGTGTGTGTGTGTGTGTGTGTGTGTGTGTGTGTGTGTGTGTGTGTGTGTGTGATTCGTCCTCACCTCTCCCCAAGTTCACTTTTTTTTTGGTCGATACAAGGTTTAAAATTATGCACGTAATAAGCTGAACATGGTAATAAATTATTCCAATATATCTACATTTTACTATAGCACAATTTAGTTTTACTACAAGACATCTAATTTTAATGTCTTTCGATTTTTCATGCTTTCTTTTATTTTGCATTTGATAGTTGGTTGTTTGGGGTCAGTTGGGGAGGGGGGGGGGTATTCACGTCCTTTTTTTTCCACGCAAAGGGTAATATGAAAATAGAAACAACGCACGCAACGTAAGTGTAGGGTTGAGTGTCTTAGGCAACAACGTCACGCGATTTCTATATCAAGGCATTTCATGCAGTTAACTCAATTCCTACCAAGTAAGTTTGGGGTTGTGCACCAGTGGCCTCACACACACATTGAAAAAAAGAAAAAGCTGCATGGATTTACATTTGGCTTGGTGGGAGTGTTGCACTTTGACTATAATCCTGTTTACGGGAGTAAGAACCGCCAAGGAACCATTAGTATTTCCTGATTTTCGCATACCGCCGGTCAGGACCAAACCCGAAAAAAGAGTAAAAAAAACTTGGGATATTTTTGCGCGGTACGGAATGTGTTAATGATTTATAGGCCTGCCATCAACGCGTATCTTCCCGTCAACATAACATTTCAAGGGCATTTGCCTGAGGACGTCACTTGTTAATTGTTTGCTTGTGCTCATCACGCATGATTTATTCGGCCTGTTTAAAAGCATATTAACTGTCGTGTGGCTGTCATTTGTATGGGCGTTCGTCTTGCTGTCAACTTGGATCTAAAAACGATCCTGCACAGGGAGCAGTACTTGACTGGGTTTGCTGTTTTTGCTCAGTCGTCGATTTGTCTCTTGCAACCTTTCAAAAGAATATGCTATTCATGGTTCGAGTCCCACTCGGGGCAAAGAATTTTTCTTCTCGTATGTGGCACCGATCATCAGTTCGGGCCGATCGTCGGGGGTTCTCTCCGGGTACTCCGGCTTCCTCCCCCTCTGCTTTGGAAATGTTCAGCCCACAAAATTTGGAAAATAAATGCAATTCTAAATTCCGAAATTTAAAATAGCTGAGCTGACCCTTCGCACCACGTGATTGTAATGTGTTATGTCCAGTGTGTGATAGAATGTGTGTGATTCACGTGAGCGTGCGTGTTGGGTTCAGTTCGCGGCGCTTTGAGCCGATTCATGAAATTAGAAAGAGCGCCTATATAATACTCATTATTATTATTATTATTATTAAAGGGGTCAATGCGGCTACCATTTTTTGTTGTTGTTGCTCACAGCTCGTTTTGAACTGTTTTCGTGGTACTGTATCTGTCGTCACACCACTTACACACCTGGACAGTGACAGCGTCTGTAATGCTGGCGCTGAGCCAACAGAAGCGTACTCGATGACGCGGGGGGACAACACTGAGCTCTCCAATACAATCACCTGGTGCGAAGGGTCAGCTCAGGAATTCAAGTTTCAGAATTCAGATTTGCATCTATTTTTCAAATTTTGTGGGCTGAACATTTCCAAAGCAGAGGAGGGAAGTAGCCGAAGTACCCGGAGAGAGTCACCGACGATCTGCCCGAATGAACGGTGCCACATACGAGACGGAAAAATTCTTTGTCCCAATTAAGTGGGACTCGAACCTGACCTCTCGCACTGGTGACGAAGTCTTAACCACTATACCTCTAACCGCCCTTTATGGACGTACTGAAATAAATCAACAAGACACACGTGTACACCCATGTTTGCAGATGTCTTCACTTGTGCAGGACAAAAAGGAATGGCTTTAAAACAGATTGAAAATCCCGTTCCCGTCACGCGTTCATCTTTCATTTGTCAAGGAGTAGACGGTGTTGGCTGAGTTAGTGTCCGAAATGCTACGTAAATACATGGGCAGTCCTTTTAAAACAAATGAAAAGAAACGAAAGAAAGAAAGAAAGAAAGAAAGAAAGAAAGGAATGGAAAGAACAGAACAACACAGAACATAACATTTTTTTTTCCAGTTTGCATTGTATGAGTGACGAAGTGTTAGGAAAACATTTTTCTAATGAAGAGCGGTAGGCAGGACATGTATAGGATGTGGGCGGAGTCAGTTTGAGTTCCGACATGCAGCCTTCTGCAACACAAACAGATGTGCAATCCTTAAATTACAACAACAACAACAACAACAACAACAACAACACTATGACAGGAAAAAGAAAGAAAAGACAGAAAAGGGAAGGAAAAGAAAAAAAAAAAAGCAGAAAGAAGAAGAGAGAAGAAGAAATAAAAAGAAGAAAATATAAAGGTTTAAAAAAAAAGAAGAAGAAAATGAGTACAGGGTATGGCCTGAGCTAGTGTAAGGGCGACACACAGCGTGAAATCCTCAAGAAAAAAGGTATATTTTATTTTGCACGTATGACGGTGTTGGGAAAGCACTGCAATGAAAAAGCCATTGGTTACGGAATAATTTAGAAGCTCCTGCATCTTCCTGTTATTGTTTTTTTGTGTGTTCTTGCTTTCTGGTAAATGCATAGGTTTATACAGAATGCCGGTGAACTCCGAAACAACCAGCCAACCAATCCTGAACCTCAAAACTTCTTACGGCGCAGAATATTAGAGTATATTACTATATTTTATCAATGAATTTTTTTTACAGTATGTCAGCTGCGCCAACCGAACCAATTCCCCCTCCCCCGCCCTGCCTTTCCCCCTCCCTCTCTCTTCTTCTCACTTTCCCTTCTTCTTACTCTCCCTCTTCCCCTCTCCCTCCCTCTCCTGTCTTTTCACTGTTATTTTTATGCTGTATGCTGTCACAGTATTCGCCGTATTTCCTTGTGAATGTTCACAGGCGGAGGCTATATATAGGCTTCTGGCCTTTTGCCACCGCCTGAATACTTGCTTGTGTAAACTGGCCAGCGGAATAAAACCATGTTTAAATCACTTTTTTTTAAAAACATTTCTTACGTGACCCCAGCAGAACCCAGGGCCGCACTTTCACCACACCAAAGCCTTGGCCAGAGACATGGTACATTGCCCTGTATATCAATCAGTTTTGACTGACCAATCGCACTCCACCTCGAAATTGTATACGGTGTGTTATTACCCCATTCGGCAATGTCCGACATACCACGGCATCGTTCAAGTAGGGTCAGAAGCCAGGAAATATGTCATCACCCCTTCAAAGGCGACATGGCTCCGGCGAGATTGGCGCAGTAAGCCAGGGGAGATCTTCACTTGTTAGCCCGCGTCACATCTTCACTCTCCCCTCCCCGCTCACATCTTCCGCTAGCTGCAAGAAGCGGGGAACAAAGTGTTTGTTGAACTGAACGCGACAAGCTGAGGTAGGAGTAGATGAGGAGGAGGAGGGAAAAGTGTTAATGTAAATGACTGAGTGAATGAATGAATGAGCGTTGGAAAATCGGAACTTGGTCTTCATGTAGCTCAATCTGCCACCGTCGTATAGATTTTCGCGACAATCCTTCCCCAGCTTTACTATAGTTGAAACAATACACCGATTTAAAAAAAAAAAACTTACAACGTCCCTACAAAGAAAGAAAGTGTGTGGGGAAGGGTGTGGGGGGGAAGGGGGGGGGGGGTTAAGTGGCTTAGCATGGAGCGACATTACTGATTAAATTTTCTGCTGTCGTATAGTTCTCGGTCAGTGTTGTTTTGCAGCACGTGGTGAACTTGTTTCCGCATTGTAGACTTTGTAAATATCCAGTCTTTTGTGGTTCCTAAGAAGAAAATAACAATTATTTTAAAAATGATAATATCATTATTGTAATTATTTCTTTGTGTCTGCTAAACTGAAACAAAATGGGAAGAAATGAAATTTGTTGTTGCTTCTAAAATTCACTATGATATTCATTGTAAACATCGACCAAACTCACTCTCACCCCCAGCTGACACATAAACACCCACACAGCCTCCGTACTAGATACAAACAAGTCTGCGTGAGCTCCATTTCCTGTTGACCATCAGAATGAATTCTTCGTCCCTCCCTCCCCCTACCCCCCCCCCCCCCCCCCCCCGTGTCCCACTCACTCTACTCTTGGCGTCGCGCGGCGCCCAGCGGTCACTTTGGTCTGGCCAGTGCTGGTCAGCGAAGATTAATCGCCGTCATTAATTAGAGCCGGGTGACCACTGTCCAGGGCGGTCTCGTGCGATCAGCGGCCAACAGGTGACTTGATGAATGGCCCGCAGGACAAGACAGCCAACATAGTGCGAAGACGTGGACCCTTCGCAAAAACCAGAACAGCGCGTTCGCAGTGGCTCGGGCGTTGAGCATCGCGCTGTTCTGGACGGAGTGCTTGAAGACGAGGCGCCACGGTGCAAAGAGTGCCCTCTCGAACACAGAACAGCGCGAAGGAAGTATCAGTGAAACTGGTCCCCGCGCTGTGGTTAGAGAAGTGGTCAATCAGGAAGCAAACACGGTGCAGTAGGTAGCAGGTCGAAGACAGAAAAGCGCGGTGATGGTGCTGGAAGGGTGGTCAGTGCGCCGTCTTGACCAGGGATGGTTAGGCAGAAATTCCTGGCGGCACCGGAGAAGTGACGAGTGAAATATTTCATAACGCGCTTGAAAGTGGAACAAGACGTCTGGAAACAAACAGGACAGTGGTGGAAAGGAAGAGACTGTAGTGATAGCGGTGGTGGATGAGGTAGGGGTTGGATGGTGTATTAGTGTTCGGTGGGGGGGGGGGGGGGTGTAAAAAGGGGAGGGTGTCTTTGGCAATGGTGTGAAACGACTGTCAAGGTGACTAGATGTTTGGCGTGTTTACTGACAGCTTGGGATCAATACTGACTAGTGACATCACGGTAATTGATGATGCGCGTCCCCAAGATAAAACAACGCAGGAATTCTGTTGTTGTTTGGGTTTTCTTTGGCACGTGCAAGATGATAGTTTTCCCGCTTTTCTCGGCAGAAGAGGCCATTCACGAGTTTTTTTAAGAAGTTGGAATACAAAAACAAACACCCCGCCCCCCCCCCCCCCTGCAAAAAAAAAACACAAAAAACAACAAACAAACAAACCCAAAACAAACAAACAAACAACAACAACAACAACAAAAACAACAACCAAACAACGAACAAAAATACATGTAACAACAACAAGAACCAACCAACAAAACGAAACAAATCAATGACGCACCTCCCCCCCCCCCCCCGCCATTCTCCCCCGTTTCGATTTAAACAACACTGAAGAAATGATATTGCCGTCACAATGTCAAAATGGTGCATCACTCCTTAGGCGAACAGAGTTGGAACTTAGAGTTAGAAAGTGGCATTTCACACTCACTCTCAGCTTGCACCCAGTCGCCGTAATTTTTTTTTTTTAAATTTCAGTCCGCGCCGTCAAGTCTGAAAATGTGCAACATCCGGCCAGAAAATGCCGCCTCTCGTGAGTACAGGTCACAGTGCGGTGTGTAGCTTGCCAGGTACAGGCGTTACGAACCAAAAAAATTACAATAGTGCAGGCGCCAAGGTGGACGAAGAACCTCGCACAATGACGGACCAGCTTGACGCTCTCATCCGGCCCGCCTGAAAACCTTCAGGATATCGTGTGTATAGGTGTATAAAATATCGCCCATCTGCCCGGCGCCTGTGCAAGTCCCATAAATTTTTGAAAGAGATTAGGAGACCAGCGTTACGTTGATCCAGGGACAGTCAGGGCGTCTCCAGCACTAATCCCTGAACATGAACCGAGTCTCATAACATGGGTGCTCCTGAAATTCTGGCTCTGCACCTCACGGTCTTCACTGACGTGCAGTGTCAATCACGTTGGCCGTGTTGCAGCGACACAACATTGATCTGGCGACCCTGATATACTTCCAGCGCTAATCCCAGAACATGAAGGGGAGCCAGGACAGCCGAGTGATAGACTGAGCGTTGTACTTGCAATGCTCGGGTCGTGAGTTCGAATCCCGGCTGGGGCCGAATGTTTGTGTGCTATCTTTTTCTCGTTGCCCCGTCTTTGATATCACCCATACGCGGTGGAAAAGGACGTTAAACATCAAAACACCCGCCCATCCTCCCAGAACATGAAGAAAGTCTCAGCTAGGGGCTCCTGAAATTCTGACTGTATTTCACGGTGTTCACGTGCACTGTCAATCATGTTGGTCACACTGCAACGACACGACATTAATCTGGTGACCCGGCCCTGGACTGGGTCGTACAGTGGTCGTTCTGTGGACACTGGCGCATGGGTTGGGGTGGCCACCTCCCACGTTTAGTGGCGAGTTAATCTCAGGACTTAATAACTTTGATTGTAAGCATGTCAGCCTTTCGTCTCTGGGTCATGTCACACACGCGGAGAAGATGATAAATATCAGAAGGAAGAACCTAGGCCCAACATGGGAAACTCGTGTCTGCACAAATAAATTTTGAGGTAGACAAGCATGCATGCTATTCGGTGTAGATGAAGTGCTGTTGTTAGAAAATGGGTCATTGGAGCGTAAAGGGCTACCGGCAGCGAATTAGACTGAAGGAGTGGTTAGGACATTTTGGTATTCTGATCTCATGTCTGTTGTCCATTAAAGACGTCCACAGGAGCACGATTTTGCATGCACTCAGCAAAAGAGAGCTGAAACAGAAACCCAACGCAGCGGTCTTGTTGTAGTGTCGAGATCAGCGCCTTTCAAAGATGCTGTTTCTCACCTGTAATCAAGAATTGTTTGTGTCACCGGTCCCCGAAGTGTAGTGGTTAGCACTTCGGACCATGGACCGGGACTGAAACCCGGGTTCGAGTCCCAGCCGAGGTAAGCGGGATTTTTCCTACCTAGGTCGGCTCCTACCCAGAGCGGGTGTGTGCTATGGGCCCAATGGGGAGACTGTTGCCACACAGCCGAGATTCATCCACTTCTCGGGTGCGACTTTGGGGGTGCTTCCCTTGGTATGGCACGTCTTATGATATTGATGATTACACGGCCGGCACCGCAGGTGCCGTAGTTCCCGGGCCTGGTTAACGCCGGGATATTTATGACAGGAAGCGTGGAATGCGGCCCTGTCCCGCAGTCCCAAACCACACGGACCTCCATAGCAGCATCATACCATCATTCTCATCTCACCATCTCACTCTCATCTCATGCATAATAAAAATTGCCCCAGCTTCCGAGCCCTCCGTGGATTCCGCTCATGACTTTGGGAGGAGCACCACAGGAGCTGGCAAAGAGTTGGGGCACACACACACACACACACACACCTGTTTGCTCCTTTGCAGCCGATGAAGGCTCCGCGGCGTAAAATTTGGGAAAAAAATTGTCTGTTGTCATCCAGTTTTTTTTGTGTGTACATTCCTGTATTCTGATATAGAAAAAGGGGTTCGGGAACGGGGTGGGGTGTGGGTGTCTGGGGGTTTTGCGCCCTTTTCCACCACATACGAATGATATCAAAGACGGGGCAACGATGACAAAGCCGGCACAAATATTTGGCCCCAGCCGGGATACGAACTCACGACCCGAGCATTAGAAGTCCAACGCCCTACCATTCGGCCACCCCGGGTTCGGGAAGGGACGGTCAGTAGCGGCCAAATGGTGTCTCATTTTGACATACAAGTACCACAAACACGTCGTTTCAGTTATTTCAGTTATTTGTTATGTTTGAAATTGTCCTCGCACGTCCTCGCACCATTTGGACGCACCCGTAGTGGATGCTGGGGGAACAGGGAGGGTCGAGTACGGAGCAGGATGGGGGTCTAGGTCACACAATTCCAACGCACGACTGATAAAGTCCCCCACACATATATCACCTGCACACAAACACTACATTTTCTTTCTGACATGCATGGTTTTCTCTGTCACCCCAAATGGTCAGTGTAACGTAAGACGGTCTCACACTTTCACTCCGCTTTCACATCACAGACATTCAGAAAGGCACGCATGCAAACGTCATCCACTCCCTTTCATACACACAAGCAAATAGTTATTCTTTTGACTGAGACCTTTTATACACGAAAACAATCAGACAATCACACGAATTAATAAGTAATTTTAAGACTTAATTACGTTCACGGCTGAAAAACAGAAGCCTCCAATTTCACCAGCACATCGGTTATTATCTAAGAATATGTGCCTGGATACAAAATGTACTACAACGCGGACAAAACCACTAACTATACACAATTAGATGTGAAATGAATAAAGTGAAATAAACAAGATGGACTCAACAAGCTTGGTCGACACGATGCTGTAGACTGGGTGAAGACTTGTTGATCTTCGGTAGAAAATATGTATACACTTGAGCCAGACGATTCCTCTGGGAATTCCGGGCGATTCAAATCTTCTCACCTTCTCCTGGAATGAGTGAATGGAAGCACTTCTTCTGGAAGTGACTTGAATAATGCTGGACCGCAGACACCTTCACAAAGAATACGCTGAGGATGGTGTACCCCATCAGACTCAGGGATAGCTCCACCTTGACACGGCGCTCGACTGGATGGCTGCACGTGATCTCAAGGGAGACAAACACACGTCGCTGGCTTCAAGCTCCACAACGACGGGGCAGACAATAGTAGACAAACATGGTGTCGTGTACGCTGATCAGGCGGACATATTACTATGCGGTCAGCTCACCGGGTCTCCGGCGTCGTTCCTGTACAATATTAACCCGTAATTACTACCACTATCTCGGATAGTATTTCTTCTCCATAAACTAACTTTGATCCTGAACAAAGTTCCATTTCAACAACAATAACATCTGACATCGATCTCGAAAGTTCCAGTTATGAATTGATATCAGAAATTATCAACAAATTCACCTTCCAGTTACCAAATACCCATACAATATTCTCACAAGAAGTTCAAAACATCCTACCAAAAATTCTCTCATTTGAATAACCATTTGAGAAGTCCAACATTCAGAACTAAATCAGATATACATCATAATAGCATCAGGTTATCCATAGGGTTATCAAACAATCCACTTGGTCTTGAAATAGACAAACAATATTCAAAAATCAAACATACCTGTAGCGCTATGGCATACGGAACACAAAGAAGCCGGGTGGGGAAAAAAGAGACCTGTTCCCTCCACCGGTCAATAGTAGGACTGCGCACAATCTTTGTCGCAATTGCTCACTTCGTAAGCTGACAACAACTCAGGTCTACTTGTGTTACAACAGTCTCTCGTACAGAGTAAAACTCAAGCAACCGCTATAGCCGTGCATAGGCATTTTCCCGCACGTGAAAACGTTAGGTAGACTGGGATAAACTCCAGTACAGTACTACCTGTCTAAAACACTAATTAACACTACACATGAAAATACACCCTTGAAAACGGCAAACACACAATCAATGAAAACCCCATAAATGCGGTTTGTCACAGTCAGCGATAATCTTAGAGATGAATTGTTCCGGCAGTAAAACGATATAATGTCCAGTCCACGTCCACGACAGTGTCAAGTTAACCCCCCCCCCCCCCCCCCAAACAACGAGGAAGAATGCTAATGTCCAGTAGTTGTGTCCTGGGAAATGTCCGTGGCGTGTCCATAGCTGTCCAAGCCTTCACTAATAGGGTAGATTTCCTTGTTTCTGCCTGCAGTTTCTTGACGTCACCTCTCACACCTCTGGCTCCGTTAGTGAGTCTGTCACGTCAGCTGTCGCTGTGTATGATATATGTGTATTACATATAGAAATCACTGCACACAACATGCTGTATTTTACTGTGCTTGTGTGCACTGTGACTCCCAAAGTGAGATCGACCGACAATAATTGTGAAAAAAAAAGAATAGCAGGAAAAAAGTCGAAGGAAGATTAAAAAACAATTTTTGTGAAGTTTTAGAGAGTAAATTAATAGATTACAATAATACAAAGTAATGTAAACGTATTCAACCATGCATTTATACACCTATACTAAAGAAATTACAAAAAAAGAGAAATAAATAGGAGGCAAAGAAGGAAAAAGACGGGGAAAGTAAACAAAAACCCAACAACAAACAAAGACCAAAGCACAGAAAAAACAACAACCCCAAAGCAAAGAAAAAACACACGAAACAAAAACAAAATAAAAATTGCACCCCCCAAAAACAAAACAAAAACAAAAACAAACAAACAAACAAACAAACAAACCCCCCCAAAACAAAACACAAAACAAAACAAAAAAGAAACAACATCGAACAACAAACAAACCCAAAACAAAACAAACCAAACAACAAAAACTAAACAAAAGAAAAGAAAGCAAAACAAAACACAAAAACCTATACGTTAGAGGCGGCCTGACAAGAGTGTCGGATGAGAGGGTTGGTGGCGGGTGAGGTCAGTGTGGGTCAGCGCTATATCTCTAATCCTTAACGCGTGATGGGCAAGACACAATTTTAGTGGTGGGCTTTTTTATTGGAACGAAAACCCAGGCAGTACACTAGAGAGAGAGAGAGAGAGAGAAATCCATTCATACGCATTGACCAGTGACCACAGACAGGAAGAAAGGAAGCAGAGCGAAGACCAGAACTGATGATCGCGGAAGAATGGAGCAGGAGTACGGTACGTGTGGGAGATGGAAAAGGGAGGGAACTCCCAGCTATGTTCCCACGCCACTCTCATCCATCAGGCTCAGCTTCAACACAACACCATCTCCCTCCCACTTACCCATGACACCTCTCCCCCCCCCTCTCCAACCTCCTCCCTATCCTACACCTAGACTACGACCGTCCACTGTTGGTCAGGTGTGGACAATACTAAACTTAGTGACACTTTCGCCGCGAAATTGTGAAATGTGCGTGTGTTGTCGTGGACGCAGTGACAAGTCAGGCGTCCGCAAATCAATGGTATCGACTAATTAGATCTCAAGCGGAAGTTTGCAACAAAAAAACAAAAAACAAAAAAACAAAAAAACACACCACTGGCAGTGACGCCACCATCACCACCACCACCAACTACAACAACGATAACAATATGACAGACTGGACTGGAAGTGAAGCTATATAATTATGTCAAACGCGGAAAAACCAGAATGATGTTGCATGCGTAATCTGATGCAGCAGAGACAAACCAAATTACTATAAACAGACTAGCAACAAACAAAGTTTTAAAGTAATGTTTGTGTGTTTTTCTTTAGGTTTTAGTCACTGCTGCTGTTGCTGAAATAACAAGCTATTAACAAAGTCATACATAATACATAATATATACAAAATATAAAAATAAAAAGCTTGTTTAACATATGTTACAATGTATTTAAACCTTTTCCCATATTCGGGGGGCCGGGGTGGCCCAATGGTAGAGCGTTGGACGTTAAACCGCCAAACACCCACCCACCCTTTCCCATATTCGGCAAAAGGATGAGTGCTCCGTTTTCTCTCTGTTCTGCTGCCACAGTACTAGAAGGTGGGCGACCCTCTGACTCAGCCGGACTGATCTACAAGTTAAAGTATGCATACTCTAAACATGGCATTACCTAGAGTGAAACGTGTTATGGTCTTTTCCGGCATCACGCATTCACGAACACCTCTCACCTCTGATTGATGACGAGCAGAAATTATGTCGTGCGAGGTCGTGTACCCAGTCAAAAAAGACAACCATTGAAAAATTGCAACTTCGGGAAAATTTTCATGGTAGCAATAAACGCGTGGAGACTTCGCATTTAGATGAAGTCGGTGTCCTTCTCGACGACATGAAAATGATCGCGCGGATGCATTTTTCTGCTCCCCAAAAGTCAGTTTAATTTCTTTTAGGTCTTAAGCTGTTCGGCTTTTAAATATTATCCGTTTTGCATATTTCGTCTCTGAAGTGCAGTTTTAAAGATTCCGGGCAGAAAAGCGTGACGTGTGTCACGGGTTTATGTTTCTTTACATGGTGATTCATTTTGATGTAGCGACGTTAGATTTCACGCTAGGGACCAGAAAAAGTGGAGTGTACCGGCCCCCGTAATGTAGTGGTTAGCACTTCGGACTATGCACCGGGAGACCCGGGTTCGAGTCCCAGCCGAGGCAAGCGGGATTTTTCCTACCTAGGTCGGCTCCTACCCAGAGAGGGTGTGCTGTGGCCCAGTAGGGAGGCTGTTGCCACACAGCCGAGATTTCCCCACTTCTCGGGTGCGACTTTGGGGGTGCTTCCCTTGGTACGACACGTCTTATAATGTGGATGATTACACGGCCGGCAACGCAGGTGCCGTAGTTCCCGAGCCTGGTTAGTGCCGGGATATTTATGACAGGAAGCGTGGAATGCGGCCCTGTCCCGCAGTCCCAAACCACACGGACCTCCATAGCATCATCTTACCATCACCCTCATCTCTATCATCATGCATAATAAAAATTGCCCCAGCTTCCGAGCCCTCCGTGGATTGCACCCATTACCTGGGAGGAACACCACTGGAACTGGCAAAAGAGTTGGGACAGAAAAAAAAAGAAAAAAAAAGAAAAAAAAAAGAAAAACGTGGAGTGCAGCAAGGAGCTGTTCTTACAGCCAATGTTTATAACACCCGGGATACACGTGTAACTGGGGAGACTTTGAGGAACGGGACATTGAAAAATATAATCATACTGTTTGATTAACACAGGAAATCGATTCTTCCATTTGAGTGATCCTGAGGGGGGCAGTATAAAACAAAACAAACAAACAACGACAATGAGAAAAAAACACCACCACCATCACAACAACAACAAAACAACAAAACACACACACACCGGCACACACACACACACACACACACACACACACACACACACACACACACAAAAGACAACAACAACAAGAGCAACAACACCCAACAACAAAAACAGCAGCAACAACAATACACACATAAAAACAAACAAAAAACCCCAAAACGACAGCAAAACAAGCCACTCTTTCACACTTGCGCTTGCTAATCTACAGACAAATCTCCTGAAGTATTAGAGTGTAAAAATATTATGAAGTGAAAAGAAAAAGCCTAAAGAAATCCCAGAGAGAGAATGAACTTTGAAAGAATGGATGAACTTTATTTTACAAAGATATAAGTGTTAAGCACAAGTACTTATCTTACAACTTTTCCTTGCTACAACAACAACAACAACAACAACAAACACAAGAAAACAAACAAAGCAAAACAAAAACAAAACCAACACACAAAAACTAAGAATTACCACATGGTCTGAACTGGAGCACTAAAGAAGCGAAAGCAAATCGCACAAAACAGGTAAAAGAAAGAAAGAAAATAAAATACAAAAAGAAAATTAAGCGGAGAGAGAGATGCACATTTACCATTCATCAAGCATGTATAATTAAGACGCCAGGTCTCTTCATTGCTTGTCAACCCTTCCGAATGTGCAGACGAAGATTTATGTTGCTGATGTATCGGACACATAAAATGATAACTCGAGGCAAAAAAATGCCTCATTATCCACAAAAAAAGTCAGTTTTTAATCCAACATACATGCGCAAAACTAATTTATTTTTTGAAAACAGCTTTTACAGCATTTTACTGCTTCCCTGAATATGAAAAACGAGTTAGCATCCATTCGCCCTATCAGCACTCAGTGCCGTTTGGATGCATGAGTTACTTTACTGTACTTTGTGAACCTGGCCACTGAGATAAAGAAAGAAACTCCTTAGAACCAGTGATCAACCTATTATTTTTGAAAAAAACAAAACAAAGTAGGCAATCCAAATTTTCGGGCCCTTAGCGGGCCCTTCATCAGGGGTGGGTGGGTGGGTGTGTGGGGGTTTAACGCCCTTTTCCACCACATAGGGTGATATCAAAGACGGGGCAACGATGAAAAAGCCAGCACAAATATTTGGCCCCAGCCGGGATCGAACTCACAACCCGAGCATTAGAAGTCCAACGCTCTACCATTCGACCACCCCGGCTCCCCTTCATCAGGGGAATACAAAGTACAACATAACTGACGTCAAAACAATGACAAAAACAAATAACCAAATGTGACCCGTTCTGACCGGTGTTTAGTTCAATGTCTCATGATTAGTCAACCACGGCTAATTTAAGCGTGCAATGCATTTCAAGTATTTTATTCTAGAACAAGTTCTCCTCTCACCTGTCTTCACTGCAGTGTATAATATGTTGGTCACGGAAACATTATTGTCGACATAGAATAACTGCATGCACACTGACATTTGTACTTTTGCATTGTCAGACATGCCTGGAAGCTTGAACTGTGGTAATCCGGAAACAAAGCCACCGTCTTTTAGGGATTTGTTTTCCCTGAATCGTAAATCTTGCTCGTGCAGTAGTTGCCCATGTCTCTCTTCCCAGCACGATGGGGATAATGATGGATAACTCTCGGCGCATCACTCCCCCCCAAAAAAAAAAACAAAACAAAAAAAAACACCACCACCACCACCACCACCACCACCACCACCACCACCACCACAACAACAACAACAAACAAACAAACACACAAACAAAAACAAACAACAACAACAACAACAACAACACAAAAAACAGTAACAACAACAAAAACACAAAATACAAACAAAAAATCCAACCAACAAACAAACAACTAAACCCCCAAAATAAAACCAAAAACAAACAAATAAAAAAATCACAAAACAAACAAACAAACAAAAAAGAATAACGAGGAAAAACGATTCAGACAAAAGTGAAAGAACAATTAAGGACAAACAAACAAACAAACAAACAACAAAAACAATGCCCGGACAAACAGACAAAAGAACCAAACCAACAACAACAACAACAACAACACCCAGGAAACAAGAGAACAATAGGAAACAAGAGAACAATAAACGAACAAAATAACAACAAACCAACACAACAACAACAACAATAGTGAAATCAGAATAATGGCAAAACCCTATACTTGTATCTCACGACAGGGCAATTTCAGTTGAAACCTCAAGATCACTAGTCAGTCAAGTGTGTGTGTGTGTGTGTGTGTGTGTGTGTGTGTGTGTGTGTGTGTGTGTGTGTGTGTGTAAGAGAGAGAGAGAGAGAGAGAGAGAGAGCCACAGACCACATAAAAAAACCTCGGAACCATCTAAGCGTTGACACTTGTTGACACTCGTATCTGAATCAGCTTATCTTGCGATCACTCAAACTCCACCCCCACCCCCACACCCCCACCGTCCCCCCTCTCTCTCTCCCTCAGTCTTTCGCTACCCCGCCAGGATTTAGTGTATTCTGCAAGTCAGTGCACTCAAGTCCGCCCAAAGCATGATGGGAATAATAAGGGATAACTGTGGGCGCAGTGCGCGTGGGAATGGGTGCACGAATCAGCTGATACCGCCGTATCACTTTTCACTTTCCCCTCCGACATCGTACGGTTCTCACATTCATATTTAAAAAAAAAAGGGCCGACGTCCGGAACTGATACGATTCCCCTTCCCTTTTCAGCTCAGTCAGTGCTTGTGGCCATTGGCGTAAGTGAACCCGGGGGATGTGTGTGTGTGTGTGGGGGGGGGGGGGGGGGGGGGGGTGCGGGAGGACTGAGCGGCGGGAGAGG